>JBBGZY010001092.1:600000-892561 GCA_037952925.1 Lithobates clamitans
GCCGACATGGTGGGATCCCTGGACAGGTGCGTGTATTAAGGCCTCATGCACACTGGACGTTTTACAGCTGCTGTTTTTGGCTTCAGACATTTTTTCTGCAGCCAATAAACTCCCCAGCATGTTATCCTATGTGTTCATGCACACATGGGAGTTGTCAGCAGTTTTTGGTAGGGGCATTTTCAGGCTGGAAAAAACCCTCAGAACTAGTGGGGTTTGAGGAGTTTTTCAGCTATAAAACAACTCTAACTCTGAAAAAAGCTGAAAACAGCTTCCAAATGCCAACAAACGCTGAAAAACGCGGCTATTCTGTGTTTATCAGCATTTGTGAGCCATACGTTTTCATGGGAGTATATTTCTGCAAAACTAAAAACAAAAACACTAGTGCAAAAACGCTGAAAAACTCTCTACAGTTACTGGCTTTTATTATAATTACTGGTAGTATAGTTACTGGCTTTCCAATTATAATTATTATATACCTTAAGTAGACATTGGGGTTGATTTACTAAAACTAGGGAGTGCAAAATCTGGTGCAGCTCTGCATGATAGCCAATCAGCTTCTAACTTCAGCTTGTTCAATTTAGCCTTCACAAAAAAACCTGGAAGCTGATTGGTTTCTATGCAGAGCTGCACCAGATTTTGCACTCTCCAGTTTTAGTAAATTAACCCCAATGTTACTTATGCGATCTCCACTTGCTTATGAGTCCCATACTGAGCGGCCGGCCTTATGCATTGTGAAGACAGGTCAGACGGCCGCCTAGTATAGGTGCCAGTCAGAGAATGCTTTGCATGCCCCGAATGAATCCAAAGCGTTCTCCAATTGTACGAGGTGAAAAGCATGACATCACCATCCCACCTCATCCAATTACAGAACATTTGTGTTCAGTAAGCAGGATTGTAGCTGCATTTCATAATGTAGCCGCAGGAAACTGCATGACCTTTCATGACCAAATGCGCTGCAGGACAACATGCATTGGGGTGCCATTCAGAATAAATGTCAGCCCTGCACATCTTGTAACAGCAGTACGATTGGCTGCAGGTGGTGCAGGAACAGGTGCGATTCCTGTACCTGCAACCAACCCGCAGACTGCGGGCAAGTGTTTATCGTGCCTAAAAATATGAATTTACTGACATTTATTTGTATTTATGTAAGCGCTGCTCTTATCCTAGAATAGGAGATTATAACTAAAATAATTACAGTGCATCATTCACATACAGAAAGAGAAGGAACAATGTACATTAAACAGTGTGGATTTAGTATCACTTTAATAGTCCTGTAATATATTTTTCATTAAAAAGGAAGTAAACCCTGATGGGTGTTACTTCCTCTTTGTTTCCCTGCAAAGGTAAAGCATAATGGGCTACTATGCATCGCATAGTATCCCATTATGTGTCACTTACCTGACACATGTCACCGCTGTCCACTCTGCTACGGAGCGTCCATCTTTTTTTCGGGGTATCGTGACTCCGGCGCTGTGATTGGCTGGAGCCACGGTGACGTCACTCCTGCGCATGCGCGCGGGAGCAGCCACTAACACATATCACCGTTAGCAGCGGCATGCTCAGTGCCGCTGTCTATGCCGTCTTTTTGCAAATATCTCCTAAACCATGTAGGTTTAGGAGATATTTCTTTGACCTACAAGTAAGCCTTAATCTAGGCTTACCTGTAGGTCAAAGTGGTCTGTAAGGGTTTACAGCCACTTTAAGTGGTTTATTACGGTGTATTCCTGTCTGCTTGTAACAAACACTTACTTTGGTAAATACGTACTTTGGTTGATTTTTTTTTTTTTTAAACCAAACTTTAGTGCCACTTATTCAGTAACCTATTTAAAGTTGAAATATGAGTTTTAGGGGGAATGGACTACCAAGGAATGTGGATCGGGTTCACCAGCGGACCTCCTAAATATTAAAAAAAAAAAAGCCACAAAGCCCACAGGAGAAAAGACAGTAAATAGAACGACTTCTCAGAAAACTTACAGAAATGTACAGATTGGCTTGTTTTTCAGAAACTTGGTCAGCTATAAATACATAAAGTGGCAATCTGAAAAGCATTTCTTTTTGGGCAGCTTTGGACTTATTTGCCTCAATAAACATGGATTATTTTATTTTTTAATTTCAGGAACCTGGCCAAAGAAATAGATGGAATCAATTGCCTACTTAGTGCCAAGTACTGCCATCATTTTCCACATAACCAGACAAAGCGAAGCTTGTTTTCTTTACACCTAGCAAATTGTGATTCTTCAGGTATTATATACTAGAGGCCAGCTGGGAAAGTTCTACAACTGATTAGCAGAATTATTCCTTCTCAGAGCTCCCAGGATTCTGACACCTATATCCAGGCAAACCAAGTGTGCAAACCTGAGAGCCTTCTCTCTGCTTTTGCAAGCTGTGCAATTAACTTTTCTCCACAAGTGATTCTAAAGGATTTTTTTATTTGAACATGTTATACGTACCTGCTCTGTGCAATAGTTTTGCACAGAGCAGCCCAGATCCTCTTATATTTGGGTCCCCTGCCAGCACTTCTGGCTCCTCCCACCTATTGTGTGCCCCCAATATCAAGCCTCTTGCTATGGGAACACTTGAGCTGACTCACTCCCAAAGCGCACTCTGTGTCCATTCTCACACACACTCCACCCCTCCCCCTCCCCTCACGCTCTTCTCCCTGTGAGCCAATGACGAGAAAGACCTGGGAGAGCCGCTGCTCTCATGCACATCGCTGGATGGAGATCGGGCATTATAGCACATGACTAGATATTTTGACAGGCCTTGTACAGCCTTCAGTTCCTGGCAAGGCCTGTCTGCACACATACAGATGACTTTCCCCGCATGTGCATAGACCAGGAAAGTTTAGGACTTCCCCGATTGCCATCTTTGTGCATGCATGGAAACCCTTGTGTGCGCGCATGCGCAAGGGACCCCCCCCCCCCGAAGCTTTACAGCACATCTACGCATACACAGGAGGAGAAAAAAAATTGGAATTGCTGATTAGGTGAGAAACACTGAAGTGCTGCTTTGCAACACAAATAAATGCTTAAAAATAAATATTATTATTATTATTATTATTATTATTAATAGTCAAGTTGTAACAGAGGTTAAGTCTAAACATGATTGACAGTGTTGTCTATTCGCTACTCATAGGCGTGCGCAAGGGGTGTGCCAGGTGTGCCTGGGCACACCCTAATCCTGGGGTTGGCAACCTGTCAATGGTGGGCAGGTGACAGGTAAATCACAATCGTTCCTTGCCGACCCTCAGAACCTGGACAGAAGAGGTGGTGGGCTGGAATTTAGTGACTCCGATCTGTATTTTCCTCCTGCAGCAGCTGAAAGTAGGCTTCTCCTCCTCTCCCTCCTTTTGTCAACATTTAGCTGCCACAGGAGGAAAATATAGGGGATCGGTACTAATATATGTCATCCCCGCCACCCCTCCTTTACCTGTTCCTCTTCCTTCTGTTGCCCGGGTCCCCCATGTGCTCCCTTGCTCCCCCTTCCTCCCATTGTTTCAGGATGGAGAGCGGGGAAGAGGTAGGTAAATATGGCAAACGCAAATGTGTTGGAGCTTTGGGGTGCACACCCTAATGCAATAGGCAGCAGATCGCAAGGGCAGTGAAATTGCATGCGGTGCGGGAAGCCTCACCAGAACGTGGATTTCCTGCACTGCATTTTAGTGTGAACGGGCCCTTCGGGTGAAATGCTGCCTCTCTATACACTGCCATTTAAATACCTTTTCTGCCTCATTTTTCTTGGTGGTGATGTGACAGCAAGGCCCCAGGTCACGTCACCACATTGGGGGGGGGGTGCTTCCCTCCAACCAGCCACATACCTACCAAAGAGGAGGCAAAGCTTTGCCATCACATGACCACATAGAAAAACAGATTAAAAAAAAATGCATTAGTTGCCATTTATACAAAGTTATTTGCAATGCAGTGAGGAGGCAGCATTTAAAAGGCAGGGTATTGTATAGTCTAAACTTCTGTTTTTCTATGGATTATGCTAAGAAAATCATCCTTGGAATCCTATGAGATGAAGCAGGAATAGTAGGCGCCATCATAGTTTTTGTTTTTCTTTAATCTCACCTGTGCACTTATTGAAAGCTTTTTCTGCATATTATATCTGTATAAACACTTAGAACATGCTGTTCATAGCATCTGAGCAGCCATCGTGTAGACGTAGACCCCCTCCCCCCCGAACCTTCAGAAATCGTTCCCATCTGTGCGCATGAGTCTCATTCACTATAATCAAGTCCCCAATTACTTATGGATATTAAACAAATTGTTACCCCAACATTTCATATTCCTGATATGTGCCTGCTGTACCATGTACTTGTATGAGAAAGTATCCTGTTCTCTTTGCATTGCTTCCTTTCTATGAAATCCCTGGTGTTCTGGTCAGTCTCTCTGCTTTCCTATTAAAAGCTGACCAGGCTAGCATGAGAGCACACTGGGAGCACAGCCTGCTTTTCCTAATGATTTAGACTTGTGCTGGCACACCCCTCTGCACAGCCATCCACTGGACAGATCAGGGTACTGCTGTTTCTCCACCCCCTCACAATAGCCTCCATTCATGCCTAGGTGAGAATGAGGTGTCCTGCTTCTGCAGTATCCGGTGATATCCCATCACCTACACCAGGAGGCTGCAGAAGGACACACATTTACCAGAGGGAGGAACTGGTGTGTGTGTTGGGGATGTCTTTAAACTCGCACAAGTGAAGATTTCCAAGTTATCCTTTGACTTCAGTCTAAGGGATGACAGGTACTCTTAATTGAGATACGGTGCCTTGAAAAGTATTCATACCCCTTGAAATTCTCCACATTTTGTCATGTTACAACTAAAAACATAAATGTATTTTATTAGGATTTTATGTGATAGACCAACACAAAGTGGCACATAAATTGTGAAGTGGAAGAAAAATGATAAATGGTTTTCAAAATGTTATACAAATAAATATGAAAAAGTGTGGCGTGCATTTGTATTCAGCCCCCTTTACTCTGATACCCCCAACTAAAAACTAGTGGAACCAATTGCCTTCAGAAGTCACCTAATTAGTAATTAGAGTCCACCTGTGTGTAATTTAATCTCAGTATAAATACAGCTGTTCTGTGAAGCCCTCAGAGATTTGTTAGTGAACAGCATTATGAAGGCCAAGGAACACACCAGACAGGTAAGGTAAAAGTTGGAGAAGTTAAAAGTAGGGTTAGGTTATAAAAAAATATCCCAAGCTTTGAACATCTCATGGAGCACTGTTCAATCCATCATCCGAAAATGGAGAGTATGGCACAACTGCAAACCTACCAAGACATGGCCATTCACCTAAACTGACAGGCCAGGCAAGGAGAGCATTAATCAGAGAAGCAGCCAAGAGGTCCATGGTAACTCTGGAGGAGCTGCAGAGATCCACAGCTCAGGTGGGAGAATCTGTCCACAGGACAACTATTAGTCGTGCTCTCCACAAATCTGGTATGTATGGAAGAGTGGTGGGAAGAAAGCCATAAGAAGAAGAAGTCCTGTTTGCAGTTTGCGATAAGCCATGTGGGGGACACAGCAAACATGTGCAAGAAGGGGCTCTGGTCAGATGAGACCAAAATTGAACTTTATGGCCTAAAAGCAAAACTCTATGTGTGGCAGAAAACTAACACTGCACATTTCCCTGAACACACCATCCCCACCATGAAGCATGGTGGTGGCAGCATCATGTTGTAGGGATGCTTTTCTTCAGCAGGGACAGGGAAGCTGGTCAGAGTTGATGGGAAGATTGATGGAGCCAAATACAGGGCAATCTTAGACGAAAACCTCTTATGCCCCATACGCACGAGCGGAATTTCCGTCGAAAAAATCTTGGATGGTTTTTCGGACGGAATTCTGCTCAAGCTGGTCTTGCATACACACGGTCACACAAAAGTTCTCTGAACTTTCGACAGTCAAGAACGCGGTGACGTACAACACTACGATGAGCCGAGAAAATTAAGTTCAATGCTTCCGAGCATGCGCCGTTTTTTTTGCGTCCGAATTGCATACAGACGATCGCATTTTCCGATAGGAACTTTTCCCGACCGAAAAATAGAGAATATGCTCTCAATCTTTTGCTGGTTGGAATTCCACTAGCAAAAGACCGATGGTGCATACACAGTCGCATTTTCCAACAAAAAGCTCTCATCTGAGTTTTGCTGGCGGCATTTCCAATCGTGTGTACGCGGCATAAGAGTCTGTAAAAGACTTGAGACTGGGCCAGAGGTTCACCTTCCAGCAGGACAATGACCCTAAACATACAGCCAGAGCTACAATGGAATGGTTTAGATCAAGGCATATTCATGTGTTAGAATGGCCAGGTCAAAGTCCAGACCTAAATCCAATTGAGAATCCGTGGCAAGATTTCAAAATTGCTGTTAAAAGACGCTCTCCAGCCAATCTGACAGAGCTTGAGCTATTTTGCAAAGAAGAATGGGCAAAAATGTCACTCTAGATGTGCAAAGCTGGTATGGACATCCCCAAAAAGACTTGCAGCTGTAATGCAGCGAAAGGTGGTTCCACAAAGTATTGACTAAGGATGAGCTCCAGCGTGTTCGCAAGCTGCACGTGCTGAGCCCGCCAGGAAGTTGGCACTGCACAGTGCTAATCACAGGCAGTGAGACATTTCCTGATCTCTGCAGCCGCACATCGGGAAATGTCTCACTGCCTGTGATTAGCGCTGTGCAGTGCTGAGTTCCTGGTGGGCTCTGCATGTGCAGCTTGCGAACATGCCGGAGCTCATCCTTAGTATTGACTCGGGGGCTGAATACAAATGCACGCCACACTTTTCACATATTTGTAAAAAAAAACAAAAAAAAACAAAACAATTATGTGCCACTTTGTGTTGGTCTATCACATAAAATCCCAAAACAATATATTTACGTTTTTGGTTGTAACATGATAAAATGTGGAAAATTTCAAGGGGTATGAATACTTTTTTCCAGACACTGTATTACAACTTTATTAGACACTTCATTCTCTCTGCAGCAGATTGAGATAAGAGACAGAAATGCCAGATCACATTTATGTCCTCATGGGCTCCCTTTAAATCTACCAAGAAAAAACCCAGAGATGTCTATCCATCACCTTCTGTTGGCCTCAAAGTATGTAAGTGATAGTACACTCCCTTCATAATCTATGCAGGAATTCACCTAGGACTTCTAATACACTCCTGTAGTATGTGCACTTTACCCTCACCTCATATACATCCTCAGTAAAACCAAATATACTACCACTACTAGAGCTGCACGATTCATTGAAAAAAAAAAAAGTCGCAATCTCGATTTAACCCCCCTCACGATCTCGATCTTGCATTCTCACGATTCTATGTAACAAGCATAGAGTCGTTCTCTGCTCAGGGCTGTCAAAAAAAAAGAGCTGGCAAATGTTTATCAACATTGCTCAGCGCTGAGAGATACAAAGAAACTATGTATCATTTGGTTCTTTTAGAAGGGATGAACTTCGGTCTGCAAATGAGGTCAGTTAACCACTTCAATACAGGGCACTTTCGTCCCTTTCCTTCCCAGGCCAATTTTCAGCTTTCAGCACTCTTGCACTTTCAATAACACTGTACCCAAATGACATTTTTATCAATTTGTTCACACAAATAGAGCTTTCTTTTGGTGGTATTTATACACAAATCGTTTTTTTTTATTTTTTGCGATATAAGCGAAAAAAATGAGTGGAAATTTTAAATAAATAATGTTTTTTACTTTGTTTTAAAAGAAATCCAATAAAATCAAATTTTGTCATAAATTTAAGCCACAATGTATTCTGCTACATGCCTTCGGTTAAAAAAAAAACAAAAAACATTAAGAGTATAATAATTGGTTTGTGTGATCACGGACATGTGTGTGCAGATGATCATTGGGACATATGATTTCAGTGTCACATATGTGGAGGACAGGTGTTTTTACTGTGTGGGGACATGTGTGTGGAGACAGTGTTTTGGGGACATTGTGTGTTTACATTGTATGGGGACACTGGGCTGGTGATCAGTGTGTAAAAGACAGCTCATACTCACTGATCACTGGCTGGCTTCAGCGATCCGCTCTTCTCACTGACAATTTCTGTGTGAGGAGAGGAGAGCCGATCGTCTAACAATCGGCTCTCTATTTACATCACATGACGGCTGTGATTGGACACAGCCATCATGTGATCAGGAGGGCCAATCATAGAGCCCTCCTGCTGATTGGAGATGCGCCTTTGTCCAGGTGACACGAGCGCATCGGGATTGCGCCGCTGCGATGGCACGCGTGTTTCCCCTCCTTCTGAGGGACGTTTCTGAATGTGGGAGGTGGTTAAAGTGGATGTAAATCCAATGTCATCCTTTCTAAACTACTGCCATAGGGGTTATCTATAAGGATATACATGCCTCCTGTATGTATCTTTACTTGTCAAATGTCTCCCCTCTGTCTGTTATTAGACCCGAAAAACTGCATATTCTGTGGGTGGGTCTGTTGTCTGGAGCTCAGTGGGTGGAGTCGTGATGTCAGTAGACTCCCCGCCCACCTCTACACTCCCCTTGTCAATATGCATTTTCTCCTGTGTATTTCTAACACTGAACTTCTGCTATAATCTCTAACATCCAGTGAAAAGACAGGAAAGTAACCACATGACTTCAGCATGCCAAATCATGCTGAGGTGTGGAACAGCCAATCCTTGCAGAGCTGCTGAAGAAAGGAGTGGGGGAGGGACTTAAAAAATAATGCCAGTGTCTTAGACTAGTGCACGAGATATGTAAATCACCTGTCACTCACAGCAAGGGGGAGGATCTGACAAAGTTTTTCTCAGTCAAGCTTTATCTCACTGAACAATAAAAGAGGATTGCTCAGAGATGGATTAACTTTTTGTGGCAAGACTGGGCTCAAATGATAGGAAATCTTATACTCTACATTACTACATCAAAAAAAAAAAATAATATATATATATATATATATATATATATATATATATATATATATATATATATATATATATATATATACACACACATACATACATATATACATACACACACACACACATATATTAATTATATTTTCAGGTTTACATCCACTTTAAAGACTAAGCCTTTATTCTGACAAGTTAAAATCAGTATTTTTTGCTAGAAAATTACTTAGAACCTCCAAACATTATATATATATATATATATATATATATATATATATATATATATATATATATATATATATATATATATATATATATATATTTATTAGCAGAGAGAATAAAATGGTGGTTGTTACAATATTTTATGTCACAGCGTACACGCGCAGCGGTCTTTCAGAGACAATTTTGTGGGGAAAAAATAAACTTTAACGAATTGAAAAAACGAAACAGTAAAGTTAAATTTTTTTGTATAATCTGAAAGATGATGTTACACCGAGTATTGTAATCTTTATTCTAAAAAAAAAAAAAATCATGATTCTCATTTTTTGGCCAGAATCGTGCAGCTCTAACCACCACTAAGACCAACCTATGAGTGCCAATAATAATACATTTTAATAATGCTAATAAAATACTAAATAAAATGCCAACAAAAAAATAATAATTTATTGTTTTAATATTATACCAAATTAAAATGCTTAATTATTAATATTATTAAAATATATTTGTTTGCAAAAATAGAAAGATTCTTCTTATTTTGCTATGATTATTTTTAAATTGTTACTACTATTATTAAAATACAAAATAAAATAAAAAAAGTAAAAAATATGAATGTATTAATTTTGTTTGTTTTTATTTAGCATAAAAAATATTCATCACAAAATAAGAATAATCTTTTTATTATACAAAAAAATGTATTAATAGCATTTTTTTGTATAATAAAAAGATTCTTATTTTGTGATGATGATAATATTATTAAAATGCTAATAAGGTAAATCAATGCATTTTATTTTTATTTAGAAGCATAATAAAAATAATAAAATAATATTTTTTTAAGATTATACAAAAAAAATATTATTAGTGCTACATTTTAAAATATTAAAATACAAAAAAATAAAAAAAAAACTACATGAAATATAATAATAAAAAATAATAATTTTGTATTTCTGTTATTTGTTCTTATAATTAAAACACACAAAACAATATTATTATTTCTGTTATTTGTTGTTAATATAGAAATAGTAATTTAAATTATTATAAAATATATAACAAAATTACTTATTTTACGTTGTAATATTATTCAAAATAAAAAAAATACTATATAAAAATAAAAAAGAATGACATTGAGGATATAATAATAATAATAAAGGATAATATACGATGTACATCCCTCCTCGGCGGACACCAAGCCGTGTATCTGAGCCGGGTGTCGGGTGTGGACCGGCCGGGTGTCGGGTGTGGACCGGCCGGGTGTCGGGTGTGTACCGGCCGGGTGTCGGGTGTGTACCGGGGCGGGTGTCGGGTGAACTCGTCTCCTATAACAAGTTGAGGTCACATCGGGAGAGGAGGGCAGTGGGCGTGCTCTGTACAGAATGACAACAGATTGCGTCAGGGCTGTGGGCGGGTACGGGGGCGGAGCTTACTAGTATCAACTCAAACTCACAACAACGTCATCCGTGTCACACAAAGAAAGGGGGCAGCTCCTCCGGAGAAGCCAGCGCTGGCCAGTCACCCGCACAGACAGGCAGGGAGCCCCGCATCCCCTAGTATGCCCCCTCCCGTACACACACGGCCCCCCATAGCACACAGCAGCGGGAGGTGACACGGAGAGCCCAGAACTCAGCGCTGTAAGGCGCGCCGCTAACGTTGGAACGTTCCATCCGCTGTAGAGGTGGAGAGCGCCGCGCGCCCCGTAGAAGTGTGGTGGGAGAGTGTCTCGCGCCCCACAGAACCCCCCTCTACCCTCCGTACAGGTGGGAGAGCGCCGCGCGCCCCACATTCCTCCCCCTTCTCTCACACACCGCGGCTACTCACTGGGTGAAGGAGTTCAGTACATCCCGCTCCAGTAGTCTCCGTACTAGTAATGAGGTAGTTGCGGTCGGGGGTCAGTAGCGGGGACGGTGTGAGGGTCTCGGGTAGAAGGGCGAAGCTCTCCCGTCTCGCTCGGTTCTCTTCTCACCTCCCAACTGAAGCTTTTGTTGTTCTACAACTCAGTTTGCAAACAGCTGATCGGGTCGTGACGTCGCGGAAACCCGCCGGCCAATGGCAGGCAGGGGGCGGGTTGTTGTTAACGCACGTGACTGATAGGGCCAGTTTTATACCCAGTCCGGGCTGTCAGTTATAGAGGAGCCTGGAGGGCATGTCTGGGCAGAGCCGGGGAGCTGTGTGTCCGACCGACCGACCGGGGTCCTACATCTCCGGCCGGAGGAAGACATACCGCTCACTGATTGGAAGGGACAGCAGGAGGCCGATCCCCAGAGCCCCCCACCGGACCCCATAGAGCTGACTACTGGGAGACGCACTTGTGGCTCAATAGAAACCAATGTTTTCCTATTGCAGTGACATAGCCTCATATCACATGTCTGCAGTCTCTGACCATCTCTTGTATCATGTCTGCAGTCTCTAATCATCTCCTGTATCATGTCTGCAGTCTCTGACCATCTCCTGTATCATGTCTGCAGTCTCTGACCATCTCCTGTATCATGTCTGCAGTCTCTGACCATCTCCTGTACCATGTCTGCAGTCTCTAATCATCTCTTGTACCACGTCTGCAATCTCTGTCCATCTCCTGTACCATGTCTGCAGTCTCTGACCATCTCCTGTATCATGTCTGCAGTCTCTGACCATCTCCTGTATCATGTCTGCAGTCTCTAATCATCTCTTGTACCACGTCTGCAATCTCTGTCCATCTCCTGTACCATGTCTGCAGTCTCTGACCATCTCCTGTATCATGTCTGCAGTCTCTGACCATCTCCTGTATCACGTCTGCAGTCTCTGACCATCTCCTGTATCATGTCTGCAGTCTCTGACCATCTCCTGTATCATGTCTGCAGTCTCTGACCATCTCCTGTATCATGTCTGCAGTCTCTAATCATCTCTTGTACCACGTCTGCAATCTCTGTCCATCTCCTGTACCATGTCTGCAGTCTCTGACCATCTCCTGTATCATGTCTGCAGTCTCTGACCATCTCCTGTATCATGTCTGCAGTCTCTGACCATCTCCTGTATCATGTCTGCAGTCTCTGATCATCTCTTGTATCATGTCTGCAGTCTCTGACCATCTATTGTATCATGTCTGCAGTCTCTGACCATCTATTGTATCATGTCTGCAGTCTCTGACCATCTCTTGTATCATGTCTGCAGTCTCTGTCCATCTCCTGTATCATGTCCGCAGTCTCTGATCATCCCTTGTATCATGTCTGCAGTCTCTGATCATCTCTTGTATAATTTCTGCAGTCTCTGTCCATCTCCTGTATCATGTCTGCAGTCTCTGTCCATCTCCTGTATCATGTCTGCAGTCTCTGATCATCCCTTGTATCATGTCTGCAGTCTCTGATCATCTCTTGTATAATTTCTGCAGTCTCTGTCCATCTCCTGTATCATGTCTGCAGTCTCTGTCCATCTCCTGTATCATGTCTGCAGTCTCTGATCATCTCTTGTATCATGTCCGCAGTCTCTAATCATCTCTTGTATCATGTCTGCAGTCTCTGTCCATCTCTTGTATCATGTCTGCAGTCTCTGTCCATCTCTTGTATCATGTCTGCAGTCTCTTTCCATCTCTTGGGTCAGTAAATATATGCAAATATTCCTAACATAACTGCCTTAAATTACGTCCAGAAATGCTGATGTTCAAACATCAGTACCGTGTGCAAGAGGCCTTTAAAACCACTTTAAGGAACTGCAGTCTGCTCACATAATCTGTAATAAAAACATCTTTGCCATTCTGAAGCTTCCCTCCAACCACTTTGCATATTATTTTATATATATTGTGATTCTGTACTTTCCAAATATGCTGCAGAAACCACTCCACTGAGTATGGCTGCAGCCATTTTAACTGTGGGCAGCTGAAGCTGCTGCCTGTTCACTTCCTGGATTTACAAAGATGCACACCTCCAGCCCTGCAGCTCTCATTGGCTCTCTTATGACTCATTCCCCCCCCCCCCCCTCCTGGCAAACTTACAAGAGAGAGAGAGCTATGTATGATGTCATAAGCCTAGGCTTTTTACCAGACAAGAAACAGGAAGTGGGCTCTATAAGGTATTTACTGGCAGAAAAAAATGTTTTACTATCCACAGTTAAAACAACAAGGGCAGAAGATTTAATGGGTGGAAAGATGAAAAATGACTGAAGGCCCACTTTAAGGGCCAAGCCTATTTGTGACTCTTGTTGTTTACAAGTTAAAAATCTGTATTTTTTGCTAGAAAACTACTTTGAACCTCCAAACATTATAGATTTTTTTTAGCAGAGACCCTGTAGAATAAAATGGAGATTGTTGCAATACTGTATGTCACACCGTATTTGCGCAGCGGTCTTACAAACGCATTTTTTTTTTCTGTTGGAAAAAATACACTTTGAAATAAATAATAAGACAACAGTAAAGTTAGCCTAATTTTTTTTCTATAATGTGAAAGATGATGTTACACCGTGTAAATTTGATGCCTAATATGTCATGCTTTAAAATTGCGGGTGGAATGGTGACAAACTTTGGTACTTAAAAATCTCCATATCCGACGATTTAAACATTTCTACAGGTTACCAGTTTAGAGTTACAGAGGAGGTCTAGGGCTAGAATTATTGCACTCGCTCTAACGATCGTGGCGATACCTCACATATGTGGTATGAACACCATTTACATATGTGGGCGCGACTTGAGTATGCGTTCTCTTCTGTGCGTGAGCTGTTAGTGATGGGGTACTTAAATTTTTTTTTTTTTTAATTCTTATTTAACTTTCTTTTTTTTTTTACACTGTCCCTTTTTATAAAAACATTTTTTTTGATCACTTGTATTCCTATTACAAGAAATGTAAACATCCCTTGCAATATAAATAAGCATGACAGGACCTCTTTAATGTGAGATCTGGGGTAAAAAAAAACCCTCACATTTACACTTAAAGTGGTAGTAAACCACTGAAAAAAATTAAAAAAAAAACCTGGAAGACAATAGCATAATGTGCTAGCATGCATCACATACTAGCACATTATGAAATTCCTTAGAAGGAAGCTTCCGTAGCACGCCCGATGTGAAAGGGGATCAATCGATGTGGATAAATATCCTGGGGTTATGACAGATATCTGCCATAACAATGGTATAGAACAGTGGTTCTCAACCTGGGGTCGGGACCCCCTCGGGGGTCAAATGATGATTTGCCAGGGGTCACTGAATCCTGGGCTGTTCCTGAAGCCCGCACCGCTCTCCCAGCCTTTTTGTCCCTGAAGCCTGTAACCGCCCAGCTGGGCTGTTCCTGGAGCCCGTGGCCGCCCACTCAGCCTCTTCGCATCCGCTCATTCAGTTCACGGCATGACTGGGGGGCAGAGACTAGAGGTCAGCTGACTGGTGAGGAATGTGAAGTGGGAGGGGCTGGAGGAGACCCTATCTCTTGATTTTTGCATAGGTGTCACTGCTACGAGACACCACAAAGTCGGAGACACAGTGACTAACACTACCTGTGATTAAAGTTGCCATTAAAAGTCCCCACTACAGTTCTCAGATCAGCAGATGACCTTGATCAAGAGCACCTAAGTTGGTTGATCAGAACTTCCCCCCAGCACCGCCACTGATCCCAACTCCCCGCCAGCACTGCCACTCATCCCACCACCAAGGAGTAAGAGAAGAAATAAAAATAGAGAATACATGGAAGGGAGAGGAAAAGAGGGGGAGGAACAAAGAAAAGGGAGAGAAAGAACAAGAAAGACAGCTAGAGAGAGGGGTGGGGGAAAAAAAAACCCAAGAAATTAGGATAGAGAGAGAAAGGAGAACAAAGAGAAATAGTGGTACATCCTAAAATGTACCATGAGGGGTTTTAATACTGTATGAGTGGAAAGGACTCAGGGAGCTTTAAATGTCCGTGGGTTAGGGGCGCAAATTACTTGTCTTACCTTGGGTGCTGACAACCCACGCTACAAAAATAATTTTACTGTTTGGGTCCCCACAACTTGGGGAATTTTCTGAAGGGGTCACGGCACTAGAAAGGTTGAGAACCACTGGTATAGAACGTCAAAGTAGCGACGTATATCCATGGTGGGTGGTCCAGAAGGAAGTGGTTAAAACCTTCCAACAGACTGAAGAAATGATTCCTAAATGGAATATATTTGTGATGCACAGTAGCAAATGTTTGTTACAAAGTAACAACTTGGATCTGATAGCTCCATGGATTGAATCTATTACAAAAAAACAAGGCTAATGTGTTTCAAAACAGATAAATGTTGTTACATCTGACATCAGGTATAAAGAGTAGCTCATTGCCCAATATCCCAAACAGTGTGAGTCACTATACACTCCTTCAGTACACATCCTCTGTCCAAGTTATAATTCCTTCTTCCAATAAACAACATAAATATTACTAGAAACATTGGTATATGTTTACCCACTTCATGACGAGGACTTTTTTTGCTATACGGCACTGTGATGCTTTAACTGACAATTGTGCAGTCATGCAATGCTGTCTGCAAACAATATATATATATATATATATATATATATATATATATATATATATATATATATATATATTTCCCCACAAATAGAGCTTTCTTTTGATAGTATTTGATTACCAGTGATTTATTTTTATTTTATTTTTTATTTATTGTTTTTGCCATTAATTTAAAAACTGAGCATACATTTTGGAAATATATATATATATATATATATATATATATATATATATATATACTTTCTGTCATAAAACATATACAATAAAAACATTTTAAAAATCAAATTTCTTCATAAATGTCCTTGGTAAAAAAAAAAAATCCCAATAAGTGTATATTGACTGATTTGCGTAAAAGTTATACAGTCTACAAACAACTGGAATTTGTATTTTTTATACTAGTGATCAGCGACTTATGGTGGGCAATCTGAAACTGAATGACACTTTGTGGGAACTGGCTAGCTGCCACTGATATCTTCAATGACACTTGATCAGTGCTTATAATGTACATTGACACTGTACTAACAACATTGGCTGCGTAGGGGTTAAAGTGGATGTAAACCCTCACATATACCCAGTGAAGTGAACAGCCTCAGATGATACACAGAGATGAAACAAATCTCCCTAAATAAGTTTTACATGTATATCTGCTGTCTTCAGATTTATATATTCTTTAGAAAGTTCAGCTTGTGTTAGGAGATTTTCTCTTCCTGTTCAGCACTGCAGTGAAGCATGGGCATACAGCCAAGACAGCTGATTGGAGGAAAGGCACCCCCCCTCTCCTCATAGGTAGAGACTTTCAGCTCTGTTTGTTGAATAGTTCAGGGCTCTGCTAATCTATTTATAGCACCTTACCCAACACAAAACTCCAACTGCTTTTTTCACATATGATTGAGAATTTGTCAGAAGTTATCTGGCTGATAACAGAAGAACGGAGCAGGAGACAGCTACAGGACATAGTGCTTTGAAGAGAGATAAGAAAACACTGCAGATATATGTGCCCAGCTCAAATTGCATGAATCGGGTTTACATCCACTTTAACATTTAGGGGCAATCAAAGGGTTAAATGTGTGCCTAACAATGTTTACTATGTGTAATGTGTGCTGATTTTACTAAGCAATGTGCCGGTGTTCTGTCAAAATAGCCAACTTGTTATAAATCATAGGCTGGGAACCGCTGATCGGCGTATGCTGGAGCCAGTCACAGCACAGCCAACCACGAGCATATGCACCCACTACCCGGAAATGCAGAATCCTGTGTGTGTGTGTACTGCTACAGTGCGGGCCGGCTGCGCAGAATCACATGTGTATATATATATATATATATATATATATACATACATACACACAGTATCTCACAAAAGTACACCTTTACCCTCAACTTCTTTAGCAAGGCAGTGGTTGTCTTGGAGGTCTGTTTGGGGTAGTTATCATGTTGGAATACTGCCCTGCCATCTAGTCTCTGAAGGGAGGGGGATCATGCTTCACCCCCCTTGGCTTTTTACCTATTTTGTTACATTACAGCCTTTAGTTCAATGTTTTTTTAATCTGAATTATATGTGATGGATCAGAACACAATAGTCTAAAGCCCCGTACACACTGTCGGACTTTGTTCGGACATTCCGACAACAAAATCCTAGGATTTTTTCCGTCGGATGTTGGCTCAAACTTGTCTTGCATACACACGGTCACACAAAGTTGTCGGAAAATCCGATCGTTCTAAACGCAGTGACGTAAAACACGTACGTCGGGACTATAAACGGGGCAGTGGCCAATACCTTTCATCTCTTTATTTATTCTGAGCATGTGTGGCACTTTGTCCGTCGGATTTGTGTACACACGATCAAAATTTCCGACAACGGATTTTGTTGTCGGAAAATTTTATCTCCTGCTGTCCAACTTTGTGTGTCGGAAAATCCGATGGAAAATGTCCGATGGAGCCCACACACGGTCGGAATTTCCGACAACACGCTCCGATCGGACATTTTCCATCGGAAAATCCGACCGTGTGTACGGGGCATAAGTTGGTGAAGTAAAATTAGAAAAATATATACATAAAACTATTTTTTAGAAATAAAAAAACTGATAATTGGCACGTGCGTATGTATTCACCCACTTTGTTATGAAGCCCATAAAAAGCTCTGGTGCAACCAATTACCTTCAGAAGTCACATAATTAGTGAAATGATGTCCACCTGTGTGCAATCTAAGTGTCACATGACCTATCATTACATATACACACCTTTTTGAAAGGCCCCAGAGGCTGCAACACCTAAGCAAGAGGCACCACTAACCAAACACTGCCATGAAGACCAAGGAACTCTCCAAACAAAGTCAGGGTTAGGTTATAAAAAATATCCAAATCTTTGATGATCAATACAAACACCATCAAATCTATCGTAACCAAATGGAAAGAACATGGCACAACAGCAAACCTGCCAAGAGATGGCCGCACACCAAAACTCACAGACCGGGCAAGGAGGGCATTAATCAGAGAGGCAGCACAGAGGCCTAAGGTAACCCTGGAGGAGCAGCAGAGTTCCACAGCAGAGACTGGAGTATCTGTACATAGGACGACAATAAGCAGTACGCTCCATAGAGTTGGGTTTTATGGCAGAGTGGCCAGAAGAAAGCCATTACTTTCAGCAAAAAACAAAATGGCACGTTTTTAGTTTGCAAAAAGGCATGTGGGAGACTCCCAAAATGTATGGAAGAAGGTGTTCTGGTCTGATGAGACTAAAATTGAACTTTTTGGCCTTCAAAGGAAACGCTATGTCTGGCGCAAACCCAACACATTACATCCCCCAAAGAACACCATCCCCACAGTGAAACATGGTGGTGGTAGCATCATGATGGGGGGATGTTTTTCAGCAGTCGGGACTGGGAAACTGGTCAGAGTTGAGGGAAAGATGGATGGTGCTAAATACAGGGATATTCTTGAGCAAAATCTGTACCACTCTGTGTGGGATTTGAGGCTAGGATGGAGGTTCACCTTCCAGCAGGACAATGACCCCAAACACACTGCTAAAGCTAAACTTGAGTGATTTAAGAGGAAACATGTAAATGTGTTGGAATGGCCTAGTCAAAGCCCAGACCTCAATCCAATAGAAAATCTATGGTCAGACTTAAAGATTGCTGTTCACAAGTGCAAACCATCCAAATTGAAGGAGCTGGAGCAGTTTTGCAAGGAGGAATGGGCAAAAATCCCAGTGGTAAGATGTGGCTAGCTCGTATAGACTTATCCAAAGTGACTTGGAGCTGTAATAGCCGCAAAAGGTGGCTCTACAAAGTATTGACTTTAGGGGGGTGAATATTGAATGCACATTGACTTTTTCTGTTATTTTGTCCTATTTGTTGTTTGTTTCACAATAAAAAAAAAAAAAAGCATCTTCAAAGTCGTGGACATGTTCTGTAAATTAAATGATGCAAATCCTCATACAATCCATGTTAATTCCAGGTTGTGAGGCAACAAAACATGAAAAATTGCAAGGGGGTGAATACTTTTGCAAGGCACTGTATGTCACAGTACATGTTGGCATTCATGGTTCCCTCAATAAACTGTAGCTCCCCAGTGCCGGCAGCACTCATGCAGCCCCAGACCATGACACTCCCACCACCATGCTTGACTGTAGGCAAGACACACTTGTCTTTGTACTCCTCACCTAGTTGCCGCCACACAAACCAAATAAGTTTATCTTGGTCTCATCAGACCACAGGACATGGTTCCAGTAATCCATGTCCTTAGTCTGCTTGTCTTCAGCAAACTGTTTGCGGGCTTTCTTGTGCATCATCTTTAGAAGAGGCTTCCTTCTGGGAAGACAGCCATGCAGACCAATTTGATGCAGTGTGTGGCGTATGGTCTGAGCACTGACAGGCTGACCCCCCACCCCTTCAACCTCTTCAGCAATGCTGGCAGCACTCATATGTCTATTTCCCAAAGACAACCTCTATATATCACTCTGAGCACGTGCACTCATCATCTTTGGTCGACCATGGCGAGGTCTGTTCTGAGTGTAGCCTGTCCTGTTAAACCGCTGTATGGTCTTGGCCACCGTGCTGCAGCTCAGTTTCAGGGTCTTGGCAATCTTCTTATAGCCTAGGCCATCTTTATGTAGAGCAACAATTATTTTTTTTCAGATCCTCAGAGAGTTCTTTGCCATGAGGTGCCATGTTAAACTTCCAGTGACCAGTATGAGAGAGTGAGAGCGATAACACCAAATGTAACACACCAAATTTAACACACCAAGGGCCAGAAGAAGGCAGGACGGGTGAAGGGGAGCCGTGCTGTACATTACAGAAATGATCTCACAGCGTGTACTCTCTGTGGCATTGAGCTCAGACATCAAGCTCTTTACTGCCACCTCTGGCTACTATGTGCATGTGCACCCTCGTGTACTGGGCTTTTCTGTGTCAGCAACATGTCAGCTTTGTGAAAACCAGCTGGGACCGGGTAGGAAGAAATTCTTTACAAGTATGGGCTGTGAAGATAAGGGAGGGGGGCTGTTTGTATACAGGGGGGACAAGAGCCTTATGTGTTTACAGATTTGTGTATGTGTGGGGCTGACATATATATACAGGTGTGTGTGTGGGGGGCTGGGCTGGCATATATACAGGCACTGTCGGTGTGCCGCCCCCTCTCTCCAGCCACCCACCTCTATGTATCATGGATAGATTCATGCATTGCATTGCATGAATCTATCCATGCCCGCTGTAGCCACCCCCTATTCAGGCGTCCGACCCCTTTTCGGCCACTGGGCGCCTAAATTACAGCAGCGGGCGTGTATTTTTAACCCCTTCCCGCCGAGCGTACGCAGATGTGCGTACTTGGCTTTCGGGGGTTATACCGGGATGATGCCCACAGCTGCAGGCATCATCCCGGTACTGTTTTTTAGAGCCAGCGATTGGCTTTCCTGGTATAACAACCTATGCACCTAAAAGCCGCTCAGCTGTTATACCGGAGGAGTGGGAGGGGACGTCTCCCCCTCCCGCCGCCTCCCGCCACACTTACCGGGCCTCCAGTTCCATCGGGAAGCCCGATGACCAAACCGCCACCTCCGGCGGCTAGGGACAGACTGGAATGAAGCCGTGAGCGGCTTGGTTCCAGCGTCCTAATAGTAAACACAGAAGTGACGTCATGACGTCACTTCCCGTTTACTCGGCTGCCAATGACGCCGGTTTTAAAAAAATACACAGTATACAGAATCGCTGAAACAGCAATCTGAATACTTTGAAGTGCAAAGGAGGGATTGGGGGTTTTTTAGACCCCCGATCCCTCCATAAAGAGTACCTGTCACCACCTATTACTGTCACAAGGGATGTTTACATTTCTTGTGACAGCAATAAAAGTGATCAAAATTTTTTTTTCTTTTAAAACACAATTTATTAATATAAAAATAAATAAAATAAATAAGAAAACATTTTTTTTAAAGCGCCCCCGTCCCCGCGAGCTCGCGCAGCAAAGAAAACGCATACGGAAGTTGCGCCCGCATATGTAAACGGTGTTCAAATCACACATGTGAGGTATCGCCGCGATCGTCAGAGCGAGAGCCATCATTCTAGCACTAGACCTCCTCTGTAACTCTAACCTGGTAACCGTAAAAAAAATGTAAAGCGTCGCCTATGGAGTTTTTTAGGTACCGTAGTTTGCCGCCATTCCACGAGTGCATGCAATTATAAAGCATGACATGTTTGGTATCTATTTACTCGGCGTAACATTATCTTTTACATTATACAAAAAATTGGGGTTACTTTACTGTTTGGTTTTTTTAAATTCATGAAAGTGTCCCTTTTCCCAAAAAGTTGCATTTAAAACACCGCTGCACAAATACCGTGTGACATAAAATATTGCAACAATCGGCATTTTATTCTCTAGATTCTCTGCTAAAAATATATATATAATGTTTGGGGGCTCTAAGTAAATTTCTAGCAAAAAATACAAATTTTAACTTGTAAACACCAAATTTCAAAAATAGGCTTAGTCATGAAAGGGTTAAAGCACCTGATTAGAGCCATAGGCTCTAATAGGCTTCAAAAAAGGTGAACTACGAGTGCAGAGCATTGTGCTCGCAGTTCACCAAGGTGTGTTAGAACAGTGAATTAATATTTGCTTTTCTAACACTTGACCGCCTCTCCGCCAATCAAGAAGCGCAGGTGTGTTACCCCTCACCTGATTGGCTAAAACGACAGGCACTGTGAGTGGACACCTATCAGGGGGAGGAGAGGAGACATATGGAGGACACACGCCGTCCTCACCCGCTGCCTCACCGAGATAGGGTAAGTGCCAGGCAGACAGCGAGCTGGCGGGGGGGAGGTCACAGTGTTAACTTTTAAATGGGCACAGTGGCGGCATTTGATGGGCACAGTAGCAGCATATGACGGGCACAGTGGCTGCATTTGATGGGCCACAGTGGCTGAAATTGATTGGCACAGTGGGTGCGTTTGATGGGCACAGTGGCTGCATTTGATGAGCACAATGAGGCCCCCCGCCCCCCCCCCTGAAAAATTTTGAGCACCAGCCGCCACTGTATACAGGTGTGTGTGTGAGGAGGGGGACGGCATTTATACAGGTGTGTGGGGGAGCTGACATATATACAGGGGTTAGGGGGGCTGACATATATACAAGTGTGGTGGGGGGGGACTGACATATATACAGGTGTGAGGGGGCACTGACATATATACAGGTGTGAGGGGGGCTGACATATATACAGGTGTGTGTGGGGGGCTGACATATATGCAGGTGTGAAGGGGGCTGAGATATATACAGGTATGAGGGGGGCTGACATATATACAGGTGTGTGAGCGAGCGGGGATGTAGCATATATACAGGTGTGTGGGGGGGGGCTGACATGTATACAGGTGTGTGGGGGGGCTGACAAATATACAGGTGTGAGGGGGGCTGACAAATATACAGGTGTGAGGGGGGCTGACAAATATACAGGTGTGAGGGGGGCTGACATATATACAGGTGTGTGTGTGTGGGGGCTGGTATATATACAGGTGTGAGGAAGGCTGACATATATACAGGATTGTAGTGTACAGATGGGGTGGCCGGTGTGCGGATTCGGTAGGATGGCCCTGGAGAATGTTGGTGGTCAGGCTCGGGGGGGGGGGGGGCTCAGGCCTAAAGCTGTGTAAGGGGCCCAAAAATTTCTGATAGCTGCCCTGAGTGCAGGCACAGCCCCACTACAAGGGATACAATTTTAGCGGATAAAATAGGTATTGAACACGTCATCATTTTTCTAGGTAAATATATTTCTAAAGGTGCTATTGACATGAAATTTTCACCACAACAACCCCTGCAATCCAAACATACAAAGAACCCAAAACAAATACGTTAAGAAATTAAGTTATGTGTAATAAAATGGAATGACACATGGAAAAAGTATTGAACACGCTAACCAGAAATGTATTTAATACTTTGTACAAAATCCTTTGTTGGTAATGATGACAGCTTCAAGACGCCTCCTGTATGGAGAAACTAGTCGCATTTACTGTTCAGGTGTGATTTTGGCCCATTCTTCCACACAAATAGTCTTCAAATCTTGAAGGTTCCGTGCGCCTCTTCTATGAACTCTGATCTTTAGTTCTTTCCATAGATTTTCTATTGGATTCAAGTCATATGATTGGCTGGGCCATTCTAGCAGCTTTATTTTCTTTCTTTGAAACCAATTGAGATTTTCCTTGGCTTTGTGTTTGGGATTATTGTCTTGCTGAAATGTCCACCCTCATTTCATCGTCATCATCCTGGTAGATGGCAGCAGATTTTTATCAAGAATGTCTTGGTACATTTTTCCATTCGTCCTTCCTTCAATGACATGAAGTTTGCCAGTACCGTATGCCCCACACCATGATATTCCCACCTCCAAACTTTACTGTTGGTATGGGGGTGTTTTTGGGGTGATGTGCAGTGCCATTTGACCTCCAAACATGGTGTGTATTATGGCATCCAAAGAGTTCAATTTTGGTCTCATCTGACCAGACTATATTCTCCCAGTATTTCACAGACTTGTCTAAATGTTGTGCAGCAAACTATAAAAGAGGTTCAACATGCTTTTCCTCAGCAATGGAGTCTTGCGTGGTGAGGGTGGATACATGCCATGGTTGTTGAGTGCATTACTTATTGTTTTCTTTGAAACAATTGTGCTTCTAATTCCAGGTCTTTCTGAAGCTCTCCACAAGTTGTCCTTGGCTCTTAGACAATTCTGATAATTCTTTTCACTCCTCTGACAGAAATCTTGCGAGAAGCACATGGTTGTGGCCAGTTGATGGTGAAATGATGTTCTTTCCACTTCCGGATAATGGCCCCAACAGTGCTCATTGGAACATTCAGTAGTTTAGAAATCCTTCTGTAACCAATGCTATCAGTATGTTTTGCAACAATAAGGTTGCGAAGGTCTTGAGAAAGCTCTCTTTGCTTTTACTTATCATGAGAAGTTGACAATGAGACACATCATGACACCTTGGTAATGAGACACCTTTTTATAGGCCATCATTTGAGACTGAACCAGCTGATATTAATTTGCACTGAGAAGGGGCAGGATTGCTTTCTAATTACTGATAGATTTCAGTTGGTATGTCTTGGCTTTTCATGCCTTTTTGCACCCCCTTTCTTTGTGTGTTCAATACTTTTTCCCTGTGTCATTCTATTTTATTACACATAACTTAATTTCTGAACTTATTTATTTTGATATCTTTGCATGCATGGATTGCATGTGTTGTTACCAAAATGTGGTAAATATGTCATGTCAATAGCACCTTTAAAAATATATTTACCTAGAAAAAGGGTGACGTGTTTAATACCTTTTTTACCCGCTGTATTTCCTGATATTCCCAGGACAGTCCTACGTAATTAATTTTCAAGACTGGCATAAAGCCAGGCTCAACAGCCTACCGAAATTGGCAAAAGGCAAGTAACACTGATATAGTTAATTATTGATAAATGATTCCCCTTTGAGTAAGTTTTTAGACAATAGTTTTATATTCTGTTGACATTGTCTAAGGTCAAGGAAACTTGCGCCAAAACTTTCAGCTTCAATAGTTCTGCACTCAGTGGGGACACCACTACAATGGGGTGCAGGAAAAAGAAAAAAATAGATATGTAAGAGAAGGGTGAAGGATAAGAATGTGGGAGATGGTAGTGAAGAGAAAGTAAATAGGAAAATTCAAATTTGGAAATAAAAAAATTAAAAAAGGGTGTGTGATCTTGATTCCCCTGGGATTGGATAGTTTTATTTGGATAGTACATTAGACATTACCTCAAACTGAGATTAGGTAAGCCAGGAGGACCATACCCTTTTATGGGTATTTTGTGCAATTGTTTTCAGTTTTTCATTTATCTTTGTGCTGTTTGACCTGCTTTTTATATCCAAGAATCTCAGTGTTGGGGGATTTCCAGCATTGATAGTCAGCATAAAGGTAATATGTTTGTGTGCTTTGTGGGGAATACCTAGTATTGGTTTATTAAGAGGAGCCTCAACCGGATCTTTACTCAAGCTGTAATGAAAGACTGCATTAAAGTGGACCTTGCACTAAAAGGCAAGTTCTGTTTATCACATTAAGACTCCCCTTCCTTTACCCTACATTTAAATCTATGCGTTTTTTAGTGCAGTTTGCTGAAACACACTACAGTCCATGGTTTCCTATGGTACACGTTCACATCTATGCGTTTTGGTGCTGGTGTGTTTCTGGAAACAGCCAGGGACCCTTTTTCCTGAGTTATGCATGTAATAGACTTCAATGGAGTCACACCAGAAACGCAAGTGTTGCATTTGTGATGTGGTTTTTGATGTGTTCTTTTTTTCTTGTAAAAACACTGTATATAGCTGGTTGTTAAGGAGCAGTCCTGCAAGCCGGCTGCTGCGTCCTTAACAACTGACGTGTCATCAGCTGTCAGCTTCCGGCAAAAAAAGAATCGAAGCGCCCTTCAGGCCTGGTATGGATTTGGAGGGGACACCGACGCCAAAATGTAAAAAAAAAAATGTCATAGGGTCCCCCCCAAAATCCATAGCAGACCCTTATCCAAGCATGCAGCCCGGCAGGTCAGGAAAAGGAAGGGGACGAGCAAGTGCCTCCTCTTCTGAACCATACCAGGCTGCATGTCCTCAACATGGGGGGGTGCTTTGGGGCAGGGGGGCTGCTCCCCCACCCCAAAGCACCTTATCCCCATTTTGATGGGGACAAGGGCCTCTTCCCCACAACCCTGGCCGGTGGTTGTGGGGGTCTGTGGGCAGGGGATTTATTGGAATCTGGAAGTCCCCTTTAAGAAAGGGGGCCCCGGAATCCCGCCCCCCCATGTGAATGAGTATGGGGTACATTGTACCCCTACCCATTCACCAAAAAAAAAGCAGTCTAGTGTTACAAGAAACAAGAGACAGTTTTTGACAAGTCCTTTATTAAAAATGAAGAATGTCCGCCGTCGTAGCTCTGTGTCTTCTTTCTACCGCCACAGATGTCTTCTCCCTCCGGTGATGTCTTCTCCCTCCGGTGATGTCTTCTCCCTCCGGTGATGTCTTCTCCCTCATCCAGGTTCTGTTGTGATTATGATTTAAAAAGAGTAAACACAGTTGATTGATAATAAATGGCTCCAGCCAAACACTAACCATGAGTGAAAGAAATGTTTTTGTGTTACCATTCATATTCTCTGAAAAATGGCCAAGAAATCATAAATTTTGCCAGGATATGTAAACTTATGAGCACAACCGTATGTGCCATACTTATGGGATTCCACTGGAAGCTGGAAATCACTGTAATAGGCACAGCTAATACAGTGATTGCCGCTAGCTTCCTTGTCCCGTGCTCAGCGGTTGCACTACTGCTTGCTGAATACATACAAAAATGTTCGCTGATTAGACAAGGTAGAGATTTTGACATCACAGCCCTGCATCCCCACCTTATTCAACCGGAGAACGCTTTGCATGCATTGGGAGCATGTAAAGTGTTTTCCGAAAGGCACCAATGCTGAGGGAGCGAGCAATCTCCTGTGTTCAGAATGCACGGTTGCTCAGCATGGAAACCAGAAGCTAGTGAAGAGTAGTGGTGGACCAATGTAACTATGTAAGTGCCATACCTGAAAATCAATTTTAACCTGAAAAACCTAAAAGTTACTATGACTTAACCCCCAAGCTTAGACCCTAATCTAGACATGTGCAGTTTGTTTCATTCCAATTTAATATTCAGACAAATTTGTCGTTATTAGATTTGGATACATCCGAATACCCGAATTACAGTATAAGCAAAGTTTACCGAATGCTCCGAATAACCAGGGCCATCTTTAATATTGATTGGACCCTGGGCAAATATTTTCTTGCCCCCCCCCCTTAAAATCACTACTCAATTTACTGTATCGGATCAAGCAGCGGTTGCGATTGGTTGCCAGAGGTTACAGTTTCTCATTACTGCTTCCTAACTGGTAGCTAGAGGTTACAGCACACATTACGGCTCACTGATTAGTTGCTAGATGTTACAGCAGTTGCTTGTTGATTGGTTGCTATAGATTACTTTACAGTAATGCTGCTCAATGATTGGTTGCTGAGGTTACAGCACATCATCTCACTGCAGGGGGCATGATATGCATATGAATGCCGCCTTTATTTACATATCTATGCCGTCAGATGCAGTTAATAGCATATGAATGCAGCCATTATTTACATATGATTGCCGGTTATTTACATGTAAACACAGGGTCTGCAGGTGAGTCATCTGTACACAACAATAGGGCAGAGCTGGGCAGCATTAGTAGCAGCACTTCACACTGAGATATCGGGACACAGCACAAGACTAAAACTTCAAGGGACAAGGGAATTTAATCTGTGATAGTTAGCAAGTATGAGGCAGCTGTTTTGGGCCGCACAACAATGACAGGGCCCAGGACAACTGCCCCCTTTGCCCTGCCTTAAAGATGGCCCTGCGAATAACGAAATGAAATTCACCTGAATTTCTCCTTTTACCATCCAAGAAGAAACATCTGCCAAGTCGAGAACCGATTACCTAGCTCATCGATCGAACTTTGATCAACCCTCGGACATTAATTGCAAGTATCCTTCCTTCCCAATTCTACCTTATTGCTTTGTGGCTGTATATTGTCTTTATCTTTTGAAACATCTTTTTTCTGTAAATATTTTATTTGCATCAACCTTGACCTTTTCATAATAAACCCTTATGTTGAAAAGTGTTAACCTTGTCTCTAAAGCTCTTAATGCAAGCTATAAACGAACCTGCCTCTTGAAGGGTGCTACTGTTATAGAGTAAGACTCTGAGCAGACCTGTCTGAAGTGGCAGTGTGTGTGGCAGACGCTTATTCTCAAATTATAATTGGTATTGCAAAATTACGAGTCTCCCCCGGCTCGGTCTTTTAAACGGGGGTGGTGGCAGTTAAAGGGTTAATTGTGTAATTAGCCCAGTGACAATCACTCTCAGGCTGCTCGCACCTAGATTGTGGTCCTGCAAGCTGGAAAATCTTTGTGCTGGGCGCAGCTGAGAGTGGCATTGTTACGTAAGGGCGGGGACACAGCCTGCAGTGTGGGATGGACTTCAGGCTGATGCAAGGTATGTGTCAGCTCATCCACATCTTCCACCGTTAACTGCAATTGGGATCTGCTTGCTGTCTGTGTGTGTCTCTCTGGTATGTGTCAGCTCATCCACATCTTCCACCGTTAACTGCAATTGGGATCTGCTTGCTGTCTGTGTGTGTGTGTCTCTCTGGTATGTGTCAGCTCATCCACATCTTCCACCGTTAACTGCAATTGGGATCTACTTGCTGTCTGTGTGTGTGTGTCTCTCTGGTATGTGTCAGCTCATCCACATCTTCCACCGTTAACTGCAATTGGGATCTGCTTGCTGTCTGTGTGTGTGTGTCTCTCTGGTATGTGTCAGCTCATCCACATCTTCCCCTGTTAACTGCAATTGGGATCTGCTTGCTGTCTGTGTGTGTGTGTCTCTCTGGTATGTGGCCTTCTCTATCTGTTGCCCTGTGCGAACAACCATGACATTATTTGTTTTTCTGGACTGTCTTACCTAAGTTTTATGTGTTGATCTTGTCTTGGCCTCTTGCTATTCTGACTTTTGAAGCAAAAAGTTCACTTTGATTGCTAGGCACTCTTATAGTCACTCATGATTAATTAACGAACTTCAACCCCACCCTTATAACAGTATATATTTGAGCATCCTTAAGGGGCTAGCACATTGCAATGGCTTCTATCTCTAAGTGATTCTTTCTACAAGTGATATGCACTTCATTCTCTGCACTTCAGCGATTGCACGAAGCAAACAAATACAGCAATCTGCACTGGAAAGCAGCTAACAGACTGCAGGTGACCCGTCTCTCTATTAAGCTCTCCTTCCACTCTGTAACATGCACTCTCTACCACTGCTCCTGACACTCCTGTCCTCTCTCCTCAAACTCTCTTACCTTCACACCCCCTCTCCACCCGCCTGCTTATACATATCACCCTGCCTTCTGTCTTCCCCCTACTACTGCTCTTACCAACTCTCGCTCATTCTACATCCATACACTGATAAAACCTCCAGTACTCTGAGACATGCCCCTTCACATAAATCACAGTCCCACATTACCTCCCTCACCCTCCTGCTTCTCCTAATCTCTGGTGACATATCCCCAAACCCTGGGCCACCATCATCTGTCTTTGCCCAACGCTCCCATCCCCCTACACCCTCTGGCAGGAGCCGCAACCCACAGAACTTGGTCCATATTCCTCTTTCCAAAACCAGCCCCCCCTTTTCCTGTGCCCTGTGGAATGCACGTTCTGTCTGCAACAAACTCGCCGCCCTCCACGACCTCTTCATCACAAATTCCTTTAACCTTCTTGCCATTACTGAAACCTGGCTTCATGAATCGGATACTACTTCTCCTGCTTCCATCTCCCATGGGGGCCTTCTCTGGACTCACTCCCCCAGACCAAGTGGACGGAAGGGAGGTGGAGTGGGAATCCTTCTAGCCCCATGCAGCACCTATCAGGTTCTTCACCCACCTCCCTCTCTGACACTCTCCTCTTTTGAGGCACATTGCATTCGTCTTTTCTCTCCCATTTCTCTAAGAATTGCTGTCATCTACCGCCCCCCTGGACCGGTATCAGCCTTTCTTGATGACTTCTCTGCCTGGCTACCCTACTTTCTCTCTTCTGAAATCCCCACAATTATTCTTGGGGACTTCAACCTCCCTGTCAACACTAACACTACTATTACTTCTAAACTTCTCAGTCTAACCTCATCGCTTGACCTGAAGCAATGGATACAGGCTCCTACCCACTCCAACGGCAACACCCTTGACCTTGCCTTCTCCTATCTGTGCACTCCGTGCAACCTTTCTAACAATCCATTCCCACTCTCTGATCACCACCTTATTAGTTTTGCTCTCTCCTTGTCTTCCACCTCTTCTCCCTCCAACCGCCCAACAGTTACACGCAGAAACCTTCGCCACCTCAACCCTTCTCTTCTCTACTCTGCTACTGATCACCTCTATGACAAAATCTCCCCCCTGTCCTGCCCCAACCTAGCTACTTTCATTTACAACAGCTCACTGTCCTCCTCCCTAGACAAGCTGGCCCCCCTCACTACACGCAGAATTAGGCCCCGACTGCTACAACCCTGGCAAACAGATGACACCAGAAGTCTCAGAAAACGTAGCCGCGCTCTTGAGCGCCTGTGGCATAAGACTAAGACCCAGGAAGACTTCACACAATATAAATCTGCCCTCCTAAAATACTACTCCTGCCTTCACACTGCCAAACAGACCTACTTTATCACACTCATCAACACCTTCTCATCCAGTCCACGTCAACTCTTCTCTACCTTCAATACTCTACTCTGTCCTCCACTGCCTCCACCCACCAACTCAATCACCGCCCAGGAGATTGCCAATCACTTCAAAACTAAGATTGATACAATTCATGAGGAGATCGCCAATGCGCAAAAACCTCCCCCATGCAACACCCCATGTCCACAGATACAGTCATTACTTCCCTCATTCAACCCTGCTACTACTACTGAGGTTGCTAAACTTTTATCTAGCACTCATCTAACCACTTGCCCCCTGGATCCTGTTCCCTCGCAAATGCTACGCTCACCCTCTGACTCGATTCTACGCTCTCTAACTCACATTTTCAACCTCTCCCTCTCTTGTGGCATCTTCCCAAACTCTCTAAAACATGCGCTAGTCACCCCCATACTAAAAAAGCCCTCACTGGATCCCACCAATCTCAACAACTTACGTCCCATCTCCTTACTCTCCTTCTCCTCCAAACTTCTTGAAAGACTGGTCTACAACCGATTAAGTGACCATCTGACCATGAATAAACTTCTTGATCCCCTTCAGTCCGGTTTTCGCCCTCAACACTCCACGGAAACTGCTCTCCTTAAACTCTCAAATGACCTACTAATGGCTAAAGCCAATGGACACTATTCTGTACTACTTCTCCTGGATCTCTCTGCTGCCTTTGACACAGTGGACCACCCACTCCTCCTCGAAAAACTCCACTCCTTTGGTCTCCGTGACTGCACTCTTCGCTGGTTCTCATCCTACCTATCCCACCGCTCCTTCAGTGTCACTTACAACTCTACTTCCTCCTCTCCTCTTCCTTTTTCCGTTGGGGTCCCCCAAGGTTCTGTTCTCGGACCTCTCCTTTTTTCAATCTACACCACCTCCTTGGGTCAGTTGATTGCCTCCCACGGCTTTAAATATCATCTCTACGCTGATGACACCCAAATCTATCTCTCCACCCCCCAGCTCTCTCCATCTGTCTCCTCACGCATTACCAACTTATTAGCAGACATATCAGCCTGGATGTCACATCACTTTCTCAAACTCAACCTATCCAAAACCGAGCTCATGATATTTCCTCCCTCAGGTGCCACTTCCCCTGATCTCCCTGTCAAGATCAACGGCTCAACTATCAACCCATCTCCCCACGCCAAGGTCCTAGGTGTAATCCTGGACTCTGAACTAACCTTTCGACCCCACATTCTATCACTATCCAAAGCTTGCCGCCTCTGTCTTCGCAACATCTCCAAGATACGCCCCTTCCTAACCATTGACACCACAAAGCTTCTAATCCACTCCCTGGTCATCTCCCGCCTTGACTACTGCAACTCCCTCCTCATTGGTTTACCTCTAAATAGGCTATCCCCACTTCAGTCCATCATGAACGCTGCGGCCAGGCTCATCCACCACACAAACCGCTCAGCGTCTGCTACACCCCTCTGCCAATCCCTCCATTGGCTGCCACTCAGTCACCGAATTAAATTCAAGATACTAACTATAACTTACAAAGCCATCCACAACTTGGCCCCTAGCTACATCTCTAACCTAGTCACAAAATACCAACCTAATCGTTCTCTTCGCTCCTCCCAAGACCTCCTGCTCTCAAACCCCCTTGTCACCTCATCCCATGCTCGCCTTCAGGACTTCTCCAGAGCCTCCCCCATCCTCTGGAATGCTCTACCCCAATCCGTCCGTTTTTCTCCTACTTTATCCACTTTCAGACGATCCCTGAAAACTCATCTCTTCAGAGAAGCCTATCTGGCCCCCACCTAACAACTGTACATTTATCTTCTCAATCAGCACATCACCCACAGTTATTACCTCTTGTATCTCTTGACCTCCCCTCTTAGATTGTAAGCTCTAAGGAGCAGGGCCCTCTGATTCCTACTGTATCAAATTGTATTGTATTTGTACTGTCTACCCTCAAGTTGTAAAGCGCTACGTAAACTGTTGGCGCTATATAAATACTGTATAATAATAATAATAATAATATCATCTCTACGCTGATGACACCCAAATCTATCTCTCCACCCCCCAGCTCTCTCCATCTGTAATAATAATAATAATAATTTCTGAATTTTACATCAAATTCCATTTGGAACTGTAAACATATTTCTGAAATCAAAGACTGTGTTTTATTAGAGTACCATTTCGTAATAATGCTGTTTTTGTTAAGCCAAAGGTGATTTAAAGAGTCATTGGGGTTTATTTAATAAAGACAAATCCACTTTGCACTACAAGTGCACTTGGAAGTGCAGTCGTTGTAGACATGAGGGGGACATGCAAGGAAAATAAAAACAGCATTTTTGCCTGCACATGATTGGATGATAAAATCAGCAGAGCTTCCCCTCATTTCAGATCTTCCCCTCAGATTTACAGCGACTGCACTTCCAAGTGCACTACACAGTGCACTTGTAGTGCAGAGTGGATTTGCCTTTAGTGAATAAACCCCAGTGTAATCATTTGATGAAGATTTTTCTTTTGTTTGTTCACTTTGCCGCATTCGAATAGAAAAAAAATATAACATTTTAATTTCGACCAATTCAAAATTTATTGATTTGACCCTTTCAAATTGAAAAAATCTGTAAATTAGAAGAAAATTCAAAAAATTCCGAATACGAATCCCAAATACGAATTGAACAAATCAACCAAATTTAACTAAACTAAATAACTGGATTAATAATTCTAAACAAAACTAAACACATTTTTTCGTCATGCACAAGTCTACCCTAATCCTTCCCTTCCAGTATATCTACTAACAAGGGGGAAAAATGTCAGTTGAAAGCAGAACTATACTCACCTCCCCTTCAGTGTCAACATCTTTGCCCGGAATCTTCCAGGTACCAGGATTTTCACTCATTTTGGCCGTACGAGGATGACATTATTTCCCCACAAGTGCAGGAGTTCATTCATCCCGGCATATGTCGAAATTATATACTGAGCTGCACAATGTACATTGTTATTAATAGGCAAACAAGAAGGTAAGAGTCTTTTATTGCAGAGGAGACGTATTATGTCTTTTCTACAATAATAAGCCTGCCTGGTCGCCCCTTTTTCAATCGTTCCTTAACATTCCGCTTTAAATCCTGAATGAGACAACCAGATAAGGAAAAATGACAGGTTTCATGTGTGAGCTCATATCTAATCTGTTCTAATAAATTCGGTGACATGTCGTCTTGCAGTGTACAATAGCAGGTGCTAATTTATGATTGAAACTGAGAATACATATGTCCTTTGTGTGTACATGCCCCTCCCATGTTTTCATTTACAATCCTTCCTTCAGGCCTCATGGCAGCTGTGCTGCAGTATAATTCCCCGAGGTGTCTGAACGAGAAAGGAGAGAAGAGAACTTTGAATGCAAACTTTTTTTCTCAGTAATGAGCACAAGTGCTGTGTGATCTATTAGGCCGGGTTCACACTGGTACGACAAACGCTCCGACATTGGGAGCTCATGTCCCATGACGTGTGAAAATCGATGTTTCCCCATGGGAGCCGTCTTAGCTGGTCCGATACAAGTCGGTACGGCTTTGAAAATGCTCTCTGCACTACTTTGGTCCGACTTTGATCCTACTTCAGCCCATTGAATATCACTGAAGTCGGATCAAAGTCGAATCGCCGCCTTAACCGATCCGACTTTTGCACGCGACTTGTGCTCTGATGATCTTGAAGGGAAACTCCACTCCAAATTTTAAAAAAAATGGCATGGGTTCCCCCTCCAAGGGCATACCAGGCCCTTCGGTCTGGTATGGATTTTAAGGGGAACCCCCGTGCCAAATAAATGGCGAGGGAGTCCCCCCCAAAATCCATACCAGACCCTTATCCAAGCACACAGCCCAGCAGGTCAGGAAAGGGGGTGGGGACGAGCGTGCCCCCCCCAAACCGTACCAGGCTGCATGCCCTTTGGGTGGGTGCTTTGCTGACAGCGCGAGGAAAAAAAATGCCGATTACCGAGCTGTTTACATCACGTGATCAGCCATCATTGGCTGACAGCTGATCATGTGATAAGGGGCCGGGATCTACCCCTTACTCGGATCTGTGATCAGCCGAGTCTCATAGACTCGGTGACCACAGAGCGTGGCGCGTGCGACCCGGCAATTAAGGCCCGCGCTGCATCCGTCTTTTGGCTATAGCGCGGGCGCCAAGTAACTAGCCTGTGTTTTAGTGTAAACAGTGTGCTGCTTTCACTTAGGGAATTAATGGATTTTATTCCCTGCCTTGTGGGGGGAAAAATCCATTACTTCCTCACTGACAGGGCTCTGCCTTGTATACATAGGCAGGGCTCTGTTCTGTGTAAATTCCAGATGACCTGTGGGTGCCGACGGCATTCCATTGACCGGCACCCGCTGATCGACAACTGCTGTATTTAATCACAGCACGGCTGGGTCCCCGGTTGCACACGCGCCCCCCTACCTGGGAGTTCCAGATCATGTACTAAGTACTGCAAAGCCGCCTTGCTGCCGTATATCTATGTTATATGGTCGGCAAGTGGTTAACGTGGAGCAAAACACATACAGTATCTCACAAAAGTGAGTACACCCCTCACCTTTTTGTAAATATTTTATTATATCTTTTCATGTGACAACACTGAAGAAAAGTAAAGTAGTAAGTGTACAGCTTGTATAACAGTGTCAATTTGCTGTCCCCTCAACAAAAGTAAGAACACCCCTAAGTGAAAATGTCCAAGTTGGACTCAAAGTGTCAATATTTTGTGTGGCCATCATTATTTTCCAGCACTGCCTTAACCCTCTTGGGCATGGAGTTCACCAGAGCTTCACAGGTTGCCACTGGAGTCCTCTTCCACTCCTCCATGATGACAGTGGCGGAACTTTCAGGGTCGCAGCAGTTGCACTTGCGACTGGGCCCTGCCGTTCTGCCACTGTGGGGGGCGCCAAGACCCGGCATCTGCCCCTGCACCTCTGGCTGTTGGTTTTAGTATGCAGTGGGGGGAGGTGGCGATCGGCAGTTGTATGGTGCCCGCGAGCCAGGGGATCTCCCTGGGGCTTGTAGTTCTCTCTCCGAATGTATACAGTGGAGAGGGGAGGGGCCTCTGACCCGGGTATGTATCGGCTTCACTCTTCAGTAAGTCGTTCCCTCTACACTGTATACATTCGAAGAGAGAACTAGAAGCCCCAGGGAGATCCTGTGGCCCGTGGGTTGGAGGTGCACAGACAGCGGAGACCAGCCAATTACAGGGGAACCTCTGGAAGGGGGGGCGGCTGTCTGGGGCCTGTGATGTAGGGGCGGCTCTCTGGGGACCATGATGTAAGGGACGGCTCTCTGGGGACCTTGATGTAAGGAGGGGCTCTCTGGGGACCCTGATGTAAGGAGGGGCTCTCTGGGGACCCTGATGTAAGGGGGCTCTCTGGGGACCCTGATGTAAGGAAGGGGCCCTCTGGGGACCCTGATGTAAGGAGGGGCCCTCTGGGGACCCTGATGTAAGGAGGGGCTCTGGGGACCCTAATGAAAGAGGGGCTCTCTGGGGACCCTGATGTAAGGAGGGGCTTTTTGGGGACCCTGATGTAAGCAGGGGCTCTCTGGGGACCCTGATGTAAAGGGGGGGCTCTCTGGGGACCTTGATGTAAGAAGGGGCTCTCTGGGGACCCTGATGTAAGAAGGGGCTCTCTAGCGAGCCTTATATAAGGGGGGCTCTCTGGGGACATTGATGTAAGGGGAGCTTTCTGGGAACTCTGATGATAGGAGGGGTTTTCTGGGGACCATGATGTAAGGGGGGCTCTCTGGGGACCATGATGTAAGGGGGCTCTCTGGGGACCCTGATGTAAAGGGGAGGCTCTCTGGGGATCCTGATGTAAGGAGGGGCTCTCTGGGAACCCTGATGTAAGGGGGGCTCTCTGGGGACCCTGATGTAAAGGGGAGGCTCTCTGGGGACCCTGATGTAAGGGGGGACTCTCTGGGGACCCTGATGTAAGGAGGGGCTCTCTGAGGACCCTGATGTAAGGGGGGCTCTGAGGACCCTGATAAAAGGGGGGGGCTCTCTGAGGACCCTGATGTAATGAGGGGGGCTTTGGGGGTCCTAATGTAAGTAGTCCCGGGCTCCGTCCTGGATTAATAAGTTCACAACCTTCAATGGGTCTGCTAGTGTTTTACAGTTTGTTAAACACAGCATCTTCTCATTATGAGTTGATTCTAACGTTACGCATTAGATAGAGTAGTGTAGCCCGTTGATTAACTAGTCTGGGATCTCAGGAAAAATGGCCGCCGGGAGAGTATTTAAACGATAGAGCGCCCGTCCAATCATATCCCCCTGATGAAGACACGTGACTCCCTGTGTCGAACACGCGTAGGGGAGGGGCCAGGACGGAGTGAGCAGCAAACAGCTGAGCAGTGAGCAGCTGAGCCGGGAGAAGCGCATACCCCGCGGCAGACCATCCGATATACCCTTTAGAGCTTTGGATTGTCTGGTGCACAATAGCACCAAGGAAATGTGAGTAACCCATTTGTGGGAAAGTTGCCTGTTGAATAAATATTTTAAATTGGATCACACTATGTAGTCTTTTTTTGTTTTCATGAATGATGTCTATGGAGCCAAACTGACCCAGAGTGGAGATCGATCTAGCTAACCATATATAGCCCAGGGGGTGGCTACATAGCGTGTTTTGACACAATTTAAACACTGTGTCACACGCTCCAAGGTGAGCGCAACCACTGTGGGGGGGCACTGAGGCACATCACGTTTGTTTATGGCACTGGAATTCAGCACATTGGAGGATTTGGACGTTTTTTTGATTCTTATGGATATGGAAGCACTTTTTATTTTGGGACACTAATATGAAAATTGTTGATTGCATCTTTTTAAACACATTGTGCGGTTTATGTTCAATATCTCAATAGATTTTTGCATGTTGCACGTTATAAGAGCATTGCATGTTTTATTTAAGTTTTGTCACTATATTTGATATATAATTTATGCACAATTATATTTAGCACCATTCTAGGTGCATGTGTGCACTTCATATTTTTACTGTTCACAGGTTTATATATATACTGTATGCATGTGAGTGATATAAATTATTTCTAATTTTACAAGAGAAATTGGATATTATCCCGTATGACATATAATCAAGCACAACGCAAACTTTTTTTTTTTTTTTTTTTTTATATATATATATTTTTTGCACAATTATTCACATTATATGTGAGCAGTGACATTTTTTTCACTAGTGATTTTGGATATTTCCCTGTATGATATACAATCAAGCGCAACGCAAATTTTCTTATGTAATGTAAGTAGACCAGCCAGGTACAGGGAAACCTCTGAAAGGGGGGGGGGGGCGGCTGTCTGGGGACCGTGATGTAGGAGGGGATGTAGGAGGGGCTCTCTGAGGACCCTAATGTAATGAGGGGGGCTTTGGGGGTCCTAATGTAAGGAGACCAGCCAGGTACAGGGAAACCTCTGGAGGGGGGGGGCGGCTGTCTGGGGACTGTGATGTAGGGGTGGCTCTCTGGGGACCCTAAAGTAAGGGGCGGCTCTCTGGGGACCTTGATGTAAGGAGGGGCTCTCTGGGGACCCTGATGTAAGGAGGGGCTCTCTGAGGACCCTGATGTAAGGGGGGGCTCTTTGTGGACCCTGATAAAAGGGGGGGCTCTCTGAGGACCCTAATGTAATGAGGGGGGCTTTGGGGGTCCTAATGTAAGGAGACCAGCCAGGTACAGGGGAACCTTTTGGAGGGGGGGGTGGCTGTCTGGGGACTGTGATGTAGGGGTGGCTCTCTGGGGACCCTGATGTAAGGGGCGGCTCTCTGGGGACCTTGATGTAAGGAGGGGCTCTCTGGGGACCCTGATGTAAGGAGGGGCTCTCTGAGGACCCTGATGTAAGAGGGTTTTTTTTTGTGGACCCTGATAAAAGAGGGGCTCTCTGAGGACCCTGATGTAATGAGGGGGGATTTGGGGGTCCTAATGTTAGTAGACCAGCCAGGTACAGGGGAACCTCTGGAAGGGGGGTGGCTGTCTGGGGACCGTGATGTAGGAGGGGATGTAGGAGGGGCTCTCTGAGGACCTTGATGTAAGGGGGCTCTCTGAGGACCCTAATGTAATGAGGGGGGCTTTGGGGGTGCTAATGTAAGGAGACCAGCCAGGTACAGGGAAACCTCTGGAAGGGGGGGGCGGCTGTCTGGGAACAGTGATGTAGGGGTGGCTCTCTGGGGACCCTGATGTAAGGGGCGGCTCTCTGGGAACCTTGATGTAAGGAGGGGCTCTCTGGGGACCCTGATGTAAGGAGGGTCTCTCTAGGGAGCCTGATGTCAGGGGGGCTCTCTGGGGACAATGATGTGAGGGGGGGGCTCTCTGGGCACTCTGATGAAAGAAGGGGTTTTCTGGGGACCATGATGTAAGGGGGGCTCTCTGGGGACCCTGATGTAAAGGGGAGGCTCTCTAGGGATCCTGATGTAAGGAGGGGCTCTCTGGGGACCCTGATGTAAAGGGGAGGCTCTCTGGGGACCCTGATGTAAGGGGGGACTCTCTGGGGACCCTGATGTAAGGAGGGGCTCTCTGAGGACCCTGATGTAAGGGGGGGCTCTCTGAGGACCCTGATAAAAGGGGGGCTCTCTGAGGACCCTGATGTAATGAGGGGGGCTTTGGGGGTCCTAATGTAAGTAGACCAGCCAGGTACAGGGGAACCCCTGGAAGGGGGGCGGCTGTCTGGGGACCGTGATGTAGGAGGGGATGTAGGAGGGGCTCTCTGAGGACCCTGATGTATAGGGGGGCTCTCTGAGGACCCTAATGTAATGAGGGGGCTTTGGGGGTCCTAATGTAAGGAGACCAGCCAGGTACAGGGGAACCTCTGGAAGGGGGGGGGGCGGCTGTCTGGGGGACTGGGATGTAGGGGTGGCTCTCTGGGGACCCTGATGTAAGGGGCGACTCTCTGGGGACCTGGATGTAAGGAGGGGCTCTCTGGGGACTCTGATGTAAGGGGGGAGGCTCTCTGAGGACCCTGATGTAAGGGGGGGCTCTCTGGGGACCCTGATGTAAGGGGGGCCCTTTGGGGACCCTGATGTAAGGAAGGGGCTCTCTGGGGACACTAATGTAAGGGGGGCTCTCTGGGGACCCTGATGTAAGGTGGGGCTCTGGGGACCCTGATGTAAGGGGGGCTCTTTGGGGACCCTTATGTAAGGACGGGCTCTCTGGGGACCCTGATAAAAGGAGGGGCTCTCTGGGGACCATGGTGTAAGGGGGGGCTCTTTGGGGACCCTGCTGTAAAGGGGAGGCTCTCTGGGGACCATGATGTAAGGGGGGGCTCTCTGGGTTCCCTGATGTAAAGGGGAGGCTCTCTGGGGATCCTGATGTAAGGAGGGGCTCTCTGGGGACCTTGATGTAAGGGGGGGCTCTCTAGGGACCCTGATGTAAAGGGAAGGCTCTCTGGGGACCCTGATGTAAGGGGGGGCTTTCTGAGGACCCTGATGTAATGAGGGGGGCTTTGGGGACCCTGATGTAAGGAGGGATACGCACTCAAATATGTAACAATATATACAGTGGGGACAGAAAGTATTCAGACCCCTTAAATTTTTCACTCTTTGTTATATTGCAGCCATTTGCTAAAATCATTTAAGTTCATTTTTTCCTCATTAATGTACACACAGCACCCCATATTGACAGAAAAACACAGAATTGTTGACTTTTTTGTAGATTTATTAAAAAAGAAAAACTGAAATATCACATGGTCCTAAGTATTCAGACCCTTTGCTGTGACACTCATATATTTAACTCAGGTGCTGTCCATTTCTTCTGATCATCCTTGAGATGGTTCTACACCTTCATTTGAGTCCAGCTGTGTTTGATTATACTGATTGGACTTGATTAGAAAAGCCTGTCTATATAAGACCTTACAGCTCACAGTGCATGCCAGAGAAAATGAGAATCATGAGGTCAAAGGAACTGCCTGAAGAGCTCAGAGACAGAATTGTGGCAAGGCACAGATCTGGCCAAGGTTACAAAAAAAATTCTGCTGCACTTAAGGTTCCTAAGAGCACAGTGGCCTCCATAATCCTTAAATGGAAGACGTTTGGAACGACCAGAACCCTTCTTAGAGCTGGCCGTCCGGCCAAACTGAGCTATCGGGGGAGAAGAGCCTTGGTGAGAGAGGTAAAGAAGAACCCAAAGGTCACTGTGGCTGAGCTCCAGAGATGCAGTCGGGAAATGGGAGAAAGTTGTAGAAAGTCAACCATCACTGCAGCCCTCCACCAGTCAGGGCTTTATGGCAGAGTGGCCCGATGGAAGCCTCTTCTCAGTGCAAGACACATGAAAGCCCGCATAGCGTTTGCTAAAAAAACACCTGAAGGACTCCAAGATGGTGAGAAATAAGATTCTCTGGTCTGATGAGACCAATATAGAAGTTTTTGGCCTTAATTCTAAGCGGTATGTGTGGAGAAAACCAGGCACTGCTTATCACCTGTCCAATACAGTCCCAACAGTGAAGCATGGTGGTGGCAGCATCATGCTGTGGGGGGTGTTTTTCAGCTGCAGGGATAATTGAGGGAAAGATGAATGCGGCCAAGTACAGGGATATCCTGGACGAAAACCTTCTCCAGAGTGCTCAGGACCTCAGACTGGGCCGAAGGTTTACCTTCCAACAAGACAATGACCCTAAGCACACAGCTAAAATAACAAAGGAGTGGCTTCACAACAACTCCGTGACTGTTCTTGAATGGCCTAGCCAGAGCCCTGACTTAAACCCAATTGAACATCTCTGGAGAGACTTAAAATGGCTGTCCACCAACGTTTACCATCCAACCTGACAGAACTGGAGAGGATATGCAAGGAGGAATGGCAGAGGATCCCCAAATCCAGGTGTGAAAAACTTGTTGCATCTTTCCCAAAAAGACTCATGCCTGTATTAGATCAAAAGGGTGCTTCTACTAAATACTGAGCAAAGGGTCTGAATACTTAGGACCATGTGATATTTCAGTTTTTCTTTTTAATAAATCTGAAAAAATGTCAACAATTCTGTGTTTTTCTGTCAATATGGGGTGCTGTGTGTACATTAATGAGGGGAAAAAATGAACTTAAATGATTTTAGCAAATGGCTGCAATAAAAAGGGGGTCTGAATACTTTCCGTCCCCACTGAGTATATATATATATATATTATATTACCATATTTATCGGCGTATAACACGCACCGGCGTATAACACGCACCCCAATTTAGGAGGGAATTTTAAGGAGAAAAAAACTTTTAGGAGGGAAGTTGAAGGGAAAAAAACTTACATTTAAATGCCCATCATTGCAGCCTTCTCAGTGCAGCCTTGTCAGTGCAGCCTTGTCAGTGCAGCCTTGTCAGTGCAGCCATGTCAGTGCAGCCTTCCCCAGTGCAGCCTTGTCAGTGCAGCCATGTCAGTGCAGCCTTCTCAGTGCAGCCTTCCCCAGTGCAGCCTTCCCCAGTGCAGCCTTGCCCCAGTGCAGCCTTCGATCCCCTGTCCCTGCTTGCTGGGCTTCAAAATCGCGGACCGCGATTTGAAAATGGCGCCGCCGGCGCCGAAATACACAGAGCCGGTCCTCGGCTCTTTCCGGCGGCTCTCGTTTACTTTCGGTTTCACTCGTAGCCCCGAGCGGAGCTATCCGAACCTGCTTTTTTTTTACCACTACTATTCCTTTATATTGGCTTTTGGAATTTACAAATGCAGCAATTTAGAAATCAGATGAAAGGTTTAGTGCTGGAAAACACTTTTTGATAGATAAAAAGTGCATTTTATCCCAACAAATATAACAAAGTCTGGTCTAAGTGGCTGGCAGATCCCTCCACCGCTTCAGAGGCCTCTCAGTAGACCCCAATCACAAAGTAGCTCCCAAGCGGGTGCCAGGTGTACACAATAATCTACAATATGCTATTTTACCATGTACAACTGCACATAGCACCACCTCATGACCCAGTAAACTGTACCGCCATGACTGATTTCATAATATATTTTTCATGAATAAGGTGACAGCGTGATTCCTGCAAGGATCACATAGACATCATATTAGACCAATGTATGTGTAACTGTTTGTTCTCTTTATCTGTTTTTGTTTCTCTTTTTAAAAACCAATAAAAAGATTTTTGAAAAAAAAAAAGTGCATTTTATATACAACTATATAGATCAAACCAAAAGGAAGGAAAAATGAGGAGGAATGAGGGACAGAGGGACATTGCTCCAAATCAGGGACAGTCCCTCCAAATCAGGGACAGTCCCTCCAAATCAGGGACAGTCCCTCCAAATCAGGGACAGATGGGAACTATGTGGTAGCCCCACCAGCTGCTTATACTTACCATTCTTTCACTTCCCTCCTGCTTTTGTTCAGCTGCTGGGAGCAAAGAGTTCAAGCACTGTGTATGTTCCAAGTCAGCGGCATGAAGATTACAAGGGCTAAGGACTCTCTCCCCTCCCCCATGTGACAATACTGGGTGCCTGGAAGTCAATATCCAAGCATCAGCAATATTGCATGGGACACATGGAGAGAAGGGGAGTGAAGCCCACACACAGCATATCTGAAAGTACCAAGTATTGTTCTTCTCTTCTGGTGGCCCAACAAGAACAAACGGTAAGTACAAGCAGCCAGAGTACTTCTTTTGCACTCGGAAAATACATTGGGTGCGCATGTGCAGGTAAATGCCGATACAAAGAAGCATTGGCATTTAGTACGGCTGTATACTGTTTACATGTATGGCAGGCTGTACATGGCATGTGCAGCTATCTGGGCACTGGAAAGGCCAGGAAAATAAGCCAGGCATCTAAAATGCATGTGTAAGCCCAGTGGGCATGAACCTCATAGCTGAACTCAAGGTAAAAAAAAAAATTCAAAATGCAGGTTTGTAATTCTAAATACAACATACATTGTTAACTGTAACGGGACGAATCCGTCGGACAATCCAACCGTGTGTGGGCTTCATCGGACCTTCAGAGAACTTTTTTGATCGAAAATCAGACGGACTTTAGATTTGGAACATGTTTCAAACCTTTCCGACGGACTCGAGTGCGGTCGAAAAATCCGCTCGTCTGTATGCTAGTCCGAAGGACGAAAACCGACGCTAGGGCAGCTATTGGCTACTGGCTATGAACTTCCTTATTTTAGTCCGATGTACGTCATCACGTACGAATCCGTCGGACTTTGGTGTGATCGTGTGTAGGCAAGTCCGTTCATTCAAAAGTCCGTCGGAAGTCCGTCAAAAGTCCCTCAAAAGTCAGTCGGAAAGACCGTCGGACCTTTGATGGCGAAAAGTCCCGCCCGTGTGCATAAAGCCTCGTACACAAGCTTAGGTTTTCGGATGACCGAACGTCCGTTTTTTGTGGCATGCTAGTCTCATGTCGAAAGTAAATAGGTTACTCACCATACGAAAATTTTTGTGTGACAGAATACAACGTCAGAAGTGATGTAATGTGTTGAATAGTTTTGTATGTATTCTTTAGTTTCTGAGCATGCGTAGTCTTGCTCTTACGATTTTTTTCATACGAAAACCGTACTAATGAAACGAAAATTGGACGTTGAGTTCACATCCGACAAAAATTTTATAGTCGCATTTCCAGCTTTTTTGTGAAGAAAAATCAAAATCGGTTGTCGAAAGCACCGTACTAAGGATCCAAAAATCGTCAGACAGCTCGTCTTTTGAATTTTTCCATCTGGTTTTTGGAACGTGTGTATGGGCCTTAACAGTCCCCAGTAAGGTCTTTACTTGCAGTGTCCCAGCAGCTGTTTGCCATGCAGCATCCACAGGAAGATCCTAAGTAAGGGAGTTTACAAGGTCCTTCTCCAGACCAGTGGAGTGCCCTCCAGCAAATGTAATCCTCTGGCAATCTTCCCTAGGTCCTCATCCCAGCAGCTGCTGAGGCCCAGACTGCAATGCCCTGCAGCCCCAAAAAACCCGGAATCCTCCCTTGAGGCAAAGAAGCCTCTGTTCAGGCTTTTTACACATTTATTACCTCCACAGCCACCATCTGTGTGCCTCCAGCGATTGGCTTGTACATGACAACTATTCAACTCATTATTTGAATCTCTCAGCCCTCTGTTCTAAAGAGGGGGTTAATTAAACTCCCAGCTCAGGAACACCTGAGCAGACCTACATAATCACTGCTCCACTCACTACAATGGAATCTAAATTTACCTAGCAACCTAACCAGAAGAGGGTGCTACAAATGCAAGCACCCAAACTCAAGCCTTTTGTTATCTACTGTATGGTCTGTGCAGCAGATCTCAGAGATAGGGGAGAGGGGGAAGCAGCACATGAGCCAATCAAGTGCACTGTATGGTCATGATGATAGGAGGAGAGAGCAAAGTGAAAGAGAGATGAGGTTATTAGTATGTTGCTTCACTGTCCACTCACAGGGAGGAAGGGCTGTGGGAAGGGGACCCGTGTAAGGAAATGGCAGCAGTGAAAGTTTGAGTCCCATTTTCTGCTTGACTTGTCTCTGTTGTAAGACAGAGCTATGTAAATCTCAAGGCTGCATGGACAGATTATACAAATCCTTTGACAGGTAAAAAAGCTGTCATGTATGTACGTCATCTATGTATTGCGTTGTTTGCCTGGAAGTCAGCTTTAAACTTCTGATATACCAGCAAAAATGTTACTGGCTGCTCGGAAGTATATTTCCAGGAAGGGAGAAACAGGATACAGATTTCAACAAATCCTGGTTTGGCTACTTGTTTATTCTCGGTACATTGTTATGATAAAAAGACATCATATTAAAGTATTTTACTAAAAGTAAACTCTGATTTCTCTTTTCTAAGTGATTATTTTTAACCACTTGCATACTGGGCACTTTTACCCCCTTCCTGCCCAGGACAATTTTCGGCTTTCAGCGCTGTCACACTTACATAGTTAGGTTGAAAAAAGATGCAAGTCCATCCAGTTCAACCAAAAAAAATAAAAAATGCAATCCCATATACAAAGGATGATATGTTTTAATACCTATATACATGGTCTTCCGGTACCATAGTAGAGATTATGTACACACGTATTGATGGATCTATTTTACCCTTGTATGCCTTTGTTTTTATAATCTTTGTATAATAAAATGTATATATTTTCTTATGCTGTCTCCCATTCTGAGCCACTAAAGTCCGATTTATTTAGGCGGGTTCCAGCTTATGTGGCCCTGCATTTTCTTTCTATATTGCAGATTGCGGATGTGGCTATAGCCAAAATTCCTTTTTTTCCTATATGGGAGCTGCCAAAATATTTGTATCTCTGTCCCTCTAGTTCTGAAATGTATACAGCGTTGCCACTCAACACAATCCTGCCTGGCAGGGGAGGGAACCTGATCTTTCTCTGGTGCAATTTCACTTTCACTTACAGGTCTCCTTATGATGTGACTGGGCAGTGAAAGGAGAAGCTGCAGGCTGATCAGCTCATCTTTTTTGTCACTTTGCTTTCTCCTCCTATGAACATGCACCTTGCATCTCAAGACACCTGATTGGCTCCTTGTGTTGCTTTCTCTTCTCCCTCTCTGGACTCTGCTGTTCAGGGATGGCTAATACCACATCAAATTCAGGTACTTACCTTGCTTGCATTTACAAAAAAATACATTTTGGGCCCATTCACACTTTAGCGATCTGTTGTGCATTAACGCACATGTGTTATTGTATTATTTTGCATGTTAATACACTAAAACAGATCAAACAAATGAACAGCACCGTTTTTTGGCAACACGGCACACCACAACGCACATTGTGTGCTATGGGTTATGCTGTGGTGCATTGCACGTTACTATACAATGTATTGGGGTGCCATTCACTGTAAATGGCACCAGAATGCACTACACATAGAGCAGGTGCATTACTGTGCATTGTGGGAGCATGTATTGGACACACTTGAATGTGTGTTGCCACAACACAGAAGTGTGAATGGGTGTATTAAACTGTACGTAAACCCCAAATTTCAGTATGCTTGGCATTATATCTCATTGTATGCAGTTTACCTGGAGATCGTAATAGTACTTCCTGTTACAGGCTGACAACACTAAGCCATGGCCTTGAAATTAGCAGTAGCGTTGTCAGCCTGCCATGTGCATTCCTTCACTGGACCTTTGGCCTGCTTATCAGGTCTATCATACCTGATAAGTGGGCAGCGGTCTCTTTCCTCCTGGGCCTCTAGCCAACTGCAGGTCCCCAAACCTTCCACAGAACGACCCAGCTTCCCATAGTGCCCCCCAGTCCCTCTGATAGCCTGCAGCACTTACAGTGCCACCCACCCAAATACAGTGTGCCACGGTACCCTCTAGTCTCCCACAGTGCCCCTGCAAATCCCCCAGTCTTCTGCAGAGACTCCCCAGCCCCCTCCAAAGATCCAAGCCCCCACTGTTGCCTGTAGCTACCTCCAGGAACCTCGCCCCCTACAAGGCCTGAAGTCTGCTACAAAGTCCCTTAACCACCCCCAGAACTCCCATCCCCCTACAGTGACACCCAGCCCTATCCAGAGCCTTAGAGCATTTCAATACATATTTTGTATTCCCATCTTTTTTTTGTAAGTATTTTCTTTTAAATAATAATAATAATATTTTTCTCAATATATGGTGAGCAGCAGCCCTTGCCTGCAGAGAATGAGACACAACCAGTATCATGTGTCCTTCTTCAGCATAGAGCCAGGGGCGGATCCAGAGTCTAGTCTCGGGAGGGGCACTGCCAGAAAATATATGTTTTTGGGGTACATCTATCGGGAAATGGCTGGTGTTGGCGCTTCAATCATCACGGCACCATGGTTGTTATGGTGTCAGGATGATTGAAGCGCATTATTACTATTATTACATTGTTATAAAAAATTAAATAGTTTAACTCACCATAATGCAGAATCAGTGGGAGCCCCGAGTGTGTCACTTGCCACGTCACCTGTCACCAGATGCATATTGTCACTTGCCACGTCGCCTGCCACATGTTGCGGATTGTCACTTGCCATGTCACTTGCCACGTCGCCTGCCACATGTTGCGGATCGTCACTTGCCACGTCACCTGACACCAGATGCAGATTGTCACTTGCCACATCGCCTGCCACATGTTGCGGATTGTCACTTGCCACGTCGCCTGTCACCAGATGCAGATTGTCTCTTGCCACGTCGCCTGCCACATGTTGCAGATTGTCACTTGCCACGTCGCCTGTCACCAGATGCAGATTGTCACTTGCCACGTCGCCTGTCACATGTTGCAGATTGTCACTTGCCACGTCGCCTGTCACCAGATGCAGATTGTCACTTGCCACGTCACCTGCCACGTTGCGGATTGTCACTTGCATGTCACTTGCCACGTCGCCTGCCACATGTTGCAGATTGTCACTTGCCATGTCGCCTGTCACCAGATGCAGATTGTCACTTGCCACCTGCTGAGGTGGTCTCTTGTGTCCCAGAGACAGGCAGCAGAGAGATGATGTAATCTCTCTGCTGCCGCAGCTGCCTGCATGGTGGGGGGGAACTGCAGGGATGCAGGGCGGGCGGTGAGAGATGATGTCATCTCTCTGCTCCCCCGCCCGCCTGCTCCCTGATTGGCCAGCAGCCGCTCACAAACACATGTCAGCGATGGCTCTCTCCCCTATGGAGCCTCCCGGCGGCTCTTCTACTCACAGAGCCGCCCAGCGGCTCTTTTACTCACAGAGCCGCCCAGCGGCTCCCTCACTCACGGAGCCGCCCGGCGGCTCTTTTACTCACAGAGCCGCCCAGCGTCTCTCTCTCTCTCTCACGGAGCCGCCCGGCGGCTCTTTTACTCACAGAGCCGTGACAGTGACACTCACCTGCATTTCTCGGAGGGGGCAATTGCCCCGTTGCCCCCCCCTGGATCCGCCCCTGCATAGAGAAGGGGTCTCCAAACTTTCTAAACAAAACTCCAATTTACTGTTCTTCAGACTTTGGGGGCTGGACTGTGGCCATTGGAATTAGAAAATGTCCCAGCATCAGTAGGAAGCAAATGTCTCATCATTGGTGTCAGTGGGTGGGAAGAATCATGCCCCGTCATTGGTGTCACTGAGAGGTAATGTGCCCCATCGTTGGTGTCATTGGGAGAAACTATGCCCCATGATTGGAGTCATTGGGGGGAATTGTGTCCCTTCATTGGTGTCAGTGGGGAGTATTGTGCCCCATTGTTGGTGTCAGAGGATGAAAAATTACCCCAAGGCCTTGATAAAAGCATTCATCTGGCCACATGCAGTCCCCGGGCTGCAGTTTGGAGACCACTGGCATAGATGATCAGATTTCCACTTTCTACCTAATGTGGCAGACTTATGACCCATGGCAGCCACTTGATTAGTGGCTCAGGGGCGCCGCCCCCCTAATCCATGTGCCCAGTCCCTAATCTACATGGATTTCAATGGGATTTTTTTTTGAAGCACATGATTAGAGCCCGAGGCTCTAATTGGCTTCAAAAAAGAGTGGGCTCAGGGCGCAGTGAGCCCACCCAGCTGTGTGACAATAGCGAATTAATATTCGTTTGCCGCCCCCCCAACAAAAAAAATGGACCACCAGCCGTCACTGCTTATGACATGGTTTATTAAAGCTAAAGTCTGGTCCAGGGCTATCTTGTTAACTCAGGTCTCAGTTGTTCTCGTTATATTGCTGACTCAGGGAAACTTATATTTACGAGAGTAGAGCAAGTTTTTATTTTTGGGGGGGTATTTTTCACTGAAATATTTTTGATGTTGTCAATCTGTGTTGTTTGTAGGTTGTTAGTTTCACTTTGATTTAATTGTCTGTGCTGCATTATTTTGCAAATTCTTCCTTAAGCTGTTGTGACTAATAAATGGTTAAATCCTTAAGAGTCCTTTTAACTCCTGTCAATTTCCTCTGCAAAATGGTCAGACCTAAAAACCATATTCAGTGTCTCAAATTAACATACATGTGTTTTTTTGCTTTCCTTGCTTATTTCCAAGTCCTGTTTTGTTGACCAATCCAAGTAATGCATTTTACACCCCCCCCCACTCCATTTTCATGCAACAGATTTCCCAGCTGCAGCTTAACTAGGCTGGATTGGCATGGCAAAACAAAAAAGGTGTGATTTGTCTAAAAGATACTTTCCTGGTGCCTTAATGGTAGCATATGCATGGATTGTGCGTATGCTGCCATGGATAGGCACCAGGAAAGGAAAATTACAGAGAGGTAAGTATTCAATTTTCCATTTTAGTGCAGTGGTTCTCAGCCTCAGTCCTCAAGTACCCCCAACAGGACACGTTTTGGGAATTTATCTTAGCTAAAATAGCTGTCCAAAATGCCAAGCCATTGATTCTGATTTAAAGCACCTGTGCAAGATGAACGAAAACCTGCAAACATGGCCTGCTGGGGTTTTTTGAGGACAGGGTTGAGAACCACTGATTTAGAGCACTGAGCTAAAATCTAGCTCAAGACAATCCTATTCTAATTGTGGGCATTTGAGGGAAACCAAGTGAGTGTTAGAGCCCCTGCTTGTCTTTTTTAGGTTGGGCTTTGTGTCCCTTTTCTGAAAATTGGCTTCACTTCCTGCCAAACAGGAAGTGAGGGTAAAACCCTACCAATGTCTTTCCTTGGGGACACACAGGTCAATCTAACTAGTGTCCCCATTAGGCAAATTGCACTCTAGCACTTTGTTGTGTACACCTCAAATTATTAGGTATTTTGGGGTTTATTAAAGGCAAATCCACTCTGTAATACAAGTGTACTCGCTGTAAATATGAGGGGAAGCACTGTTGATTTTATCATCCAATCATGTAGAAGCGAAGGTGCTGTTTTTTTATTTTCATTGCATGTCCCTCTCGGATCTCCAGCAACTGAACTTCCAAGTGCACTTGTAGTGCAAAGTGGATTTGCCTTTAGTAAATACACCCCAAAGTCCAAGATACCTAATAATTTGGGGTGTACAGAGCAAAATGCTAGAGTGCAATTTACCTAATGGGGAAACTATTTAGATTGACCTGTTTCCCCAAGGAAAGACATTGGTAGGGTTTTACCTTCACTTCCTGTTCGGCTATGTGACAGGAAGTGAATACATTTGAAGGAGAAAGCGGCAAAATTTGGGAGGTGTCTTCACCCTATCAGGGGTGCAGACATCCCCAAAAACTGACAAGACTTTTAATCCCTCTGCACTCTATCCCCAAGCAAAAATAAGAAAGAATTTCATTTAGTTTAACTTTGCAAAGGCACATTCCTAAATTCAATTGTGATGCATATCAATGGCCCATTTAGACCTTGTTTAATAGAAAACACCAGTTGCCTTTCACTAGAAACATTTGTTAGTCCAGTCCCGGAAATCTGCATCTGCTTTACTATTAATTTCCATAAAAATTGGGTTCCTGCAGCTAGATGTGCTAAATGCATCTAGATGCACGACTGCTGCGTATGTGAGATGCGCAACTGCTGTGTGTGCAGAGGTATGTACCCGTGGAGCATATCTGGGTCCCGGAAGCGGTGGCCAGCACACAGGAATGACATCATGTCCCTCTAGGAATTTGCTTGTACTGCTGCTAATTTCTTGCCACCAACATGTCCCTCCCATTGTTCTCTGAGGAAGAGATGATCCTTTTTTGCAAATTAAGATCATTTTTTATTTATTTTTACATGGGGTGGTGTTTGTGTGGGTCATGTGTGTATGTCTAAATGATTTGGCCTCAAAACACACACCTACTTCCTGTGTACAGATTCACTTCTGGGCCAATGTATCCTGCTTCAGTGTGTGTGTGTGTGTATATATAGATACTGTAGTAGAAGTGATAGGAATGAGATTAGCATCAAAAGGTTTAATTAACTGAGAATTGCTCAACAAGACACATACAGTGAGATGAAATTAACCAATTGTATTGGGTGTGCGTTATTATCGATGAGAAAACCGCAGTTACCCTAGCGACAATTGCAGTTTACATATGCGGGTATTTATTATCGCTATTTGCACTTCAATGTGCGCCGATTCGCACGTTCAATTATTGACTTTTCCAGTGCACCAATTAATGTACGTACACATGATCGGATTTTCCGCAGACAAAACCTCAGACTTTTGTCCAAAGGCGTGTACCTGTATTTTGTCTTGCATACAAACGGCAAGGAATTGTCAGCCAACAAACATGAACGTAGTGACGTACTACGTGGTTTTTCAGCTCTTTGGTGCCACCCTTTGGGTTCCTTCTGCTAATTTCGTGTTAGTAGAAGTTTGGTGAGTGTTGATTCTCGCTTTTCATTTCGCGCTTTTCATTTTGCGCTTTTCAGTTTGCGCTTTTCATTTCGTGCTTTTCAGTTTGTTTCTGAACGGCCGTTCGTCAACCAGACATGTTGCGTAATCAGAGGAGATAACGTGTTATTTATTATTGGGCTCGGAGTTATTGCTTTTACCCATGTCCAGTTCAGGAACAGGAGTAGGATTTCTTGGACCAAAAATTGGTTGCTTTATTAATAGTGACCAATTATGTCATATGCCTTTGCTGCGGGAGCTCCAGGAGAATAATCCGGATGATTTTTGGAATTATCTCCGGATGATGGACCCCTGCTTTCAGCAACTCTTGGCATTGGTGACCCCCTATATTAAGAAGCAGGGCACATGCATGAGGCTTTTATTTTATTTTTTGGTTGAATAATGTTTTGATTTGGTATATTTTCTATATTTTTGGATGCATAGAATGCACTTTTTGGTTAAGTTCTATTAGCAGATAGCATGTCTAATTTTATTTGTTTTTTTTTTTTAATGCACAATAAAAAAATTGTGGAGAATAATACTTGGCTATGTGTTTTACTTCAAATGACAGTTTGGGAGTAGGCAGTTACATTTAAAAAATGACAATATAAAATTGACAAGGGACACCATCATAGTTGTATCTTTGATCTTAAAAACCAGGGGATAATGGTGTTGTGGTAACTTGCCCAAAAAAATAAAATAACAAGCATAATAATATTATTCTTGCTATCACTAGAAAATAAAAGCCTTTTAAAATACGTTTGGCAGAACTCCATCAGTATCACCAGCAAAGCAGTTTCATTATTATCCCATTAAAGAAGAAGGGAATGTGCACTGTATTTCGAGATTTCATAATTTGCCGCGTCACCAATGTGAATTCTCCATTACGAACACTAGTTTACAAGACCGACCGCTTCTGGCTTGTCCTTGCTTCCGAGCATGGGTGTTTGTACTTTCGACTTTTGTCTGACGGACTTGTGTACACACACTCGGAAAATCCGACAACAGACATTTGTCCGTGGAAAATTTTAAAGCCTGCCATCCAACATTTGTCCACGGAAAATCCAACAACAATTGTCCGATGGAGCGTACACACGGTCGGATTTTCCACCAACAGCCTGTCATCACACAATTCCTGTTGGAAAATCAGATCGTGTGTACGCGGCTTAACAAAGGCTGCCTGCACACAGCTCCAGCAACATAAAAAACCCACTGATCACACTGTACAGGCCACAGCACCCATGTGAATGAGCCCCAAGACCTAATTTACATACAGAGCTTTATTTATTAACTCATTATAGCTTTATCTTTTAGATTTAACAGGAATTGTGTTAGTTACGGTGTTTGGGTCTGCTAATAATGACTTTATTGTATTTTTTTAGCAAAAATATTGTTTTGGGGGCTGTCAGGTAGGCTATACAGGGCCCTGTGCTTTCTAACAACAACTCTGTTGTCACCTGCAATGCCAGGAGCTCAACTGTTAGACAATTGTCTCTCCATAACAGGAAGAACCTAAATAAGGTCCTTTGTAGCAGGATCAAGTATGTACTACAAATCATAAAATTACTTTTGAAACAATCTTAATATATAATAGTTTCTATGAGATGTTAGTAATAAGGTTTGGTACTACAGGTGCCCATATACAAGAAGAGATGATAACGCAATACAATCATGGCGCATTCGCTATAAACATTAATGTGATACAAGTGATCAGACTTTATAATTATGGTAGTTTACCCAGTATACTCCAAATAATAAATAAGTATCATAATAAATATACAAGTTCATAGACAGTACTGGGCAGGTTGGTTGGCTCACTCTTTAATATACTCTTTGATACCAGTTGTAATCGTTCAGGTGTCTGGTAGCTCAGATCTACAGCTCTATAACTAGATTCACTAAATTGAAAATCAGATTTTTTTTTTTTTAATATACAGTGCCATCTAGTGGCCATTTTTGGAAAAAACACAAAACAGAACAGATTACTGTATAACAGGAGCAGTTACCCATTGCATCCTATCAGATGCATTGCTTTATCTAAAACATAAAATCTGATTGGTTACTGTGGGCAACTGCAGGAGTGCCCACCAACATTCAGTGCTGAAGAGAAGAGGGCTGTATAGCTGGAATGTGGGTTAAGGTAACGTTATTAGGTAAATACTGATTTATTGTGAACAGTAATGATTCCAGAGGTGTCATCTAGGTAATAAGGAAGCAGCCATGGTGAGAAGCAGGTCTTTGTTTGTATATAGCTATAAGATGCAATTTGCAGTGACACAGAAGTTTGAATGTTTGTTTATACCATAATGTGCATTATAACATGCGTTACCATAGTACGCTGTAGATTGGGGATGAGCTTTCTGTTCGAGTCAAACATGAGTTTGACTCGAACTTTGGGTGTTCGCCCGGTCTTCGAAAACCAAACATTATGGGCCGTTCGTGCCAAATTCGAGCGGCGCGTAATGGCCCATAATGCACTGCGGGAGCGCAGTGCATTGCTGTATGATGATCGGCCAAAGCATGCACCATGACCTGCATGCTTTGGCCAATCCCAGCGCCCTCAGCTAAGAGAGCCATAATTGGCCAAAGGCAGGGTGCCTTTGGCCAATCATGGCTCAGGGAGACTAAGTCCACGCCCCACACTATATAAGGCCGCCTGCACATCGGCCTCGTGTAATGTGTTGTTGGCGTGGACGGAGAGAGAGTGTCAATTAGATTGAGCAGACAGGCAGGTTATTCAGTTAGCTGCAGTGTATTTAATATATATACAGACAGTCTCGTGTATATATATATATATATATATATATATATATATATATATATATATATATTTATCCACTGTATCCAGTTTAGCTATATCTGACTGCAGGCCGTTCCTGGTGTACTTTTTCTAAAATACTTCAGGCGGTGTACACAGTACACAGTACTGTGCACTCATAGTGCAGTTGCTACTACTTTTCTGATGGTGTACACAGTACACCCATAGTTGTTATTACACTTATGTTGGTGTACACAGTACCGTGCACCCCTAGTGCAGTTGCTACTACTTTTCTGGTGGTGTATACAGTACACAATACATACAGTACACCCATAGTTGTTATTACACTTATGTTGGTGTACACAGTACCGTTCACCCCTAGTGCAGTTGCTACTACTTTTCTGGGGGTGTATACAGTACATAATACATACAGTACACCCATAGTTGTCATTACACTTCTGTTGGTGTACACAGTACCGTGCACCCATAGTGCAGTTGCTAGTGCTACTACTTTTCTGGTGGTGTACACAGTACACAATACATACAGTGCACCCATAGTTGTTATTAAACTTCTGTTGGTGTACACAGTACCTTGCACCCCTAGTGCAGTTTTTACAACTTTCCTGGTGGTGTACACAATACATACAGTGCACCCATAGTTGTTATTACATTTCTGTTAGTGTACACAGTACCGTGCACCCCTAGTGTAGTTGCTACTACTTTTCTGGTGGTGTACACAGTACACAATACATACAGTGCACCCATAGTTGTTATTAAACTTCTGTTGGTGTACACAGTACCATGCACCCTTAGAGTAGTTGCTACAACTTTCCTGGTGGTGTACACAAAATATACAGTGCACCCATAGTTGTTGTTAAACTTCTGTTGGTGTACACAGTACCATGCACCCCTAGAGCAGTTGCTACTACTTTCCTGGTGGTGTACACAATACATACAGTGCACCCATAGTTGCTATTACAGTTCTGTTGGTGTACACAGTACCGTGCACCCATAGTGCAGTTGCTACTACTTTTCTGGTGGTGTACACAGTACACAATACATACAGTGCACCCATAGTTGTTGTTAAACTTCTGTTGGTGTACACAGTACCGTGCACCCCTGGTGCAGTTGCTACTACATTTCTGGTGGTGTACACAATACATACAGTACACCCATAGTTGTTATTACACTTCTGTTGGTGTACACAGTACCGTGCACCCCTAATGCAGTTGCTACTACTTTTCTGGTGGGGTACACAGTACACAATACATACAGTGACCCCATAGATGTTGTTAAACTTCTGTTGGTGTACACAGTACCGTGCACCCCTAGTGCAGTTGCTACTACTTTTCTGGTGGTGTACACAATACATACAGTACACCCACAGTTGTTATTACACTTCTGTTGGTGTACACAGTACCGTGCACGCCTAGTGCAGTTGCTACTACTTTCCTGGTGGTGTACACAATACATACAGTGCACCCATAGTTGTTATTACACTTCTGTTGGTGTACACAGTACCGTGTACCCCTGGTGCAGTTGCTACTACTTTTCTGGTGGCGTATACAGAACACAATACATACAGTACACCCATAGTTGTTATTACACTTCTGTTGGTGTACACAGTACCGTGCACCCCTAGTGCACTTGCTACTACTTTTCTGGTGGTGTACACAGTACACAATACAGTGTAGTGTGGCTTTGCTAAACAAAATTTACAGCATGTCTGGAAGGCCACCAAGGAGAGGCAGATGCTCACAGGCCACTAAAAGAGGGCTCTGTGTCTACAGTCGCCAGTGCAGGTCGTGGACACGGTGTATCCTCAGCATGTGGCCGTGGGGCACGCTTGTCCTTTTTTTCTGCAGCTGGCCGTGTTATTGAGCCACAACATGCAGAAGAGTTGGTGGAATGGATAACAAAGCCCTCCTCATCCTCTGTCACCCAGGCTCAGAGTAGTTTGCCTGCTCCATGTCAACAGTCACTCCTTCCCTAGCCCCACCATCATGCACAGAGGAGTCCCCCGAACTATTCCACCACAGTGTCGGGTACATGCTGCAGGAGGACGTGCAGTGATTTGAAGACTCCGATGATGGTACCCAGGTTGAGTAAGGGTAACGTGAGCCTAGAGAGAGGGAGTGCCCAAGAAGGTCAAGAAACTGGCACTCATGTTCCCCGAGCTGCAGTGTACTGCCAAGTTTGCTCCAGTGATGAGGAGGGAGGGGATGATGAGGTCACTGAGTCTACTTGGGTGCCTGATAGCAGAGAGGAGGAGGCACATCTCCAACGAGGCAGGATGCCCTCCAGGGGGCAGCTTAAGGGCAGCCACCCTATTGCATCACACCGCAGAGCTAAGCAGGTGCAGGGCACTGCTGACTCCCCACATATTTTGAAAAGTTTTTTGGTGTGGGCCTTTTTTGACATGTGTGCAGCAGATCGCACCGTTGCTGTTTGCAACATATGTCTGAGGCGTATCAAGCGTACCCAAAACAGCAGCCGCTTTGGCACCACATGCTTCACCAGACATATGACGACCTCCCATGCAGTCCGTTGGCAACAGCACTTAAAAGACCCACATCAAAGAACAAGGCAGACCTCTCCTTGCTCCTCATCAGCTGGGATCTCCAACCCCACTATACCTCCAGTCCTCTTAGAAACCTGCACTGATAGGAATGAAGGTATAGAAATAGGTGTCCCAAGTACTTGCGGCCAATCTGCAATCCATACACCAGCATCGGATTTTAGCAGGCAAATTTCCCTACCCCAGTTGCTAAACCATCGAAAGAAATTCGGTCCCAGCCATCCACATGCTCAGCGTCTGAATGCTAGCTTGGCCAAATTGCTAGCACTGCAACTGCTGCCTTTTCAGCTAGTAGACTCTGCCCCCTTTCGTGAATTTGTGGAATGTGCAGTACCTCAGTGGCAGATTCCCAAACGCCATTTGTTTTCACGGAAGGCCATTCCGGCTCTCTACCAGCATGTGGAAGGCAATGTCTTAGCCTCGTTGGACAGGGCGGTCAGCAGTAAGGTGCATATTACTGCTGACTCATGGTCCAGCAGGCATGGACAGGGACGTTACCTTTCTTTCACGGTGCACTGGGTAACTCTGCTGGCAGCTGGGAAGGATGGAGGACAGGATTCAGTATTGTTGGAGCTTGTTCTGCCACCACGCCTCCAAAATGCCAGTGGTGATTCTGCCACAGCTCTCTCCTCCACCCCCTCCTCTTCTTCTTCCTCTATGGCCTCTTCCTCTGCAGATTTCTCCTCTGAACCAGCGGTGCTTCGTAGGCGTTCAAGGGGCTACACAAGCACTCAGGCAAAAAGATGCCATGCGGTGCTTGAGTTGGTCTGCTTAGGGGACAGGAGCCACACTGGGGCAAAGATTCTGTCACCTCTGCAGGGGCAGGCTCAGAGGTGGTTGACATCATGCCAGCTTCAGCCAGGAATGGTTGTATGCGACAATGGCACCAACCTCCTCTCCGCCTTCCGACAGGGACACTTGACCCATGTTCCCTGTTTGGCTCACGTCCTGATTGCAGTGGTAGTGCAGCGGTTCTTGAGCAGGTACCCTGTCTTACAGGATCTCCTGAGGCAGGCTAGGAAAGTCTGTGGTCATTTCCGCCGGTCATATAATGCCAGTGCTCGGCTGGCTGACATTCAAAGAGAATGCAGCCTGCCCAAGAACCGCCTCATTTGTGACATGCCCACCAGGTGGAACTCAACATTGGCAATGTTGCAGCAGATGCATACGCAACAGAGGGCCATCAATGAGTACCTGTGTGAGTATGGCACCAGGACAGGGTCAGGGGAGTTTGGCTTTTTTTGCCACGCCAGTGGCTACTGATCAAGGATGCATGCACTGTCCTGTCACTTGAGGCAGAACAGCAGGAGGAAGAGGAGGGCTTCCTTACCTCTCAAGGCCGCCTTTATCCAGATACTAGTATTCCTGCAGGCCCGCCGATCACACAGGAAGAAGAAGAGGAGGAGGATTGTGTCAGCATGGAGGTGGAGAATAACACTCAGCAGCAGTCTTCAAGGGATCGTTTGCAGTCCCCAGAAACCCATGGAGTTGTACGTGGCTGGGAGGAGGTGGTTGAGGATCATGTGATCATTGGTGACCCAGGGGACTCAGGATCGAATGCCTCTGCAAACTTACGCTGCATGGCCTCCCTGATCCTGCAAAGCCTGCGAATGGACCCTAGGACTCGTGGTATCAAGGATCATTACTGGCTGGCAACCCTTCTTGATCCACGTTACAAGGGTAAGGTTGTAGAACTTATCCAGCCTTCGCAGAGGGAGCAGAGGATGAAACATCTTCGGGAGGCCTTGCAGAAAGGTTTGTGCAATGCGTTTCCAGAACCTGGGAGATTACAATTACCTGGTGCTGAAAAACGTGTTGCTGAGGTTTCGTTCAGTCACAGAAAGAGCGGTGGAGAAGGTGGCCAGATGACAATTCTTCAGTCCTCACGTCCAGGTCTGATCGGTTCCAGCAACCATCGCCAGCGTCTGAATTACATGGTGCAGGAATATCTAGGGGCAAGATCAGACTTGGAGACATTTCCACCAGAACATCCACTGGGTTACTGGGCCTTGAGGATGGACCACTGGCCAGAGCTTGCTCAATATGCAATTGAGCTACTGGCCTGTCCTGCATCCAGTGTTCTTTCTGAATGCACATTCATTGCTGCTGGAGGCTTTGTAACCGATCACAGAGTGCGCCTGTCCACAGACTCTGTTGATCGGCTCACATTCATAAAAATGAATCAGTCTTGGATCACCAGCTACCAAGCAACCGATGCTGATTTAACCAATTGATTTTTCTATGGATGTGGGATCCCTTGAAGACTGCATATTCTGAGTGACTATCCTATTATGCTGAGTGACTATCCTATTCCTCCTCAATCTTCATTCCTAGCTTCTAGAAATATTTTCGGTTCAGGACACCACCACCACTGCCTAAGGCCCAATTTTTCTGCCCCTGTTTAACAGGGGCATGTAATTACAATTTTTGATCTAATATTTTACAGTAGGGCCTGTTCCTGCGCTCAACAAAAGTATCTGTGAGGCTTTACAGTGTTGTGCCACCACCACCTAAGGCCCAATTTTTATGCCCCTGTTTAACAGGGGCACGTAATTACATTTTTTGGTCTACTATTTCACAGCAGGGCCTGTTCCTGCACTCAACAAAAGTATCTGTGAGGCTTTACAGTGTTGTGCCACCACCACCACCGCCTAAGGCCCAATTTTTATGCAACTGTTTAACAGGGGCGCGTAATTACAATTCTTGATATAGTTTTTCACAGCAGGGCCCGTTCCAGCGCCCACCAAGAGTAACTGTGAGGGCTTACAGTGTTCTGGTCCCACCAACACCTAAGGCCCAATTTTCCGCAGAGTGTATAGGGCAGGCCGTATAGCATATACAGGAAGTCCCCTATTTTCAAACATCCGACTTACAAACGACTCCTACTTAGAAATGGAGGGAGACAACAGGAAGTGAGGAAATCTACCCCTAGATTTCTTTGGCTGGAGTTACACTTACAAAATGTACTTGTTCCAAATTACAAACAGATTCAACTTAAGAACAAACCGACAGTCCCTATCTTGTTTGTAACCCGGGGACCGCCTGTATTCTGCTGCTGTTCAGAGTATATAGGGCCTTTTTTTTTAAATTTGGGTGCAGGGTTCCCTTAATAACCATACCAGACCCAAAGGGCCTGGTAATGGGCTGGGTGGGGGGGCAATATTACATTACAGCCGCAAGCAGTTTTAAATGACTTTTATTCCTTTAGAAACGTCATTTTGTGCAGGGACTGCTCTAAACGCGGGAAAAATGCGCCACTTTACAGGTATATAGTCACCCCCCAGGCTCGATATTTAAAGGAATATTTCACTTTTATTGTTTCGCTTTAAGCATTATTAAAATCACTGCTCCCGAAAAAACATCCGTTTTAAAAAATTTTTTTGCATTGATACAGGCAGGACTCGGGTCCCCAAACACTTTTTCTGACAATAACTTGCATATTAGCCTTTAAAATTAGCACTTTAGATTTTTCACATTCGAGTCCAATAAACTTTAACGATGTTTGCATGTTCGCACAAATTTTTTGCCTGTTCGCATGTTCAGCCGCGAACCGAACAGGGGGGTGTTCGGCTCATCCCTACTGTAGATGTCCGTTGTATAGCACTGGGATGCAAAGGTGATTGTACCCCAATGCACATGTACAGTGTGCTGCAATGCATCTGCGTTTTAGTGCACCGTAATGCACAGGTGAGTCCTATTAGATGTAATGCCATGCTCTAATTGCAAAGGTTAATATCTACCAGTGGTGGCCAGTCCACAAGGGGCACCACCCTCCCAGCCCACACCATCTGTGTGGCTGTGCACTGTGTCTCTACCTGGTCCGTCACCTCCTCACAAGCACATGACCACAGCCTGAGGCCCTAATTGACCTGTATTATGTTGTCCTTGAGGCGCAAAGCACTGCACCTTGAGCCCTCCCACCCTGCAATACCAGCGAATGGGCATTGGCTTCCTGCGCCGGCAGGAGCGTACCAGCGCGGGGGGCGGCGAGATGTAGCCCCGCCCTGGGTGCCACACATTGTGGGGGTGCCAATGACGTCACGATGGGGGTGCGGTCTGGGGTCACCCGGGTCAGGTGACACCCGCCAGAGGTGACACCATCCCGAGGGCGGCAAGAGGGCTGCACCCCTTGGCATTTTTTTTTTAAAGCTAAACCAGGACACCTCCGGCGCACTAGCCTGGTCTCGTCTGTCACTGTCTTTTCCCCTTGGTCTGTTGTTTTAGTCCTAGTGGCAGTCTTTCAATAAACCTGTTGGAGGGATGTTGGTGTGCAGCTAATTTTTTTCACTTTTTTTCACTCGGTCTACTGTCTTTTCCTCCTGCTCCACCCACCACTGCTGTGAGCCAGGCCTGTGTCATTATAATCCACCCGCGGCTGCTGCTGCACACTGTGTCCACAGTCCTCCCTAGCTGCCGCCCGGGAGTACCTGAGGCTGGGGGGGGGGGGGGAGTGATGTTGGATTGCAATGATTTCATATAGGGGGTGTTGTTGTGTGTCCACCAGCCACGTATAGTAGCCGATCGGATAAGGGGGGGGTTGCTGTGTCCAACACCCAAGTATAGTAGGTGAGCTGGTCTGATAAGGGGGGGTGGTGTGGGGTGTCTGCAGCCCAGTTGAAGACAGACAGTGACCCCCTACCACATCTTGCAGCCATCAGATCTGTCCAGCAGGTCGCAGCAGCATCTTGCCATTTTCCCTGTGGCCATTAGATCCCGTCCAGCAAGCAAAACACCTTGTCAGCAGGTCAGTTCCAAAATACAAATCAAATAATAAATGCCAATGATGCCATTGTCTGCTGTCCTCAGGGACAGATCCGATCCAGAGATTCCCATACAGTGGGATCTCTGGATCGGATCTGTCCCAGAGGACAGCAGATAATGCAAAATATGGGCCATACTTTGTATTATCAGCTGTCTCCCCATGTCATTCCAATATCTCCCTCATAACAGCTACAGTCCAGCCCTCCATGGTTAGCCCTCCACTTTTCTGACAATGATTTGTCCGAAAGTGTGAGATCTGTTCACACCTGAGTGACTGACACCTCTGTCTTGTCCAGTCTATTGTCACTGGCTGCCATGTATGAACAGCATCGGCTGTTATTACACGGAGCAGCAGGGGATGTTCCCCCTCCGCCCAGGTCTCCCATCCCACCGGGAGACCTGAGCCACCAGCCGGCATGTCCATCGGTCTCCGATGTAGAAACCCAGAAGTGACATCACAGTGTCAACAGCACCATTTTTAAAAAGAGTGTCGGGGGGTGCCAGATATCGGGTCTGCCCCAGGTGCCAAATGCTCTAGGTACGTCCCTGTGTCATCGCAGAAGCCGCAGCGCCGGGCACCAGGAAAGCCATGACTGCTGGCGGGTGAGTGCGGAGTCTGGGTGATCCGGTTCTAGCCCAGCCTGCTGCTCGCTGACACTCTCCATCAGTGGAGCGATTTGTGGCCAGGACCCGCTCCCAGTCTATCCCCCACTGGCGGCAGGACTATGTCACAGCCGACAATAAATCCAAGATGGCCACCGCACAAGACACAGGTACTGCAGCTGACAGGCAACTCTCTCCCCCTCTCCTGCTTTGGCTTCTTCCACGTCCCCCCAAAATCCTCCAGCACCAGCCGCCACTGGCGTCTACTAAATTTAGTAGTATGTATACACACTAAATGGGCCCTAATTTCACAACTTTACCAGGTGAAAATAAAGGTTAAAAAATAAACCTAATACAACTACCACATCTAAGGACTGGTAAGCTGCAATATGTCAACTGCTTGCAGAACGTATACAGTAAATATACGGTGGCAAGGCGGCTCTCCTGTGCAAAATCACATACCTGTACGTGATTTTTCACTTCAGATTCTGGGGCACGCGCGTGCGCCGCTGAGGCCCCGCTCCCGCTGTGGTTGACTCAATTTACACCGGGACCTGACAATCAGTCCTGAGAGAAGCAGATAGCCATTATGTCATTAGGGAAGGTAGTAATCCTGTGTTTCAGCTAAGCAGGGACATGGATCTCTGCCTTCCCACAGTACAAGAACCTCCCCCACAGTTAGCAAGCACTCCCTAGGAACACATTTAACCTTTTGATCGCCCCTGACGTTAACCCTTTCCCTGCCAGTGTCATTAGTACAGTGACAGTGCATAGTTTTAGCACTGATCACTGTATTAGTGTCACTAGTCCCCAAAAAAGTGTCAGTGTCCAATTTGTCCGCCGCAATGTTGCAGTCGCTGATCGTCGCCATTACTAGTAAAAAAAAAAATGAAGTAAAGAAAAATTCCATAAATATATCCCATAGTTTGTAAACACTATACCTTTTGCGCAAACCAATCAATATACGCTCATTGGGATTTTTTTTACCAAAAATATGTAGCAGAATACATATTGGGCTAAATTGATGAAAAAATATAGATTTTTAAAAAAATTTTATTGGATGTGTTTTATAGCAGAAAGTAAAAAATATTGTTTTTTTTTCAAAATTGTCGGTCTTTTTTTGTTTATAGCGCAAAAAATAAAAACCGCAGAGGTGATCAAATACCACCAAAAGAAAGCTCTATTTATGGTAAAAAACATCAATTTTATTTGGGTACAGTGTCGCACGTCTGCGCAATTGTCAGTTAAAATGAAAGTAGTGCCGTAAAAATGGCCTGGGGCCTGGTCATGAAAAGGGGGGGTAAACCTTCTGGAGCTGATGTGGTTAAAGTTTGGTCATTGGGTTTAGATACGCATTAAAGAAAAACAGTTGTGCATTCACTAAAAATATTAATGGGATGACTCACGCCAGTGCTGCTGCTATTCATTTACTGTCCAATCACAGGCTGGGACAGATAGGTGACCTAGCTGTGTTGCTTCCTTTCATGTCCTTTCTCTGATAGAGTTGTGTATATGTTCCAAACTGGATGAACAGAGATAACATTGTTTTTGCAAGTAAACAGCTCCCATGTACTGTATGTATATATTTAAATGGTGCATTCAGTTTGCCGGATGTTTGTCAATTCAGCAGAAACCAGATTAATTTTTATCCATGTGTAGCCCTGTCTGTTCAACCAAATGGGCCTGCTGGAAAACCAACATTCAAACAGCACTTGCAGCCAATGGCTACAGCGCTGATCTTTGTATTCTGATAGAACCACCATCGCTTGAATGTGCAGAGTATGCAGGAAAATGTTACCTCCCTGACAGCAGCCAAATCTGGTGGCTCCAGTGTAGTCCTGGTGTGGAGTTTTGGGCGCGCTGTGAAATATCGACCCCTTTGGTTGGACAAGTTTCTCTGACAGCCTGATTTAGCATACGCATTTATCATCATCAGATACTCCTACCTAGCATGGTGTATTATTATATGTGGTCCACCCTACCTATCCCTTGAGGAAGGAATATATTTCCGAAACACGTTGGACATTCTTGTCTGGATGCTACATCTTAGAGCTATTGTGCCATACTCAGGCAGCTTACACTGTGACATCTTGAACATAGAGGGTATCTGTGACCGCTACATATCATGCTCTGTATGCAAATGCATCCATTTTTCATATGTACCACCTATGTTAAGTTTTCTAGGATTTTGCAATAAAGTTGGTATACTTACCTTTTAACTTACTCAGTTTTTTTGGTGTATTTGTCTATAAAGTCCCACAGGGGGTGTTCCTTTTTGGCTGCATTGGGATGCTGGCAATACACCCATGATGCCACTTACCCTATCTTTATATTACATATCTATGTACATACCGTACACATGTAACATTTCCCAGCACCACCCCTTCTTTATTTGGCACATATGGTGCACCAAGATACTGGCATATCTTTAAAAGTCTGAGAAGAGATAAATTCCCAGTTTTTGTACAACTAGGCGCCAACACAACTGAGCATGCTCAGACCTGCAAATAACTCCAATGTCTTTTTTACAGGGCACTATAGTAAATACCAGAATGAGCGCTGTATTAAAGAGCATTTTTTGGGAGTGAAAATTGGCGCTATTATAGTCCAATAGAAGTTTTAGCCATTGATTCTAATGGTAAAATTGTAACTTCCCCAAATAAATCCTTTTAATATTGAGATGAAATGTATCTTTCTCTGAAATACATTTGCCTTTGCAACAATGTTGCTTCTACTTCAACTATTTTGTTTTTAAGAATGCTAGAATGTGGAATGTTTTGATGTTTTGGTAAAATATATATTTTTCTCTGTCACTTTCACTTGTTACTCTCCATCTCACAACAATCTTTATCCAAACTCACACAGGTGTCTTTACAAAACACAAACAATACCATTGCTGATGCAAATTTAAAATGAGTCACATTTTTTTGTGCTTTTTATTATTTCCAATACTTGAGCCCAAAAATGTGATGTCTACCAACATCAGAAATCAAAATGTAATTCCCAAAAATTTGAGGGTAACATCACTATTCTCCACTCACCCACAAAGAGCCACTGAGTATCACAGAATAAATCAAGAAGAATAACTCTTGAGTAATGTAATTCTATCACCTGTATGTCCAAAGAAATGCAGTATTTATGTGTAGGAGGTTCTCACATGTGGCAGCTCTGTGTCTTAGAGGGTAGAACTCCTGCTTAGCATCTATGAGTGTCTGGGTTCAAATCCCAAATATGCTGCTTCATGTGGAGAAGTTGTCTCATCTCCCAGTTCCTAAACCTATGTCTAAATATAGTATTTATGTGTAGGAGGGTTCCACCACCATTGTAAATCTTGCCAGATACACTATCTAGCCAAAAGTATAGGGATGCCTGCCTTTACACACACATGAACTTTAACCGCTTGACGGCTGCCTCACAGTCACCTTTCCATAATTTTCCTTTCCTGGTGCCTACCCATAGCAGCATACCAATGGTTGGTTGCTCCACCCTCAACCAACCCACAGGACCACTTAAATAAAATCTAAAAAAAAAGAGCTGTTGCCCACCTCAGGCATTCTTGTAACTAGCCTTCAGAACCTTAAGGATTATGGAAGGGAGGGTATATGCTACCATGGGTAGGCACCAGGAAAGGAAAATTATGGAAAGGTGAGTATTCAATTTTCCGTTTTCCTGGTGCCTCCATGGCAGCATACCAATGGTAAATAACTTGCTTACAGGGAGGGTACTGCAATAAGAATTTTAATGAGATTACAGACCTGATAGTTGTAAGGTCTTTTTCCCAAAATCTTGGGAAGTAAGGACCGCTGGATCTAAGCTATAGTGCGTCATGAAGGTGTTGAAGGAAGACCAACTAGCCACCCAGCAAATTGTCTCAGGGGAGACCTGCGCCAAAACTGCCCAAGAAGAGGCCCTTCCCCGCATTGAGTGAGCATTGACGGCATCTGGGACTGGAAGACCACTAGCCCGGTATGCCTTCTGGATTAGCCTCACGATCCAGCTAGCCAAGGTCGTCTTGGATGCTGCCATTCCTTTTTTAGCGCCTTTGGGAATAATTAATAAACGTTCATCCTTGCGGAACTGCTGTGTCAGTTCTAAATAGCGCCTCAGGGATCTAGCTACATCTAATTTGTGCAGCTTTGAGGAGAATTGATCCTCCTCGAAGGCTAGAAGAACCCATTGAAGAACCCAGAATCCCATGAATAAGTCAAATATGACAAAACATGTCGGGGCGTGGCTGTACGGCACCCATCAATAGCAGAGTGTGACGGAGGAGACGCTGCATCTCATCTCCGTGTGTCAGCGGCAGGTCCTTGCTCGACCAGACGAGCTTCAGAGAGTGGGGGTGAGAGCCTGTTACCGCTTACCTTGGGTCCGCCGCGACCATCTTTTACATTGGTGCTGGGCGTTTCACATAGGAGGATTGAGACTTTGGATTGCTGTGTTGATTTGGCTTGATTTAAAGAGTTTATCATGTGAGTGCAATGATTGAAGTTTACACAGTTCAATAAATTTTATGTTTTACGGTATCACACTATTTGCGCATTTTTATTTGCATATGGAATGAGATGACACTGGGACGGATGGAACTTGGATTTTTCACCACAACCTGATTATCCAGTTTACTATGCTTGTTTGCCAAAACACGAGAGTGTGAGGCATATTCATCCGGTGAGTGTTGAATCCAGAGGGAGAGGAATCACTGGCACGCTGTGAATTGGTGGACATTTTAGAAATCTGCAAACTTTCTCACGGTGTTCTCTCTATGGACATTTTACGGATGGACTGTTTTATTATTAGTTTTCACTTATGATGCAATATTGATTTGTGGCATATTTACAGATTTCTTTGTGAGTGATACACACAATTGTCACGCACTACCACTGTAGTGCAAAGGTTATATATCTTGAACACTGGGTTGTGTCATATCACTGGCATTAGCGCCGCTTACATTAATTTACATTCATTTTTTTGGTTTTTGCAAATTAATAGAGGTTATTCAAGAACCCATTCCTGGCTGAGGTGGTAGACTGAAGGTACCTTGGGGACAAACTGGTGAATGGGCTGTAAAACCACCCTGTCTGGGAAAAAGGTGATGTAGGGCTCCTGTGCTTGGATCTCCGATACTCTTCGACCTGATGTGATTGCGAGCAGGAAAGCTGCTTTCAAGGTAACATCTTCCAAAGCACATCCTTCAGTGGGAGCAAAAGGAGGGTTTGTTAAGGCATTAAGCACAACTGTCAAATCCCATTTTGGGTATAGCGATTTCCTGGGAGGTCGTAATCTTAAGACTGCTTTTAACCGCTTGCCGACCAGCGCACGCCGATGTACGTCAGCAGAGCGGCACGGCTGGGCAAATGGGCGTACCTGTACGTCCATTTGAATTTCCCGCCGTGCCCGTGCGTGCGCGCCGCCGGCGGCGCGCCGGCCGGGAGCTCCGTGAGTCGGGTCGCGGGTCCCGCGGACTCAATCGCCGCGGGGAGACCCGCGATCGCCTCACGGAGCGGATGAACGGGGAGATGCCGTTGTAAACAGCATCTCCCCGTTCTGCCTAGTGACAAGTGTCACTCGATCTCTGCTCCCTGTCATCGGAGCAGAGATCAGTGACGTCAGCCACACAGCCCATCCCCCTACAGTTAGTAATCACTCCCCAGGACACACTTAACCCCTCCCCGCCCCCTAGTGGTTAACCCCTGCACTGCCAGTGTCATTTACACAGTAATCAGTGCATTTTTAATCGCACTGATCGCTGTATAAATGACAATGGTCCCAAAAATGTGTCAAAAATGTCCGACATGTCTGCCATAACGTCGCAGTCAAAATAAAAATCGCTGATCATCGCCATTACATGTAAAAAAAAAATTATTAATAAAAATGCCATAAAACTATCCCCTATTTAGTAAACGCTATAACGTTTGCGCAAACCAATTAATAAACGCTTATTGCGATTTTTTTTACCAAAAATATGTAGAAGAATGCGATCGGCCTAAACTGAAGAAAAAAAATGTTTTTTTTATATATTTTTAGGGGATATTTATTATAGCAAAATGTAAAAAATAATGCGTTTTTTTCAAAATTGTCGCTCTTATTTTGTTTATAGCGCAAAAAATAAAAATCGCAGAGGCGATCAAATACCACCAAAAGAAAGCTCTATTAGTGGGAAAAAAAGGACGTCAATTTTGTTTGGGAGCCACGTCGCATGACCGCACAATTGTTAGTTAAAGCGACGCAGTGCCGAATCGCAAATAACGCTCTGGTCAGGAAGGGGGTAAATCCTTCCGGGGCTGAAGTGGTTAAGAAGCGCTCTATGAGAGGGTTTAATGCCCACCGTGTGTCCTTTAGCGCTGACGAGGCTGACACTTGAACTTTCAGTGTGTTAAGACCCAAACCTAAGTCCAATCCATTTTGTAAAAAGAGTAGTACATTCTGGACCCCAGGGTTGAGTGGATCGAAATGGTTGACCTCTGCTAGCTCTGTAAATTTTCTCCATACCCTTTAGTAAGTGGTATTGGTGGATGATTTCCTTCCAGGCCCTCATGTCTAGGTCCGGATGTGGATGAAAGAAATCATCCTAAGATAGGAGGTAGTCCACGCATGGAAGGGGTAGCAGGTTGCACAGAGCCAGCTTGACTAGGAGCGTGAACCACAATCTCTTCGGTCAGTATGGAATGACTGCCAGAATCGTGACCTTCTCCACTGTTAAGCGCTGGAGAAACCTCAGTATCAGAGGGGTCGGAGGAAATGCATATCCCTTCTGAAATTCCCAAGGTTGGATTATGGCATCTACTCCTACCAACCTTGGAGATGGGAATCTTGTGAAAAATAGAGGCGTCTTTTGCTTTGCGTGGGGAGGCAAACATATCCAGTGGAAGACAAGCGGGTTCAGAGACCATCCGTTGTTGCTGCTGAACGTCCTTGAAAGGCAATCGACCAATTGATTTTCGGGGGCTGAAATCTAGGAAGTCCGTAGATTGACCAAACTCCTCTAGGCCCATGTTAGAATTGGGGCTACTTCACTGGCTAGGGATCTGCTGTGCGCCCCCCCCCCCCCCCCTTGGTATTGAATGTAGGCTACAGCCGCCTTGTTGTCCATCTGAATCAGTACGGACTTGTCTCTGAGAAGAGTGGCTAGTTGTAATATTGCCATCCATGCTGCTCTTAGTCCCAAGATGTTTGATACCACGCCTTCCGTATTGAATTGCCATTTTGCTTGTACTAACTGGTCTTTGTAGTGTGCTCCCCATCCCAACCGACTTGCGTCTGACGTAAGTATGGTCCACAACATGGGCCCAAGGGAGCAGTGATCCAGAAGGTTGGATAGTCTCATCCACCACCAGAGGCTGGACTTCTTTGTAAGGGTGATCAGTATCATTTGCCCTAGGTGTTTCTTTCTCCACTGTGCTAGGAAACCTAATTGGAACCCTCAAAGATGCCACCTGGTCCATTTCACCATTGGTATGCATGATGAGAGGGATCCCAGGAGACTCAGACAGTCTGATGCTGGCATGGATTGGCTTGCAAATGCCCTCTTCACCTTTTCTATCAATATAGGGACCTTTCCTGGTGACACTGCCTTCTCCGGGGTGTTGAATAGTGCTCCCAGATATGTCATTTTCTGTGCAGGTGTGAGTTGACTTTTCAAGTAATTGATAAGCCACCCAAATTTGATCAATGTGTTTAAGACCAGCTGCACATGTGTTTCCAGAGTCTTTTTGTGCTGGTATAGGATCAGAATGTTGTCCAAATAATGTAGGACCCATATCCCCTTCTCCCGGATGGGAGCTAAGATTGCCACTTATACCTTCCTGAAGGTCCTGGGTGCCGTAGAGATTCCAAAAGAAAGACATTGAAACTGGAGATGCAGATTGCCTATTTTGAACCGGAGAAAAGGCTGGAAATGATGATGGATTGGTATGTGAAGGTACGCATCTTGGAGGTCTAAAGAGCCCATCCAATCTCCTGGCTGTACCGACAATATCACTGTGTTTAGGGACTCCATCTTGAAGTGTTCTACACAAATGTATTTGTTTAGCCTTTTCAGGTCCAAAACAGGCCTCCGTCCTCCTGACTTCTTGGGGACTAAAAAGACTGGGGAATAGAACCCTGCGTGCCTTTCCGAGTCCGGGACTAGTACTACTGCTTGCTGGTGTAGATGTATTTGAATATATTGAAATAGAGCTCCCTTTTTCTCCTTGGAGGTCGGGATTTTGGTGGGCTGGAGGGAAAAAGGGTGGAGGGCGGCTTCTGAACTTCCAAAAATGTCCTTGAAGAACCATGGAGATGACCCACTGATCCATACAATTCTCCACCCAAACCTGAGCGAACGACCTGAGTTGAGCTCCTACTGGACCGCCTTGGGTGGGTAAAAAGTCAAAAATACTTCTGGCTCTCAACCGCAGATGTTGAGGCCTTAGGCTTTCCCATTTTGAGAAAAGTGGCCTGAGAGCCCTTCCAGCCACTTCTGTACTCCCTACCTGGGCGGTATGCCCTGGTATCCTCTGTTCTTTGTTGGATAACTGGCCATTTTTGTGAATCTTTTGCTCCTATTTCTTTCCTGGGGAATCAGACCACTTTTCCCCCCTGTGACTCTAATTGCTGTATCCAATTTATCGCCGAACAGAGCTTTCCCGTCATATGGTATGCAACATCAGGTCTGCTTTTATGATGGGTCTGCTGACCACAGATTTAGCCATAACGCTCGTCTGGTCGTGATGGAATATATAGCATGACCCTGGAGGAACACTTCAAAATATCGATGGCTGCTTCCATCATGAGATCTGAGGCTAGTTTCAATTCATCTAGTGCCTTAATGGTTTTGTCCGAGCCTATGCCTTGTCTGAGGGCTGTCACAATATTATCTGACCAAACTCTGGTGGCCCTAGAAATTGATGTCCGGGCCACTGCCAGTTTGCACGCTCCTCCCACTGCTTGATAAGTTTTCTTTAGACCTGAGTCGATCCTACAGTAAAGGACATCCCTGAAGGAGACTAACAGCAACGTATTCCTGGTTAACCTCATGATCAAAGCGTCCATAGCTGGCATGGAGTCGAAAAGCTGAGCATCTGCTTCCGCCAGTGGATATAGTTTGAGAAAACGATTATAGGCGATGGGTCTCCTATCCACCTTTAGCCACTCACCCGTAACTACCTTCTTGATCTCCTCCATTAAGAGGAAGGCTGATAACTTCTTCTTTAGGTGAGGAAAATATCTCTTCGCTTTGGACGGAGGCTCCGGATCTTCCTCCCATTGAATCTCGTCTTTTAATGTGATAACAAATAGCTAGACTAATCCGAAATCAAACGCTGAAGTGTTTTCTTCTACTGCATCAGTCTCGTCTTCAGAATTAGTTCCTGGTTCAGGTTGATTGATGGATGTCTCCACTGCTCTTTCGCCCGTAGATGGGGCTATTTGATCTTGGGATAAGGCTAACTCCTGGCAGGGCCATCTTTTTTTTTTTAACATAAAGTTTATTTATTTTTTTCTGAACAAACAGAAATAAAAAACAAGTTACATTAGCTCAAGACAGATAGTGTACAATGATCATCTATACCATGTCAAGTCAATAAGTACAGTGAAAATAATACAGTTTAATCTCACACATAGTGGCGAAAGTATACTATTAAATCTCCAAATCATAGTCACCTTATAAGACCCTTGAGGGGGGGAGAGGCCAGGGGGGGAGGGGGAAGCCCAACAGGGGTCCCCCAACCCTAGTTATATACTAGCTGTGTATCGGGCAGGCCATGTCCGGAGCAAAATTACAGAAAGTAGGGATGTATGGGTAGCCAATGGGCTAAGGTAGGGTACTTAATTTATCTATGCAATGGTCAAGTGTTTGGCCTCCACCCAACCCGCCCATATCCTATCGAATTTCTTCGGACAATTTCTCCCCATATATGTAAGCTTATATAGGGGCAGTGCTGCATTAATGAGAGAGAGCCATAGTTGTTTAGTGGGTGATTGAGGCTGGTTCCAGTTAAGGAGAATCGCCTTTCTGGCATACATTGCTGTGTAAAAAACAAATATTTTTTTCCTTTTGGGGGCCTCAAGGGAGTCACATATGCCCAACAAGAGGGGGAGAGGACTGTAGGGGACCCTGATTTTGCCCACCGAGTTAATATCATCCAGAACTATCTTCCAAAAACCCGCTATCCTTGGACATGTCCACACCGTATGGAAGAAATCAGCATTATCTGCATCACACCTAGGACAGGTGGCTGTTCTATTTGCATAAATCTTAGAAAGACGCGATGGGGAGTAATAAGCCCGATGAAGAAATTTTAATTGGGTAAACCTATCCCTGGATGAGATGGTCAGAGTAAGGTATTGCTGCACCCCCTCTTCCCAGTCCTCATCAGTCAGGTCGGGAATGTCACGCTGCCAGGTAGACATCAATTTTGAGACGTGTCCAGTCGTGCAAGCATATTATACATAGTCGACAGCAGTCTGGTTCCTTCAGGTGCGCGGAGCTCAGTTTCCAAATCTGACATCTGCAAGATCACCGGATCAGGAAACTGGGAGCGAAAAGCATGTCTTATCTGAAGGAATCTAAAAAACATCTGGTTTGGGAGGCCCTTTCTACTCTTCAGTTCATCAAATGTTATCAGTTGTCCCTGCGATACAATATCGCTCAGGGTAACTATTCCGTATCTAGCCCATATGACGGGATCTGGTATTGAGTGAAAATGACTCAATCGTGGATTACCCCAGAGTGGTGTCACAGGGGACCACGTATTTTGCCTACCTAGCTTCGTGTTTACCGTATCCCATACTCTGATGGTTGTTTTCATGGGCACAGTCATTTTGGGATTGGAGCGGGGCCCTCTGTGTATAAGATTTCTTAGCTCCGAATAGGAACCAAGCAACGCGGCCTCCACAGTGGATGCCGGGTTAGAGGGCTCCTCCGCCAACCACCATTTTAACGTCACCAGGACCGCCGCCCAGTAATATTTTAGGAAACTTGGGAGTGCCAGGCCTCCCAATGTGACCGGTAATTGTAGGGTTGTTTTTGCGATTCTAGGGGCCTTTCCATTCCATACAAAGGCTATGACTAAGCTGTCCAATTTATTAAAAAAGGAAATAGGTATAGGGACAGGAGTTTGCCTAAATAAGTAGGTGAATTTGGGCAGGATAGACATCTTAAATAAATTTACGCGTCCCACTGGACTAAGGGGCAGAGACTTCCATGATGAAAATTGGTGGGTCACCCGAGACATCACCGGGGCCAAATTCAGGCCAATGAATTGATGAAGGTCTCTATGTATCTCTACGCCGAGGTCTCTGAACTGTGATACCCGGCGAAGCTGTGCGTCCAAGTGCGAAAGAGCAACCCCAGAGTGCAGTGGGAACAGCACCGACTTTCCCCAGTTAATACATATTCCGGAGTATCGCCCGTATCTATCTATTACCTGATGCGCTTGTGTCAATGATTGTCCATCATCTTTAAGGTATAGAAGGGTGTCATCTGCATATAATGACACCTTTTCTTGTAGTGGGCCTATAGTAATACCCTGTATACGTGGGTTGGACCTTATAAGGATAGCCATGGGCTCTATCGCGAGCGCAAAAAGCCCCGGGGATAATGGGCAGCCCTGTCTCGTTCCCCTACGGAGGGGAAAGGACTGAGAGAGGACCGCTCCAGTGTGCACCACGGCCGTCGGAGATCTGTACACCGCCTCAACCCAGGAGATGAAGACGGGACCAAATCCAAATCTGCGGAGGACCTCCCATAGATAATTCCATTCCACGGAATCGAAAGCTTTTTCCGCGTCCAGGGAGGCCACTACCGCTTGGTCAACGTCTCCAACCCCCGAGGCCAAGACCGCATACAGTCTCCGCAGGTTTGTGTCTGTGCCCTTGCCCGGCATGAACCCCGATTGGTCCTCATGCACTAATGATAGTATTACCTCATTGAGGCGTCTAGCAAGGATTTTGGTCAACACTTTTGCATCAGAATTCAATAGGGAGATGGGCCTATAGGACGAACATAATTGGGGATCCTTACCTGGTTTGGGCACCACGACTATTATGGCTTGTGCCATGGAAGGGGGGCAGGGCCGTCTTTAAGGCAGGGCAAAAGGGGCAGCTGCCCTGGGCCCTGTCATTGTTGTGGGGCCCAAAGCAGCTGCCTCATACTTGCCAACTATCCCAGTTTAAATTCCCTTGTCTTTTGAAGTTTGAGTCCTGTGCTGTGTCCCAATATCTCAGTGTGAAGTCCTGATACTAATGCTGCCCAGCTCTGCCTTATTGGTGTGTACAGGTGACTCACCTGCAGACCCTGTGTTTGCATGTAAATAACTGGCATTCATATGTAAATAGTGGCGGCATTCATAAGTAAATGGCTGCGGCCGGCGGTATTGATATGTAAATAAAGACGGCATACATATGTATATCATGCCCCCCTGCAGTGAGGAGATAATGCGCTGTAACCTCTAGCAACCAATCAGTTAGCAGTAATACAGTACAGTATCTCTAGCAACCAATTAAGAAGCAGAAATCATTTGCTGTAACCTCTAGCAACTAATCAGTGAGCAGTAATGTGTGCTGTAACCTCTAGCAGCCAGTCAGTAAGCAATAATGATATGCTGTAACCGCTGGCAACCACAATTGCTGCCTGATCTGATATAGTAAAGTCTAGCTGCTATTTATTGTATGTCTCAGAGCAGGTGGAGAGTGAAATTAAATGGGGGGCCCAAGAAAATTTTTGCCCAGGGTCCAATCAATATTAAAGATGGCCCTGACTCCCGGATTGAATCCTTAATCAGTTTTTTAAATGACTCCATAGATTCCTGTTTGTCTTTTTCTTTGTCTCCTGTGGCTTCTAGGAGGCACTGACCACACACCAATTTCTCCGGGAGGGCTTGTTTTGCACACACCCAACATGCTTTATTTCCTGGATGTGTGGGCTTGCGTTGGGGGTCATGTCTACTCGAGGTATGTTGAGGTGACCACTGCGGGAGGCATGAGTAGAGGATGAGTGTGTGTCCAGAGCCTCTATGGCCTCTTGACCTCCTATTTGGAGAATTTCTGTGAGAAGATCTGCGGGATGATTCGTGATGCGGGCTGCAGTGAAACAGAGACAAAAAAAAAACGTGTCTCAACATACCCGTAATGCTCTTTTGAGAAAGGAAACTTATCTGTCTGTTGCAGCCCTTACCTAGTGGCATGTTGAGGATCTTTTTAATGTGGCATCGGGCTACTAGAGGCAGCTAGAATGAAGATAATTTAAGATAAATTAATTCATGTCAAAAACAAAAATTTTTCCCTTCTTGGAGGTGTTTTTCCCCCTGACAGCTGGCCCCAAATGAACTGACAGTCTCATTTATATGAGAAGGCAGATTAGGGTGTACCAAGATGGCCACTGTTAGCCTCAACATGCTACTGCGCATGCGCCGTGATGTCATTCCACGACTCCGCCCACCGAGCCGGCAAAGCGGTGATCAACGGCGTACGCTAAGCGCTGACACACACCCAGGAAGGGGGGATGCTGTTGCTCCACGTGGGGACGCCGTCAGGTTCCAGTAGACCCTGCTCACAGATGTATAAGGTGAGACATGCCGATAATGGGGAGAAAACAGAGGAGGATAACGAGGTTCCTAGATCTCTTGGCTGGCCCTAAAAAGATCCACAGAAAAACAGGCTCCCATACTTATATGGCGCTTTTAGCAACCCAAGTTATGGGACTCCATACTGCAGGAGAGCATGAACCTGCAATGGTCACATCATATGACGGTGAGGTAAGGCTGTTCTATGATCCTGCAGGAATGAGGACAGAAAAAATAATGCCTGAGGGGGGAACAGCTCTTTTTTTTTATAGAGTTTTAAGTTATCCTGTGGGTTGGTCGGGGGCGGAGCAACCAACCATTGGTATGCTGCCATGGAGGCACCAGGAAAGTATTGTGTGTTCCTGCTCATCAGGTGCAATTACTTTAGACATACATGAAGAGACAGATTGAAAGATACTGGTGGGCGTGTACTTCTATTGGGCATGTGTCAGTGTGATAACAATGCAACCTAACTTATATAAAGGGCTGCAGTAGGGGGGGGGGTTTGTTTGGCCTGAAAAGGCCAGGTTTTTTGCTGTGATTTGTGGGGGAGAAGGAATGATATTGTGCATAATGACACACACCCAAACTGGGGCTGTTTGCTGAAATTCTTGTGCATTTTTTTCATCAAAAGTGGGTTTATGTGGCCATGCTGTCAATGTTGTGTGTGTATTGTTTCTGTCTGACCATGAAAACATGGTTTGGGAGCATGTGCTGACCTTCTACTCTTTGATTTAATTGCTTAATCATGTACACAGAAATGCAGCTTCCAGCAGAACATGGTCACTTATGTATGTGTGTGGATTGTGGGCTGGTGGTGGGTGTTATATTTTGAATATATGCCTTTTTTAATATTATGTTGGAATGCTTTGTAAGAACAATTACTGTTAAGTATGTTTCTATAATCTTGCAGACAGCACCAGAAGTAGATTATGGCGGGAGACACAGCTTGGGGGAGAAGACCACTCAGAGCTACTATACAATAAAGGAATTGTCAAAAACCGGCTATTGTATTTTGTCACATTTCACTGCTTTTTTTTGGTAAATGGGTAGGGGTACAATGTACCCGATACCCATTCACATGCCCAGAGACCCCCACAACCACTGGGCAAGGATTGTGGGGATGAGGCCCTTGTCCACATCAACAGCTCTCTCATCCCCCCCTCTTTTCCTGTGGCCTGCCAAGTTGCATGCTCGGTTAAGGGTCTAGTATGGATTTTGGGACTTTTTTTTTTAAATTTTGGTGTGGGGTTCCCCTTAATATTCATACCAGACCCAAAGGGCCTGGTAATGGACTGGGGGGGGGGAGAGACTCAAAAAACTGAAAAAACGTCAGATTTTTAAACTTTTTTTTGCATTTATACATGTCCCCTGGGGCTGAACACAGGTCCCCATACACTTTTTATGGCAATAACTTGCACATAAGCCTTTAAAATTAGCATTTTTGATTTTTCATGTTCGCGTCCCATAGACTCCCATAGACGGTGTTCGCTGAAATTTTTTGCCTGTTCACAAGTTATGGTGCAAAACGAACCTGGGGTGTTCGGCTCATCCTTACCCAATAGCCAATGGCACATGAGCATGGTTGGTATCATAATATTAATGGATCAAATGCAAAACTTTATTGTATACAATGAAAAGAATCAAACATTAGTAATAGTATTTTCAATGTACGATCATGCTCGACCCAATAGCGTAGTGGTATGCCATGCTCCCTTTAAAGCCATGGGTTTGAATCCCACCAATGGTATCACCTTCTGAAAACGTACATTGTACTCAGCAGCATAATTAGCGAATGCACATCAGTTTGGTTTATTCCAAAATTTTAACTCTTCAAATGCATGCAATGGTATGTAATTATTCAAAAATATTATGGTGTGGAATGACAAAAATCCAGCTATTCAAAAATCAAGGAAAAAAACGGAGTAGGGTCCCCCCCAGGTGAATATCAGGCCCTTCAGGTCTGGTGTGGATTTTTGGATTTTAAGGGGAACCCTGCGCCAGAATAAAAAAAATGGCGTAGGGGTCCCCGCCAAAATCCATACCAGACCCTTATCCGAGCACGCAACCTGGCCCCCAGATCCCGCCCCCCCATGTGAATGGGTATCGTGTACATTGTACCCCTACACATTCAACTAAAAAAAGCAGTGAAATGTGACAAAAGACAATAGCCGATTTTTGACAATTCCTTTACTAAAAACGTTTTCTTCTTTCCCCCACTTCTTCCTCCATCTTCCTCCCGTCTTCCTTCGGTTTTCTCCTTCTTCCTCCAGCTGCTTCTTCTCCCCACTTCTTCTTCCTCCATCTCCCTCCGGTCTTTCTCCTCTGACCCGCTGAACATGAAAACAATGACCCTCCTCCGATGCTGCGGCCAGCCGATCATATCATATATAACTATGGGGTGTGGCCACCGGATGATGTCAGTAGAAGACCCCGCCCCCTTGTGACATCACTGACCCATCATGCCCCGGGTGGTGAGGTCACAAGGGTCTGGGTCTGGAAGTGACATCATGCACCCCATCGCAGCATCGGAGGAGTTTCATTCTTTGAATGTTCAGCGGGAACGGCGGCGGGTGTGGCGGAGGAGAAATACCAGAGGAGGAAACGGGGGAAGAAGAAGCTGGAGGAAGATGGAGAAGAGCGGAGGAAGAAGCAGCTGGAGGAAGAAGGAGAAAACCGAAGGAAGACCGGAGGAAGATGGAGAAAGAAGCGGGGGAAAGAAGAAGGCATTTTTTAAAAAGGAATTGTCAAAAACCAGCTATTGTCTTTTGTCACATTTCACTGCTTTTTTTAGGTGAATGGGTATCGGGTACAATGTACGCGATACCCATTCACATGGGGGGGGCGGGATCTGCCAGGTCGCGTGCTCGGATAAGGGTCTGGTATGGATTATCGGGGGGGCCCTACGCCATTTTAAAAAAAATTTTGGGGTGGAGCTCCCCTTAATATCCATACCAGACGCGAAGGTATGGATTGGTGGGGGGAACCTACGCCATTTTTTTCTTTGATTTTTACTCTATATTGCCGGGAACCAGCAATTCATTAGAGCGCGAGCAATTTTAAATTAGATTTTTTCCTTTGGAAATTTAATTTTGCTGCGGTACAGTAATAAACACGGGAAAGATGCGCTACTTAACAGGCATACTAAGGACACCCCCCAGTCACGATATTTAAAGGAATTTTTCATTTTTATTGTTTCACTTTAAGCATTATTAAAACCACTGCTCCTGAAAAAACAGCCATTTTAAAAAAATGTTTTCCAATTGATACATGTCTCCTGGGGCAGGACCCAGGTCCCCATACACTTTTTATGGCAAAGAACTTGCATATAAGCCTTCAGTGAGAACTTTGGATTTTGCAGGTTCGAGCCCCATTGACTTCCACTATTCCCGCATATGTGATCTGACAGGCAATAGCGCTGCTTTCCATTTGCATTAGTGCCCAGTTTCTGAGAGATGGAGTCTTAATTGGGCGCTATTTTTTGGGACTGCAGGATCATTTATCGGCGCTATAGTAAATGACCCCCATATGCTTTAAAATAAATATATATCCTATAGCATTAGCAGTGCTTATTAGGTATATTCCACCCTGTGTGTCTCCAATTCTTGTATTTCACATATTCAAATGTCCAACCAAATTGTAGACTCAGTCCAAAAACATGGTTCATAGAGGAACATCCAAATTTAACCACAGCTCCTGTCACCACACCTCGTGAGACCTCTCCCTTATGCTATTAGACTCATCAGAAAGACTGAATGTATACGTCTGTGTTACAATCCGTTATTTGGATCCTTCCATCTGCAGTTGTCTTCAAGTTAGTTCTTGTGTGCCATGAGGACCCTGCATCCTAGGTCCAGACTGTTCCAAAAGAAGTGTCCACATGTTGTAGTTGAGTGAAATGGCCTACCCCATTTAATTCAACTATTACATGTGGACACTTCTAACTTCTAATACTGAATTTTAAAATACCATGACATTTCGCCTTTCAAGAACATCGTTTATAAATGAGAAAAATCAAAGAACTTTGTCTTTAATGCCTTCCTCCTTGGCAGCGTTACTTAAGCCTGGAACAAAGTTTGGTCTGTATGCTAAATTCCTTCTTAATGTTGTCACTGTTTGGACAATGAATGATCCTTTAAGCCTTCACAGAACTTGTGAAAAGAAAAAAAAAATAATACATATGCTTCATCACCACATCATTTTTTTCCTTTTTAAACTAAGATGTTTATTGTATATTTCATATAAAAAATTCCTATGTTATAAATTAGTGTATAACTGTGGGTGTCTGGGTTGCTCTACGAACATGTGTCTGCGGCTAGCTAACCCTCTGTGTCCAACCCCTGATACAGATCTCGGAGTTTGTTAAACTTGGGTCCCCATTCACAGAGGTAGTCATAATTTAAGTCTTCATCAATACTGGAAGAGGTCAGAGAACTGAGACTCCCAGCCAATGAGCCATCACCTTCTGTGGCGTACATGTGGAGGACCTCAGGAGGTTGGTTTTTTTTGTCATTATCTACAGCCTTAACTATTTGTGAAACATATTCCTGAAAGTTGGGGATGCTGGTCTCAGCTTTAGTCTGTTCAAGATAATCTGTTCCTCTTGATGCACCAGCACCCTGTAAATGCCAAGGAGTGTGACACAAGTTCAAAGTGGAGGGGACAGTTGAGGTAGAATATAACTGATGAGCATTTACTTTGACTGTCTTTTTCGCTTTTTCAAGGTTGTATCCATTCTGTAAAAAAAACAAAACAGTAGGTTAGTTATGTCAAATGTTGATGTAGACATATGGACTATAGTTGCCACAAACAGCTATTCTTTGCCCTATCTTATACCATAGTATCCCTCTAGTGCCCAGCGTTATCAGTCTGACATCATATTTGTGAGCCCAACCCAAGGAATTGTGGGACTGGTAGTACCAACAGATGGCTGTTCCCCTGCATGACTATGCATCTGGACTACATATCCCAGGGATCTTTGCTACTACCAGGAAGATTGCTGGGAAGAACTATAAAAGAAACCAGAGACCCGCCTCACGCTTTCTTCCTCCGAGGCCTTGTGTGTGAAGGACCCCTCCAAGCAGGGAGAGTGAGGTCGCGGCCTACCACGAGGTCCACAGCATTCCTACCTGACCGAGAAGAGATCCAGCTGCTGATTATTGGACTTCTGATCAGCACCGTCTCTACAGTGCAGCTACCCACGCTTCGTGCTCCGTAACATGGGATCATCACAAGCGGATCTGCAGCCAGAACGTCCATTTGGGGGTCGCTATCTTGAAGGCGTTGAATCAGCCCGGACGCTGGTGAGAGGGCCATTGCCCATCTTTGCAAACCTTTCCTTCAAAATCATTGGAACACTGTGCACATACAGCTTTACCTTAGGAACACTTCACTGCACCTTTATTTGAACACTGTACATAATTCTCTTTAGCTACAGTCATCAAAAGATATACTACCACTCTGTTACTACACCCTATTGAATACAATTGATGCTCTCTGACTGCCGGTGAAGACCATCAGATCTGCAAAAGGGGCATTCTGACATTGCTACATAAAGGGCCCTTACACCATCCATGTTTAGCTGCATCTCTCATTAGGATCAGAGATTAAACAGGCCGGCCTAGGTTTCTCTTTCTAGAAGTACATTCAGTATTGCTGCTTAACTTGTTTATCCTTTGATTTTATGTCCAAGTGGTATTCTACTGTACATAGGTGTATATAATATTCCGTTGTTGCCTTCTGTCTCAACTGACATTTCTTAAGTAGTCATTCAACTGAGTTTGTGCTGCTTTCCCAAACTCAGTTGAACTATTACCTCTTTGTACAACCAGACCTTAACTGAAGTATTCCAGTAAACGTTAATAGAATATAAATGCATTGAGTGTTGTCTTATTACTTAAAGGTATTGCAATGATGTCTGAACCCAGAGTGTCAGGTGGGTTGGAAGGTTTACAGGGTCATGGCTATGGATGAGCAGGTAAATCCAAGCAGTCCCCTTGGGGTCCATGCTACATTTGGGGGCTCGTCCGGGATGCTATCTGCAGTGGGCCGTAGCAAACCTAGACAAGAGCCCAATCCGCATGGGAGGCCGCCCTGGAAGCCGCGGTTGCTTGGGGCAGAAATCAGAGAGCTCAAATGGAGAGAAGCCTTGTCCTAGAGATCTCGGGAAGTAAACACAGAGAGAGAGATTAGGAGGTGGGTGAGAGCTCTGGTCCCAGAACACAGGGCTTTCATGGTAGACACGGAAATTGAGTACGACTTGGATCAAGTCTGGGTATTACTGGAGTGGGAAGAAGAGATACCTATGTGCTTCCAGAGGGAAGAAGTACGTCTAGCCAAAAAAGTGACTGCTAGAGTGATCCCACTCAAAGTGGGGGGAGAGTCTCCTGAGTGGCAGTCCCCGCCAAGGGCTCAGGAGAAGGGCCCCGTATCGGGGGAGCCAAATCCCAAGGATCCAACATCCCTCCTCTCTCTTTTTATACAGATATGAGCCGGCTAGTTGACAGTTTGGTGAAGAATGGCACTGGAAATGCCAACCAGAGCTATCGGAGGTTTTTCTTGGGGCAGTTACCAATCCCTGTAGGGGAAGATAAGTTTGAAACCTGGATGAGTCAAGCTTTACAGGCCATGGAAGAACAGAGTGTTCCAGAGGCTGTGAAATGACAACGGCTCAGTGTGAGTCTCCGGGGTCTGGTGGCTGATGTGATCCATAAAATGAAGATGGGAAAGAAAACTTGTTTTGCTATGGACTACATAGATGCCCTGTATGCTGTCTTTGGAAGAGTGAAGACTATCGCAGACTTGAAGTACAAACTCAATTACACCCACCAGCAGAGAGGGGAGAGCCTGTCTGAGTACATATCTCGAGTAGACAGAATGCTGCATCAAATCATCCACAAGAGGGGTATTGATCCCAAAGATGCTGACCAAGCTCATCTTGACCGGGTTCTGCAAGGAGCTAGGCCAAACCACCCGATTGTATTAAAGCTATTACTAAAGAGAGCCAAAGTGGTGCCTACCTACCCTGAATTGAGAAGAGAGAAGAAGAGGCTCTATTGGAAGAGAAAAGCCAAAGGACCAGGGAAGAGAGGGAAAAAGAGAGAAAGTGGTGGCCCAAGCTGTTCATGCGGAGATGAATTTCTTGGACGAGGACAGTGGGACTGAGTCTGAACTGACAGGGTTGGCCATTCCTGACACTAATAAGCCAGTGAGTGAACTTGGGCCAACCGAATTAATGGCTCAGGTAGCCCAAGCTCAAACCCAGATGTTTAATGCCTTGATGCGGGTGATAGAGACCCAAGCTAAGGTCCAAGAACAAGGGACTCGCCAAGGGGAGCCAAAGTTTCCCCAAGGGCGAGAGAAGAGATGTTAAGAATGTGGGGAGGTTGGACACTTTCGAGCTGAGTGTCCCAAGGCCAGAATCAACCCTTGAACACTCACAGATGTTCTGAGAGCTTTACAGAAATTACTCTTCCTAAAACTGACGGGAAGCTTCAGGGGACCTCAGGGAAGGATCTAGTTGAGAGTCCCGAGGGAAGACTGAGCTCCAAGGCCAAGGAGAGATCCAAGAAGAAAAGGGGATGCAAGTGACCTGTTGCCCCTCCCCCTACTGCACCAAAGGAAAGACCTAAGAAGAAAAGGGGACACAAGCCACCTGTTGCCCCTCCCCTTTCCTTGCCAAGAAAAACAAGAGAAACAAAACCCTCAAGGAAGGAGAGCTGGAGACCGGAAATCAATGCACACCTTACTGAGCGAATAGTTAGACCAACTCCGCTACTTCCAAAGAGACTGATTAGGGCCCAAACTATAGAGTCACCCGCTGGAAATATACCAAAGAACCTAGTGGGGCCTTCTCTTATAGTTTCGATACAAGTAGAAGGAATCTATACTCAAGCACTACTGTATACGGAAGCCCAGGTAGGTGACGTTGCTGTAAGAAGATTTGTATGACAAGTACCTGAGGCATATCCCTCTGTGCAAACTTGAGGAGTTAGAGATTTAGGGCATAGGGACCCAGAAATGCCCATACGACGGATACATACCCATCAAGATAACCTTTGATACTTCCTTGGCTGGAAAACCAGAGACTTTTGACACATTGGCTGTTGTCTGCCCCTGACCTCCTGGGGCAGGATGAAATTCTTTGTTGATAAGCACCAACACCAATCTTGTGAGGAGGCTACTCACTCCACTGGCCCTGAAGGGTGCTCCAGTAGAAAAGATCCAAACTCAGCTGCGACAGGCCTTTCAGCAAGTGTTTCAGGAGAAGAAGGCCTCAGTGGAAGGAGTAGGAAGGCCCTGTCAGTGTGAGGAATGTCATCGGTCACCCGATTATTCTGAGGCCTCGGATGGTGAAAGTGAAAGTGAGTGCTGCCACCCCAGTGACGGGGAATGATCTAGTTCAGAAGGGAGATGGAAGAGAGACCACTGTCCACTGCTCAAATCTACCTTCAGGATGGGAGGAGAAGGTTAAAGCCCAATTAGCCTGATGGGAGAAGATGTCCTCCAAAGATGACTTTGATGTGGGCTGCGCCAGGAGTGCCCAACATCGAGTTCAGCTAACTGAAGACAAGCCTTTTAGTGAAAGGGCCAGGCGAATCCCTTTGTGTGACCCGGAGGACCTTAGAGAACAACTGGCTCAATGAACTCAGTCTTTTTCTGCCGTCACTTTTCTATGTTTCTATGTTTCTATGGCTAAGCTGAAGAAGTCTGGGGTCATTAAGGAATCCAGGAGCCCTCATGCATCCCCAATTGTGGTAGTGAGAAAGAAGAATGGGTCCCTTAGAATGTGTATTGACTACCAAAACCTGAACCGAAGGACTATCCCAGACCAGTACACAACCCTCCCCGCATAAAAGAGGCCCTTAAATGTCTATCCTGGGCCAAGTGATTCAGTGTGCTTGATATAAAGAGCGAATACTACCAGATACCCATACATCCGGATGACCAAGAAAAAACAGCCTTCATCAGTCCTCTAGGGTTTTTCGAATTCACCCGAATGCCACAAGGATTAGCTGGGGCCCCTGCCACTTTCCAGAGACTGATGGAAAACACTGTGGGAGATATGAACTTGGTGGAAGTGCTAGTGTACCTTCATGATATCATCATGTTTGGGAGAATGTTGGAGGAGCATGAAGAAAGTTTTCCAACGGTTACACACAGAGGGACTGAACTGTCACTAGAAAAATGCCAGTTCTACCAGACCTTGGTTACGTATCTTGAGCATGTTGTTTCAGCTGAGGGGATAGCTACTGACCCTCGGAAGTTGGAGGCCATTACTTCTTGGCCTCTCCCGAACACCGTCACTGATTAGAGGTCATTTCTGGGGTTCTGCTCATATTATAGGAGATTCGTGAAGAGCTTCTCAGATTGCCAGACCGTTGAACAAACTTACAGAAACAGACGGAAGGGGATTTGCAGAAAACCCAGAAGGGAGGCCCCAGGAGGCCATGGGAATTGATCCAGGAACAATAGACGGTGAAGTGTGAAAAGGCTTTTGAATGACTGAAGGGGAGCCTTGTGGAAGCACCAGTGCTGGCCTACGCGGACTCATCCAAGCCTTATGAGTTGCACGTGGATGCCAGCAGAGATGGCCTTGGGGGAGTGCTATATCAAGAGTCGGAGGGAAGACTCTGCATAGGGACTTATGAGAGATGCAGCCTCACCCCCCCTGAGAAGAACAATCCTGTACACAAATTGGAGTTCTTGGCCCTAAAGCGTGCAGTGGTAGATAAGCTACATGACCATCTGTACGGGGCCACTTTTGTGGTGAAGACGGATAATAACCCTTTGACTTACCTATTAACCACTGCCAAGCTGGATGCCACTGGACAACGGTGGTTGGCTGCTCTGTCTGAGTTTCCATTCCGTCTGAAGTACCAACCAGGAGTGGGAAATCGGGATGCTGATGCCCTTTCCTGAAGACCTCATACCACAAATGCTGGCCAGAAGAGCTGGATTCATTAGTGATTATCCGGGCTCCCTGTGTACCAAATTCAGCCTGAGAGTAAGACTGGTCCCCTGAAGACCTGGTACCGAAATCATCTGTTACCTATATCTGAGGCTGTTTGAGTAACTCTATCTCCTTGTCTAGAGACTTACCAGTCCCCTACGCTGAGGCCTAGGGCCGGGAAAGCCTGCCAACCCATGCTACCTGAAGACGAGAGTGATGAGGAGGAACTAGCTCTTGATTGGTTATGGATTTCCCCTCCTGAAGACAATCCTGCCACTCAGGGGACACGTCCTCTACCAGCAGAGGTTGAAGTGTTGGATTTCCACCCGATGAGAGGAAACAAGAACGTCAAGATGGAACCTATTGAGGTAATTTATGTGCCAGAGACCTCCAGTCCGCTCATCAACGAAACAGAGAGAGAAACTGTTCTTGAGCCAGAGTTTGAACCGGAACATGAACCAGAGCTTGAACCAGAACATGCCACAGAGCTTGAACCAGACCGTGAATCAGAACCGCTGGAAAATGTCTACTCCAGATTGAGAGAGAGAATATGCCCCCTGAAAAGATTGACATATGATACCCTTGGGGAAAATTCTGATGAACTTATTTCTATTGCTCAGCACCCTAGTCAAGCACTTGCCTCCTTTATTGAACCTTTAGTAAAGGATGACCTTGATCTGCCCCCTGACACTACTGGGTGGGCCACTAACTTGTTACTGGCCTGTCATAAACTTGATATGACCCTGCCTGATAATGTACATACGTTTTTGTTAGAAGATCCCTCTTTGGATCAGTTATTGGCTGTTGCAACTTCTATTTTGTCTTATGATTAACCATTAGTTTCTTATATCCATTGAGGTGATCCTACAGGTTATGCTCTGTCTTCGGGGACCAAAGACTTTCAAGTGGGGGGAGGATGTAACAATATGGACTATAATTGCCACAAACAGCTATTCCCTGCCCTATCTTATACTATATTATCCCTCTAGTGCCCAGCATTATCAGACTGACATCTTATTTGTGAGCCCAACCAAAGGGATTGTGGGATTGGTAGTTCCAACAGACAGCTGTTCCCTTGCATGACTATTGTTGGAAGGCAACATGGTCTAATGTCATATTTCTGGAGTTTCTCGGTCAGTGTTACTGCGTTTATTGGTAACAGTGTTTTGGTATTATCCAGAGTTTGAATTGCATCTGTCATAGATCCGTTACATATCTGTTTCCTATTCCCAAAGATCAGCCATGCTGATACTTGCAGTTCCATTGCTTTAAAGGGTAAAGGTCTGACGTTCTTCCTGGTTGATACCAGGTCTGGAATGTAACGAGTTGCACATCAAAGCCTTGGAGCATATCTGAAAGAAGAGATCAGGCCTCCATCAAAGTTGGACAACTTGGCTCCGAACCATTTGTTGTTATAATGCTATGCAAGCAAACTTGAAATGGGCCATAGCTGACAAGATGATTGATGAATGTCCTGCTACAGAAGATCAAATGATCAAAAGCATTGAAGATTGACCAGGATACATAGACATAGACAATGCTGCCCCTAGAGACCAATACAGCAGGACGAAAAGTAATATAATATATTGAGGAGGACTGCCCCATAAATACTGTGATTCTTCAAAAGTCTAGATGGGATGGCAATGGGGTTGTGTCTGGATGGTGTATGATTGAAGTATAAAGGGCTGAACGAGTCAGAGAGCTATCCCTCTCTAGCCCTTTTTCACTCATGGTTCTTGCCTGATGGTTCTGAGCCTCATGGCTATCTCTCTTTGCCATCTGAGCCAGCTGATGAAACAAAGTCTCGAGGAAAGCATTGTGATAAGTATCTTTGATATTCTTGTATTATATAAAAAAACAAAAAATTAGACAAACTCCGTGCTTAGGATCAAGCAAGGGTGTGCAGCCTCCCCTAATAGACTCCCCTAGGGAGCTAAAATATGAGTAAAAGCTGCCTTTGAAAACGTCAATGACGAAACACATAAGGCGGAGCCATGCAAACACATTACTTCCGGTACGATAGCAGGGAGCCTGGAACGCAGTTGGAGCGCACGCTGCAATCCGGTCCCTGGATATACTATATCGACCATAGCCTGTAGCAGTTTAGAAGGCTTTTTACCCTTTTGGTGGGAAGCTTGTTTTTAACTGTGACTTTTTAAATAAATAACCTTTATACTACACTATGGGAGCCATATCTCTTATTTGTGAGGATTTATCCCTGGGATTTCACTGAATATTTGCTGGAAACTGGGATTGGAAATTCCTGGATAGGAGATCACTTTGAACATCCTGGTCTGCAGGATCGGCTGGAGGAGCCATTAAAGGGATATCACGCCAGGCTATCGGTGAATCAGGTGGAGGACCAACCAAGGGACATCAAATCTATGGTTATTCTATATATGCCATTTACCCTTGCAGGGGTAATAGGAGTTGGGGAGTGGGGACCCTTAAGGGGGAGCACAAGAGTCACCTGATCTGCTGAACACTTTGGTCACTTTGAAAATCTCTGGCAACTTTTACAGCAATTTTGCACATCACTTGTGTGGGAATATTACATTTTTAAATATTTTTTTGTCAACACATTTATTCATTTTTTGATGCATTATTATTTTCTATATATACACATATACAGTGGGGACGGAAAGTATTCAGACCCCCTTCAATTTTTCACTCTTTGTTATATTGCAGCCATTTGCTAAAATCATTTAAGTTCATTTTTTTCCCTCATTAATGTACACACAGCACCCCATATTAACAGAAAAACACAGAATTGTTGACATTTTTGCAGATTTATTAAAAAAGAAAAACTGAAATATCACATGGTCCTAAGTATTCAGACCCTTTGCTGTGACACTCATATATTTAACTCAGGTGCTGTCCATTTCTTCTGATCATCCTTGAGATGGTTCTACACCTTCATTTGAGTCCAGCTGTGTTTGATTATACTGATTGGACTTGATTAGGAAGGCTATACCTTACAGCTCACAGTGCATGTCAGAGCAAATGAGAATCATGAGGTCAAAGGAACTGCCTGAAGAGCTCAGAGACAAAATTGTTGCAAGGCACAGATCTGGCCAAGGTTACTAAAAAAATTCTGCTGCACTTAAGGTTCCTAAGAGCACAGTGGCCTCCATAATCCTTAAATGGAAGACGTTTGGGACGACCAGAACCCTTCCTAGAGCTGGCCGTCCGGCCTAACTGAGCTATCGGGGGAGAAGAGTCTTGGTGAGAGAGGTAAAGAAGAACCCAAAGATCACTGTGGTTGAGCTCCAGAGATGAAGTCGGGAGATGGGAGAAAGTTGTAGAAAGTCAACCATCACTGCAGCTCTCCACCAGTCGGGGCTTTATAGCAGAGTGGCCTGACGGAAGCCTCTCCTCAGTGCAAGACACATGAAAGCCTGGAGTTTGCTAAAAAAAAACATCTGAAGGACTCCAAGATGGTGAGAAATAAGATTTTCTGGTCTGATGAGACCAAGATAGAACTTTTTGGCCTTAATTCTAAGCGGTATTTGTGGAGAAAACCAGGCACTGCTCATCACCTGTCCAATACAGTCCCAACAGTGAAACATGGTGGTGGCAGCATCATGCTGTGGGGGTGTTTTTCAGCTGCAGGGACAGGACACTAGTTGCAATCGAGGGAAAGATGAATGCGGCCAAGGACAGGGATATCCTGGACGAAAACCTTCTCCAGAGTGCTCAGGACCTCAGACTGGGCCGAAGGTTTACCCTCCAAGACAATGACCCTAAGCATACAGCTAAAATAACGAAGGAGTGGATTCACAACAACTCCGTGACTGTTCTTGAATGGCCCAGCCAGAGCCCTGACTTAAACCCAATTAAACATCTCTGAAGAGACCTGAAAATGGCTGTCCACCAACATTTACCATCTAACCTGACAATACTGGAGAGAATCTGCAAGGAGGAATGGCAAAGGATCCCCAAATCCAGGTGTGAAAAACTTGTTGCATCTTTCCCAAAAAGACTCATGACTATATTAGATCAAAAGGGTGCTTCTACTAAATACTGAGCAAAGGGTCTGAATACTAGGACCATGTGATATTTCAGTTTTTCTTTTTTAACCACTAAGCCACCGCCCACCGTCATATGACGGCGGGACGAGGCTTCTGTTGTTCTGGGAGGACGTCATATGACGTCCTCGCCCTCCCGAGCCACTCAGGTCCCGCTGCGCGTGCCCGGCGTCCGCGATGTCGGCCGGGCACCCGCGATTGCCGGGTAACAGGGCAGGAGCGTGGATCTGTGCATGTAAACACAGATCCACGTCCTGTCAGAGAGGAGAGGAGACCGATGGCGTGTCCCTTGTACATAGGGACAGCGATCGGTCACCTCCCCCAGTCAGTCCCCTCCCCCCACAGTTAGAATCACCTCCTTAGGTCCTACATTAACCCCTCGAGCGCCCCCTAGTGTTAACCCCTTCCAGTCACTTTTACACAGTAATCAATGCAATTTTATAGCATTGATCGCTGTATAAATGTGAATGGTCCCAAAAATGTGTCAAAAGTGTCCGATGTGTCCGCCGCAATATCGCAGTCACAATAAAATTTGCAGATCGCCGCCATTACTAGTAAAAAATAAATAAATAATAAAAATGCTATAAATATATCCCCTATTTTGTAGACGCTATAACTTTTGCGCAAACCAATCAATATACGCTTATCGCAATTTTTTTTTACCAAAAATATGTAGAAGAATACATATCGGCCTAAACTGAGAAAAAAATTTGTTAAAAAAAAAAAAAAAATTGGATATTTATTATAGCAAAAAGTAAAAAATATTGTGTTTTTTCAAAATTGTTGCTCTTCTTTTGTTTATAGCGCAATAAATAAAAACTGCAGAGGTGATCAAATACCACCAAAAGAAAGCTCTATTTGTGGGGAAAAAATGATAAAAATTTAATTAGGGTGCAGTGTAACATGACCGCGCAATTGTCATTCAAAGTGCGACAGCGCTGAAAACTGAAAAATGGCTTGGGCAGGAAGTGCCCTGTATTGAGGTGGTTAATAAATCTGCAAAAATGTCAACAATTCTGTGTTTTTCTGTCAATATGGGGTGCTGTGTGTACAATAATGAGGAAAAAATTAACTTAAATGATTTTAGCAAATGGCTGCAATAAAACAAAGAGTGAAAAATTAAGGGGGTCTAAATACTTTCCGTCCCCACTGTATATAGATATATATTAATTGTTGGGTTTTGGTACCTTTATCCACAGTTTATCTGTATTATCACATTTGAGTTATTTATGGTGTTGCTTCTCACAGATGGGATTCAGTTATTCTTTGGACATTTTGGATTAATTACTGTATTTATTGGCGTATAACACTCACTTTTTCACCATGAAAATCGGGTGCAAATAGCGTGTGCGTGTTATACGCCAATACTTCAATTTGAGCTGCCTCGGAGGGGGGGGGGGGGGGGGGGACGAGTGCCATCAGATTACATACAGTGAGAATCTCCTGTTTACTTGGCGGCCTCTGTAATAGGAAGTCAATAGATGGCAATGGCGAGGCTGCTGCATTTATGGCAATGGCGAGGCTGCTACATTGATGGCAATGGTGAGGCTGCTGCATTGATGGCAATGGTGAGGCTGTATTGATGTGGACTAATAAGGCTGCATTGATGGCACTTGTGAGGCTGCAGGTGGGCATTAATCAGGCTGCATTGATGGCAATGGTGAGGCTGCAGATGGGCACTGACCCTAATTTTGCTTCAAAGTTCCTTATTTAAAATTTAAGTTTTTTCCTGAAACTTCCCTCTTAAAATGAATGTGCGTGTTATACGCCTGTGCGTGTTATATGCCGATAAATACGGTATTTGATTGATGTTTTAAGCAAAGGATTTTTGTTTGTTTAATATTAACCCAAGGTATCATTTTCACTGCGGTTTATGTGATTCTAATCATTATTAGAGCACACTTAGCCGCTGGGGGGCACACTAATGTTAATTATAGAGAGTGAGATATCCCTCTCAAATTTAGGGTAGCGCCATTCACCCCACTTTTTGCTTTTACTTATTCTTGTATTATATGTTTTGGTGTTGTATGCTTTGTAATATCTGTCTTTAGTATTTTCATGTTAGCGTTTTCCTATTTTCTTGGGAAATAAATAAGACTTTGTTTTATTAAGCAGTGTGCTTGTTTTCATAGCTAACCTTGTATTATAGTAACATGTGATCAGAGTTTAGCTAACTAGGGGAATAGACAAGGTAATACAGAGGTGCAATAGATAGAGGGAATCCGTAACCACCCTTGAATAATATTTATTGTACCAACAACTATGCATCCGGACTACATATCCCAGGGATCTTTGCTACCACCAGGGAGATTGCTGGGAAGAACTATAAAAGAAACCAGAGACCCACTTCGCGCTCTCTTCCTTCAGAGCCTTGTGTGTGAAGGACCGGGAGAGTGAGGTCTCGGCCTACCACACGGTCCACAGCATTCCTACCTGACCGAGAAGGGATCCAGCGCTGCCTGCTGTTTATCGGACTTCTAATCAGCACCGTCTCTACAGTGCAGCTGCCCACACTTTGTGCTCCATAACAGGGGATCACCACAAGCGGATCTGCAGCTAGAATGTCCATTCGGGAGTCGGCAGCTGGAAGGCATGGAATCGGCATGGTTGTTGGTGAGAGGGCCATTGCCCATCTTTGCAAACCTTTCCTTTGTTTCATTGGGACACTGTGCACAAACAGCTTTACCATGGGAACACTTCACTGCACCTTTATTTGAACACTGTGCATAATTCTCTTTAGCTACAGTCATCACAAGATTTACTAGACCATCAGATCTGCAATGGGGACATTCTGACATTGCTACTTAAAGGGCCTTTACACCATCCATGTTTAGCTGCATCCCTCAGAGGTTAAACAGTCTGGCCTGGGTTTCTCTTTCTAGAAGTACTTGAGTGTACTTGAGTGTTGTCTTATTACTTAAAGGTATTGCAATGATGTCTGAATCCAGTGTCAAGTGGGTTAGAATGTTCACAGGGTCATGGCGATGCAGATGAGCAGGTAGATCCAAGCAGTCCCCTAGGGGGCCGTGCTACATTTACTTCTTGATAATTAAAGATACTTAAAAAAAAACTGAATAAAACCGCTGCAGAAAAGATGCGTAGGCACCTAGAGGAGACTACACATACTGTAACTGCAGCAAACTCTTATTGCCTTTATGAGACAAATTCACTGACATTTTTGTAGGCACTTCCAGTTAGTGCCAGAGTTTACTGCTACCCGCATTCCCACACATTTGTATGAACCTACTATGCTTGGCAGCTTATGGCCAGCCAGTAGAAATATACAGCAGGCAGGCATTGCCAAAACTTTGCCTGCCTGAACAGCCCAACATTCACACATAAAGGCGACTACATATTATATATGTAGAAGTTTTTTTGTTTTTTTTTTATTCAGACAGGTTTCTTTTAAAACATAGTTTGCACTATATGCATAATGCAATCAATAGTGCGGTATTCTCCCTGCATTCAACTATCCTCCTATTATGTTTCATCAGCATTTTTGCATGTGAGTAGGTCAACTTCAGCAGAATAATGCCTTTATTCATTCCATGGATAAATCTAGAGGAAATTTACAAGTACAATGAGTGACTTTTAAAAGGGTGCAGGATGGAACTGGACAGGTGTACAGTATAAATGGCCCCATTAATCATCATATCTCTCCCTGTAACCTTATTTTAAACACAATGAAGTTTCTCAGTTCTCAAAATACTTCAACAAGAGTTCTCCACCAAGTCCTACAAAACCATGACAAAAGATGTTATTCTCTTGTAGTTAGGCTCACCAGTTGTTAAAAGAAAAGGTCTCACTTCAAATTTTATTGATGTGTTCTGTTCCATAGGGGACAAAGTATATGCAGTATTTTGTTTAATTTTCCTATATGCTGTTTAAGGCTAGCTATGAGGCTGTACAGGGCACCCATCCTCCCCTCATGGTCATCTAACAACACAGCTAGTAGACAGATGGCTGCTTTGACAAACAGTACTTTTCTTCACCTCCAAGCACCTTTTCCAAGCACGTGCTAGGACAAGTGCTAGGAGAGGAAGTAAAAGGCAACCTCCTTGATAGCTTCTTTTTCGGACAGTCATGGAGGAATGAGGAAGGAGGGGTGCTCTGTCCAACCTCACAGATTGCCTAAGACATCACATAAGAAGATGGGGCAAAGTACTACATGTATTTTTCCCCTGGGTAACAGAACACATTAATCAAATTAATCTTTATATATGCAGAATCTAAGGGGGAAGTGTGACATAATAACTGTAGCAGGAAAAAGGTACTGGATTCTGGTTGGGATATTATGTAATATATGGATCCACACGGCAACAACCATATGCCTTGTATTGCCTTCCTCTGGATCATCTGTGGGTATAGGATTGTGTGTAGCACCCTCTAGTGTGCTAGGTGCGAACAATAGTTTTTTTTCTCAGTGTAGGCAAATTTATGCAGGCTTGGCTAGTAGTCAGGCCTGCTTGTTTTGTTTCTTGGGTTGGCAGAAATCCAGGGAGAGCTACATGACTCACAGGCATCACTAAGACCTCCCAATTATTTCCACAACGTGGTGGAACCTTCTGGAAAGATAGGAGGAGAGGTTAGGTGGAGCTGCCTGGAGTATTCTGAGGGCCCTGACCAATCCTCAACTTGGACTGGCAGGGGGCAGGCCTCCTCAAATACTCAGCGGACTTGTTCGGGTGGAAGCTGGAGATGGAGTGTTGGGCTGTCGTGGCCTTTGAGGGAGCTCTCCAGTCTGGGGGGGATTGGGGGTGACCTTCGCGCCTTGGACCTGGCTGAGCCAGTGCCAGGCCTCAACAACAGTGCTACTTGTTCCCAGGGAGTGATAGTCTGCAATCAATTGAATGTGCTGGAGGAAAGGAGGAAGTTGCATATACCGGAGGTGTGTATAGTTCTCAGTCCCTATATTGCTTTACAATCAAGTGGGCATCCCATATCTACCCTATTACCATCTAAGTTACAATCCCCTAAATAAAATAACAAAAACAAAGTGCAAGGGACATTTAGTGACCACTGTATGTCTGAAGTTTTTGTGCCTGGCTGTACAGGATGAGAGGGGGACCACAGCTACCAGCAGCCCCTACGGTGATATCGCTACATGTGCATTTTATGCATTTATCAGTTATGCAGTGTGGAAAAGCCCAGTCTCTGCCAGCATTCATTGATCATGTGGACTGAATTAGCTCCACCTCTGCTCGCACAATCTATAATGCTCACGGTTGGAGGTGTGCTCACCTGGTCATTCAGATCACACAGTTCAGGCTTGGTTGGCTGTCAAGGGGTGGAGCCACAGCAAAAACATGAAAAATGGCTGTCTGCAGAGACCGGTACACGTGCATTTTCAGTGGATATTGTGGGAAAACTGCTCCTCTGAAACATAAAAGAAAGTCATACCCTGGTTGTCTTGGAAGATGCATTTTAAAAACACAGATGTCTTGTTTTGAGGTAGACAATATTTCAAAATGATGAGTACAAATGTAGTGATAGACAAAGCAATGGCTACTTACAATAACTTTGGTGCCTTTGTTGTTTAGTGCTCCGCTTAGTCTGTTTGTTTTCTTCCAGCGCTGAAAATGACAGCAGAGTGACTCTTCCTTCTTTGCAGTATTTTAAAGGTAAATGTAATATATCACTACAAATTGTGGCACGGCTTAATGGGTCCCTCCACCCTGCTGCACTATTCTCTGGCTTATATATCACTTGAAACAGGTGATACCATCCCTTAACAAGCATTTTGATTGTTAAACCGACAAACCCTATTATTCTCATCTTTTTTTTTTTTTTTTATATTTATATATTACGCTTCATCTGAGCAGCACAAACCAAAAATGCTATTTAATTCATTTTTAATATTCAAAGCAAACTCACCCATCCATCCATCCATGTCTCCATGCTTTATTTTGTTGAGAAATCACTTTGAAAAATACTCAATATGGCCATGGCCAGAAATGTTGGGTAAGGGCAGATGATTCATGTTGCATTCATTTCCTGGAATCCACCTGCCCTTAACTCAGTCATGCAAGCAGGAAAGGATGTGCTTAGCTGAAAAAGCCCCTCCTCCCCTCCTGAAGACTCCTGAGATGTATAACATAATTTGCCTAGGCATGGAAACCAGAAAGTAACTTAAAAGAGAAGGGTTTTTGTTTTATTAGGAATAATACTTACCTCGTTGGATGCAGCATTGGTCCGATGCTGCATCTGTCCCCCGGCGCCTCTACACTGAGAACCGAGCAATTGAACACCACTGATCATTCGTTTTTCAGGTTTTCAGAGCTCCGCGAGCAGAGAGCTGGTGACTGTCAGTCACCAGCTCTCTGCTCTGCCTCCTCCTCGCCTCCTCCTCGCTCACTGGAGCTGTGGGCTGTGGAGGGGGCGGCCTGCTCAGGCTCCCAGGGGCTCGCTGGGAGGCTGAGCCGGGTGTCAGTCCAGGCACCTGGTGGATCCAGAATTTATTGTCACGATGACGCATTGCCTGGACTGACTTCTATGATGTCAGCAGAAAGCGGACTTCAGACCGCTCTCCGCTGAAAACGGGTCACAGGAGTACAAAACGAAGTGCACTCCTGTGATCCATAGGAGAAGTACAGCTAAACCAGCTTAGGCTGGACTTCTCCTTTAAAAAATGGGAAAAAAGTTTCAAACACGCAAATATGATATACTTTCCTATCCATTTACTAATGCTAGCAGCATAAGGATTAAAAATAGTCAATGTTGATTGAGAGAGTGAATTACTGCTTTAACTCTGGATAAAATAAGTTGTTTTAACAATACACTTTTATATCATATAAAATATGCTGAATTGCCATGCAGCATGTGTGCAGCATCAAATATTTGCAATATACAGATTTATGCCCCGTATACACGGTCGGATTTTCCGACGGAAAATGTGTGATAGGACCTTGTTGTCGGAAATTCCGACCGTGTGTAGGCTCCATCACACATTTCCCATCGGATTTTCCGACACACAAAGTTTGAGAGCAGGCTATAAAATTTTCTGACAACAAAATCCGTTGTCGGAATTTCCGATCGTGTGTACACAAATCCGACGCACAAAGTGCCATGCATGCTCAGAATAAATAAAGAGATGAAAGCTATTGGCTACTGCCCCGTTTATAGTCCCGACGTACGTGTTTTACGTCACCGCGTTCAGAATGATCGGATTTTCCGACAACTTTGTGTGACCGTGTGTATGCAAGACAAGTTTGAGCCAACATCCGTCGGAAAAAATCCTAGGCTTTTGTTGTCGGAATGTCCGATCGTGTGTACAGGGCATTAAAGTTAAAGGGAGAGCCTTTCAAACTACTAGGGAACAACACCTCAGGAAATGGGTCCCTGAATGCCATGATTCTAGCAAACAGATGGCCCTGTTTTTTATATGCAGACCAAAAACTGCCTCCTCTCTGAATATGTTGGTCAGAATTTAATGGTACTTTTTGGATAAAATATGCAAGTTCCAAGTTATTGAATGAGCTTATGCCCAGATGATCTGTAACCTTATTAAAGGATGTTATTCCTCGCATTAAAATTTAACTTTACTGTCAGAGGCAATATCGTTTCAAAGACCACAATTAGGAATTCAAGTCAAGAGACTATGTAATCCTGTGTACCTGGCCTCCACCCTCCTCGTTATAATTCAAGACGTTCCCTCTGATATCTTCCCAGCTTTCATGTTCTGCAGGAATGTGATAAACTCCACCTTTCCGAAACTTTGATCTTCCCCACTGACTCCATACTGTGTAGGAGACCAACAAGGCTGCAACAAAAACATCAACCCATCTTAAATAAAGTCAGAATATTGATCCAAATAAGACAGATTACTGCTGCATCTTAGATGAAGGTGGAACAAAAATCTAGTTCAGATAAAAGGGAATGAGCGCTTCTTCTCATATAAAGGGCAGAAGATTACTTCATTTCAGGTGAAGATTAAAGGAGATGTATGGCCAAAGCTCTTTTGGCCATACTTCTACAGATCACAGAAGAGCACTTAGTTCTGCACTCCTGTGACCCATATTCAACAACTAGTGCTACGAGCTCTCTCAGGTCTCTAGAAGTTAACAAAAGCCAGGGAGCTCCTGCAGAGCTACACCAGGCAACAAATTAAATCAGTAGACTGTGAATGTTTTCCAGGAATTAATATAAATATACTAAACAGAAAGTCTGCCCAATTTACAATCTTAACTGAATATAATTTGTTACAGTTGGAGTCAGAAGTCTTTGATGGTGCTTGTGGGCTGCAGGCTGTTGTCAATTGGTTCTGTTCTGTACACACTCCATCTCTTACAACTACGGAGGACAGAGAAGCACTTCTTCACCCTTACATGTTTCAATTCATATCCAATCCAACTGAATACTATAGGGAATTTAGACATAGCGCACAACTGAAATGTTTGCAGAGTACCTTTGAGAGGAAGTAAACCCTGATGGGTTTTACTTCCTCTTTTGTTTCCTGCAAGTAAAAGCATGATGGGCTAGTGGTGCCACTTACCTGCAAACAAAGCCCGCGCCGGAAGTAACGGTTCTGCCGCCCGGAGAACTTGTCGTGTCCCCGCTGGTGGCCGCATCCATCTTCGCCCCTCTTACTTCCGGGGCTGCGGACTCCGGCTCTGTGACTGGCCGGAGCCGCGTGATGTAACTCCCGCGCATGTGCTCTGGAGCCGCCAGTCACGGCACTCGCTCGGGAAGAAACGGCGTGGAGGGCCATTTCTTCACAGTGCACTGCAAGGTAAATATCTCTTAAACAGCGCACGTTTAGGAGAAATTTACAGTACCTATAGGTAAGCCTTTCTTCTAGGCTTACCTATAGGTAAAAGTTCTAAAAAGGGGTTTACAACCACTTTCACTTCAAACCACTGGGTCTATTGAAATCTGAGATCAATGTTTGGTGGGCTTCACCTTTACTATTGTGCCTTAAAAAATATAAACCCTACTGTACAAAAAATATACACCTATATGTGTATGGCAGGATTGCACTAACATACAGTAGTTTTTACCAACTTCTATTTTATATACCATTTTCCAGATAAGTGTATAACTAAAGGCAAAACCTTTTATCTTAGTTTTGGATAGAGTGGCGAGGAATTGAACGCTTGTCAGTTTTTATTGCTTTCTGTGTCCCTGTTATGGAGGTTCACCCTCTCTATTTATCCTGTTTACCATTATCAATGAAAGTAAAAGAATGTCCCAAATTTTGGGTTGTCAACAGAAAAGTAATAAAGGAGAAATCTGCCAATGGGCACACTAATTCTGGTGACCTGGGGGTCCCCAGAGAATATCATTATTTGCTGGAATTTCCTCTCACTTCCTGTTTGGCTGTGGGACAGGAAGTGAAGGGAAATCACTGTAAAGAGACACAAATGACAGAAAACAATCTGACAGCGGTTATAACCCTTCCGTACTTTATCCAAAATAGAAAAAAAAAGTTTTGCCTATAGTTCTACTTTAACAATGTGAAAAAAAAGGAAAAAGAACCATGATTTTACCTATGAAGATCAGAAGACACATGCTGATGGCTAAAATGGATCCTGAGCTCAGTCCAACAATCTTCCCAGCTCTGGCTTGAATGGTCTCACAGGTCCTGCCCTTGAAGCCTTTTTTGCACTGGCAGATATACTTGTGCTGAGACTGAGCTACACAACTGCCTCCATTCCGACAGCTCCATTTCGTACAAGGTGATGGGTGACAATCCTTCTGTCCTGTTACATTATTCATCACTCCAACTTTATCTGTTGGGCACCTAAACCAGAGAAACGTACTGCATATTTGACAAAAGCATCGAGAGAATTACAGAATCACTACATAGATATGTCTAAGATGATCTTCAGTCATTGGGTATCTATTGGTAGTAAACAGAACCCAAATAGATATGGAATGCTTGAAAATTCTACCATCTTTTTTTCAGTGCCTCTGTGATAGAATGGGTCTGTCTGACTCATTCATTTAGCAAGTGTTTTTCTGCAAGATCCATGTGACATCTTAGCCTGTTACTGTAAAACTAAGGAGTAAACCTATTATTGGAACCTGACATTAAAGAAGAACTCCATAAAGTATCAACAAAAAATACGAGGTTTTATATGTATTATGTTAATAACTTACCTTAGTGCTGTCCCTTCTGGGATGCAACAGTATTACCATTAGCTGTCTGCTTCTGATCCCTGCTCATTATATGTTGTATAAATAGAAATGTACTGAGACAAATTTGTATCTCAGGAAGGACAACATACAAGTAAGTGCAATAAACTCAAAGCCCTACATTTCGCAGTCCGTTTTTGATTAATATGATAGTAAAGTCAATTTTATTCGCTAAATAAGCTACTTATAGCAAAACTTACACATGCTTACTGTTGTTCTTATATTTTTTTTCAGAGTTTCCTCCTTATACAGCAGCCCCATAGCCCACTGCCTGCCTCAAGGTATGACGGTGCCACCATGCCTGCCAGGACATATGCGGTTCTGCTGCAGTCTCCACTATGTGCAAGCTTGTGTTTATAACTGCAAACTTACATGCAGACATTCCCAGTGGCGCACACAAAGAGAGCGAAAGAAACACTCTTCTCCTCCCTCTTCATAGCAGCTCCTTAGTCAGCAAGACTTTAGTTCTTTGTCCCTCTTGGAATGGATGCATGTGAGTTTGTAGTTCTAAATGGGAGAGTGTACATATAGAGACTCCAACAGGACTCCATAAGACCTGGCAGGCGCAGGGGAAAATCACATACCTGGTGTCAGGTAGCATGGCCAGGGAGCTGTATGAGGAAGAAGCTCCGAGAAGGAAAATTATAAAGACAACAGTCAAAGTATCTAAGTTCTGCTATTAGCTGCATAAAAAAAATCAGCACAAGGGATGTTACTTACCTTCAATGTGATGTGTCCCTTGTGCTGCTTTGTCCTGGTTTAGCTCAAGAATGTCTGAATATGCCGCCCTTTCTGCCCAGCTTCTCCATTTATAAAAGCTGGAAGTACAACTTCATCGAAGGTGGAAGATTTCTGCTAAATCAGGGCATAGCAACACAAGGGACACATCACACTGCATGTAAGTAATATCCCTTGTGCTGATTTTTTTCTTAAGTAAACTTGGGCTTTAAATACCACCAAAAGAAACCCCCATCTGTCTATAAATGATATAAAATTAATTTGGGTACACTATTGCATTACCAAGTAATTTTCAGTCAAACACAACACTGGAAGCTGAAAAATGGCTCGGAAAGGAAGGGAGTGTAACATACTGGTATTGGTTAATAAACCTTTTTCTATAAAAAAATGAATACTTGTAAATAAATGTGAGAAATATACCGGAGAGCTTTCAGGAGCCCTGGAGCTTCTTCTAAGATCCATCAATCGGAGAATAAGTGGGCGTCCAAGAGTAGTAAACCCTGCCTCTTACCAATGTGTCATCACCAAATAGTATTGTACCTGCATTCATGTTTTCTCCATAAATCAATACAGTTGAGGTGAGAGGGGCAGGGCTGGTTCCTGCAGACATCCGAGTGGCACCCATTGCTGATTCCCTGCGAGCTGACAACAGAGCTGTGCTCATTACCCTCTCCATCCAACGGCAGTACAAGACCATTGACGCGCACATCCCGAAAACATCCTGTGCACAATTAAAAGAGCCCATTAAAGTTTTCCTTAGATCATGAAGACAAATATTCATAGATTTCACTAACATGACATGGCTTTGCAGACTATAAAATGTAAGCAAACTTCTGGCTACTTTGCAAGCAAAGCTAAACATATTACAAGCTTTAGAGAAACTTTGGGTTATAAGGATGAGAATTTAGGTTTCATTTACATTGACGCACATCCCCGTACAGCGTGAAGAGCCCTTTGATTACTTCTCTTTCCTAGCACTGGGCTGCATGCAGACAGCCCAAATTACTGAATGGACAGTGCATAATCCCCAATGGAGATCCTGTGCATCCAGGGCCATGCACTTTTCCCTGTATAAATGTCAAACATGGCTGTGTGGGTGGATTGCTGATTCTTGCTAAATATTACTTAAATATTGTACTTCATTGCAGTTATCTTTCAATTTAACTCCCCAACACCCCCCAGAGCAATACTCACCTGTCCACGCTCCTACCAGATCCACACTGTGACCCACACATCCTTGGGCTGGCCCCTAGCTTCCTGTGCAGGTGTGTGGAAAAACCCAATGCATTCCTATGTAGAAGTTCATGTGACACAACAGCTGCTCTATAGGAATGGACAGAATTTGTGCACAGAAGCAGTTAGGCCTGGTTCACACCTATGCATTCTTTAGCACGTTTTCAGTTTTGCAGAAACACACTACAGTTCATTTAACATGGTTTCCTATGGATGTATTTCACATCTGTGCATTTTATGGAAAGGGCCAGGGACTTTTGGTTCCATAAACTTCAATGGATCAAAAACATGTATTGAAAAACGCAAAATGCATCGGGAACATGCAAACTGCAAACTACAACCTGCATAGGTGTGAATTAGACCTAAGTGACCAGCCAGATGTGCATCTGGCTGGAGCATGCAAAGATGACTTTGAATATCAAAATATTAGGGGTGCTAGGGAATGGGGGGGGGGTTGCAATTTAAGGATAACATTCCAAAAAAAAAAGTCATCCTTAACACTAAAATAAAAGAGATAGCATTGATTGAGAGGCCACTTTACCATGTTTTGAGGACACTTTAAGAAACCTTAAAGTGGACGTTCAGTCAAAACTAAACTTAAACCTACTTCCACCGCTATTCTAAGCCTATTCTATCTACCCTGTAAAATAAAAGATGCCTATAATGACCTATTCCGAAGTCACTCTGGTCCAGTCACATGACCGGCTTCCTGCTGCAGCTTCAGTGTAGAGGAGGGACGGCCGACAATGGATACCCCATAGTCAGCCTTTGCAGCCGTTGTCGACCGTCCCTCCTATACACTGAAGCTATTTTCGCTATTCGTACAGCAGGAGGAGATAACTCTTACGAACAGAATGAAATACTGCAATCTTTTGTTACTTATTATAGTAATTTATATCAAAATAAAGTTAAATACTCTAAGACAAGTCTTAAGGAATTCTTAGACCCACTAAAACTCCCCTCTCTCTCTGTAACTTATAGACAGGAATGTAATGCCCCATTGACATTAGAGGAACTTGTCAAGGCAGTGGCAGAATCCCCAAACGATAAGGCCCCGGGTACTGATGGTTTACCATCAGAAGTATGCAAACAACATGGGGAGGTCTTGCTTCCAGAACTGTTGAAAGTTCTTATCCAGGCCTTAGAATCATGTAAGCTTCCAGATTCTATGAGGGACACCTGTATCATTGTGCTACCAAAACCTGGAAAGGATCCTTTGGCTCCAGAATCTTACCGCCCGATATCACTACTGAACTCGGACGCTAAGATTCTGGCCAGGGTCCTGGCAACAAGACTAAGCAGATATGGGCCCCAGGAAGACGTAAGGTATTATGAAACATGTAGGGCGGTGCTATGCGCTGATGCCACCACGCCACATGTGACCCTAATACACAGGTGTTTGCATTTTGAGTCTGCCAGCTATTTTTATTTATTTTTATCTTGCAGTATTGCGGTTCTTACTGCCTGCTTTCCTTTTTAATAATAAAGGCTCCTTTTTAAAAAACGTTATTTCACGATTGGGGTCCTTTTTCTTATATCCCTTGTACACTTTTGGCTTCGGGTAGGAGTGTATTCCCTTAGATTGGAGTGCCTATTGGTCTGTTCCCGTTATACCCTGCTGAGTGGCTCCCGTTAATACTCGGAGGATTCCGGAGGTATCGAATACTTATCAGTCCCCGCAGAGGGCTTAATCTGCCTGCACGTATGACCTTGCTCTAGAGGAGGTCCATCTGTTCTGGTAAGGGTTCCCACTCATAGAGTGGGTTCTTCTCTTCAGATTGGGATCCTTTCCTTTTCTCTCCCTCTCCTCCCCTGTTGGTGAAGGTGGACAACCCTTGGAACTTTGTACCTCAATGGATTTTTCTGTTTTCATTTATTGTATTACTTTAAAGGACTTTTTTTTATTCATTTTTCAATTTCCATAATTTTTTTTTTATTTTTATAATATTCATTAACTTCGTTTTTTATTACCCACTTTCAAGTCTGTTATTTGCACACATTTTTGTGTTTATGAATTTTTGAACTTTTACTGTTTATTTATTTATTTGCACCTTATGTCACTTGATTTGTGATCTTTTCACATAGCACAACTTATTTTTTACTATTTTACTTGCACCATAGAGATATTTGATGTTTTTTGTTGCAGCTAATTTTTTTTTTTTTTACTTTGTTTTTTTACTAGATTATTGTTTATAGCACAAAAGCTAATTGCCCTAAAGTGGATATCTCCAAGTGTACCCTCATTGGAGGAATTAAGCCTTCAAGTAAATGACAACTTTCTAAAGGAACAACAAATCTATTGTAATAGGGGAATAGCTATAATAATTTAATCAAATTGTCGAAACCATAGATATTGGCCCCACGATTGGTCCCATCTTCATTGGCTTTTTTTGTTCCCTTGTAGGGAGGTTAAAGGTAGCTTGTGATAGTAAGTATGGTATCAGAAGGAAAATGGAGATGGAGGGCCATACCAGTGGGCAGCAAGGAAGGTATTGTAAAAACCCACCAGCAGTGATAACTTCTTTTATAGACATAGATAAACAGCTTAGTATATTAGCCAAGGATTGGATTAGTCGCTCGATTTATTCGCCCCCTTTTTATTTAATTTTTTTTTTGTTCTGTGTTTTTGTTTTTTGTGTGTTGGTTAGTTTTTATGTTTGTGTAGTGTAAAAGAAAAATTTCAGAACTTGCCTTGGACTGACCTTATATAAATGGTTTTAGAAATAAGGAAATTATGTATTAGTTTAATAAGGAGATAAGAATTAGATTTTCCAACAAGAATGTATATTGGTCTGTAAATGATGAAATTCTATAATAAAGAAATATAAGTGAAAAAAAAAACACTGAAGCCTGTGCTGGAAAGATCATGTGACCAGACCAGAGCAACTTCAGATTAGGTAAGTATAGGCACTTTTCCTTTTTCAGGGTAGATAGAATAGGCTCAGAATGCTGGAGAAAGTAGGTTTAAGCTTAGTTAGGTTTTACTGAACTTCCACTTTAAGTGCTATTTCAACTCGTAGATCAGAACCGACATGTGTTACTACCTTCCAGGGCCAGGACAAGGGGTGGGCAGGAGGGACAGCTGCCCTGGGCACTGGGATATTATGTGAGATGGGGAGGAAACCACAAAGAGATTTTTTTTTGGGGGGGGGGGGGATATGTGTTGGGGGGGGATTTGAGGGGCAGGCAGCAGTGGGTAATAATTGTTCTAGGAGAGGAAATTTGAGGGGGGGATTTGTGTTTGGAGGGGGAATGGGGGTAGAGGATTTGTGCTGTAGGAGGAGGGATTTGGGGTATTTGTGCTAGAAGAGATGATATGGTATAGTGGGGAGGGGAGGTTGTGCTAGTAGGGATGATTGGGGGGTATTAGTGCTTGGAGGGGACATTTTTTGGGGTGGGGGAGATTTGTACTAAGAGGGAATACTTGTGCTAGAAGGGGGGATTTGGAGTAGGGGAGAGGATGTGAACCCAGGGGGAACTAGAGGATGTGTGCTAGGAGGAGGTTTTTTTTGGGAGGGGGGGGGGGGGTGATATGTGCTGGGAGGATTTGGAGAAAGAGAGGAATTGAGCTGGGAGGGGGTATTTCAGTAGGGGGGTGGATCTGTCCTGGGAGGAGGGGGGATTTATACCTAGAGGGTAAGCATGCAGATTAGTGCTCAATTTTTTTGTGCTAACACATAAAGCTCATACATCTTGGGGGGAGGGGGGGGGGCACAGATTGCCACGTTTGCCTTGGGCTCTAGATGACCTTGTCCAGGCACTGCTACCTTCACTTATATTTTCTACTAGATTTGAGGATAAACTTTTTATTTTATGAGTTGAGCAGTTTTCTACACTGATAACAGCACACAAGTGTGGAACTTTCATAAAACATGAATTAGAATTTGAGAAGGCTAAACCAGTTTTATGATACTCTGTGTAAATACGTACCTTGAAAATCATTCTCAGCTTGCTGTGGTAAGCTGTTTCCTAACATAACATTCGATGGATCAGCTTCGAATAATCTACTTTTTCCCATAGTAGCTGTCACTTCTCGGACACCGCCTCCTCTTTCAATACGCAATGTGAACACATTGCCATAGCGCTCCAGGCTCAGCAGTGCCCATCGCCCATGATCTATACGTAGGTCCAGCAGCTTGATCACATGACTCCTCTCGCCAAAGTTGAAACCAACAGCGAGGTGTCCTCCACTAATCTGCAGGTGACACAGGTACATGAAGTGATAGTGCTTACCAGTATAGAAGGAAAGTTGCTTTATAATAAAATATTCTTTACAAAGCGGGATGTAATACATGCCTGACAATAAAGGATGTGTGGTGATAAAAATAATGAAAAAAAAAAACAAAACACAAGGGAGATTCCTGGGCTCACCATAAAAACATTTTATACTCTTAAAGCAGATGTAAACCTGAGAACAAAACTTTCATATATTGCAGCTTTCACCCGATGATCCTGCCAGTAACACACTTTCTGTCTTAAGGTGACAACACTGGCTGGCTGTATCATATTTATGGAGAGCAGTGTTGTCTCCCTAGACTGGTCTCCTGATTTAGACCATATAGTCACCCTCCCACCCTTTCTTTGTCCACAATCCATAGGGGGCAGGTGTTCTGTAGCTCACAAAAGATTCCTGGGATGGCTGATAACATTGCTTGAGATATCAGTTCAGTGCACAGTGCAGTGCAGCTCCCCCTCAGCCCCCCCCCTTATAACTACCTAAGCCCGATCTCAATCCAGCAATGTGCACGAGACCGAGGCTCTCCCGGGTCACTCCCTGCTGATTGGCTGAGATGCAGAAGCAGGAGCAATGGGCTTCCGCCAATGTTAATTAAAGTCAGTGAGGCGGGGCTGAGTCATGCTCTCTGTGTATTATGGACACAGAGAGCCGGCACAGGAGCGAGCAAGCAGGGGTGCCCCCACAGCAAGCAGCTTGCTATGGGGGCACGTGGCAAGGGGGAGGGACCCAGTTCGGTGGCAGGGGACCCAAGAAGAGGAGGATTGAGGCTGCTCTGTGCAAAACCACTACACAGAGCAGGTAAGTATAACATGTTTCTTTTTTTTTTTTAAATACATTTTTCATCTTTATAATTAAGCTCCAGCAGCGTGCCGCGGGGGGGGGGGGGGGGATGCAATGCATGATGCCATGCATACTGCCCCAGAGCATCACTGGTTGGTATGGTGCTGGTGGAACCATAGCAACTCATGGTGCTGATCCAGGGCAAACTGGGTCCCTTGCTCCAGGCACCCCATGGAAACCCAAAAGGCACCCTAGTTGAGAAACGCTGAATTAAAGAACACAATAAATATCTGGTTGAAAATACTCATTCTATAGGTTGTGATTGTTATCATGATGAATTGCCACATCTTTCTATTTCATGTATTATCTGTGATAACATCCAGCATTTTTGCAGCTCACCTCCAGCTTCAGATAAGAAGTCCTGTCCCTGGAAGTCAGGTGGAGTATAGTAGCAGAAGATATTCGAGTTCGAAGCATGAGTTGTATATAAGTATAATGCAGGCTGAGCGGATGATGAATCACATAATGAAGCCAACTTCCTTTCTCAAGGCTCCATTCCTGTAGAACTAACAGACACATCATACACTTACATACCTCCCATGTGCTGGGTATTACAATAACAGAGATACACATAAATAGGGTTACAAGGATATGTATGTGTTTATTACATATGCAGACTAGGCTACAATAGTTATTGGTATGTTGTAGTCAGGGGGCCAGGACAAGGGGTGGGCAGGAGGGACGGTTGCCCTGATTACTGTGGTATCATTTGAGAAGGTGGGGCGCCACAAGGAGATTGGGGTGAGGGGATTTGTGTTTGAAGGGGGAATTTGGGGGGGCGGCCGCGGGTAAGTATTGTTTTAGGCAGGTAAATTTGGGGGTGAGGGGGCAGGGGTGCTAACAGTGGTGATTTAGGGGGATTTGTGTTGGGAGGGATGGGGGAAGAAGATTTCTGTTAGTAGGGGGGATTTGGGGGGAATTTGTGCAGGGAGGGGGATATTTGAAGCGGGGGAAAGGATTTGTACTAGGAGGGGAAATTTTAGGGGTAGATGATTGGTGCTGGGAGGGGTGAATTTTTTTTTGGAGGGGGGGATTTGAGCTGAGGGGATTTGGGGGATGGAGGGCAAAGATTTGTGCTGAGAGGGGGAATTTCATAAGGGGGGCAGATTTGTACTTGGATGGGGGGCGGGGTTATACCTGGGGGATAAGCCTGCAGATTAGCGCTCAGTGTTTTCGTGGGGGGATTGTTGCTGACACATAATGCTCATACATCTTGGGGGGGTGGTCAGTTTGGCATGTTTGCCCTTGGCTCTAGATGACCTTGTCCTGGCACTGGTTGTAGTATTAAATATGCCTATATGGACCTACAGCAAGGTCCATGTAGGCGGAGTGGAGGAACTTGGGGTGGAGGAACTTGACTGGCCTGCACAGAGTCTTGACCTCAATCTGATAGAACACCTTTGGGATGAATTAGAGTGGAGACTGTAAGCCAGGCCTTCTCGTCCAACATCAGTGCCTGACCTCACAAATACGCTTTTGAAAGAATGGTCAAACATTCCCATAGACACACTCCTAAACCTTGTGGACAGCCTTCCCAGAAGAGTTGAAGCTGTTATAGCTGCCAAGGGGGGGCCAACTTAATATTTAACCCTACAGACTAAGACTGGGATGCCATTAAAGTCCATGTGTGTGTGAAGGCAGGCGTACAAACTACAAGATTGGTCAGATTGTTAGGAGTGGGCTAGAAGTAATTGAAATACAATGTGAAAATGAATATAGGATTTTACATATTGACCGCAGATACGCTTCAAATTTAAAACCAACGATTATGAAAGACAAAGGAATATAAATAAAAGAGGAAAAAATATTTATGTGACAAGAAAATACACATTAACCACTTGCCGACCACCCTATGGCAGATTTACTGCTACAGGGCAGCCCATTCTGTACAGAATCACATATATATATATATATATATATATAAATGATTCTGCACTTAGTCACAGCAAAAGCCGATCAGCGGGTGCTGGTCAATGGATGTCCGCCGGATCAGTGAGGCAGTGAGGAGACAGACTGGACATAGCACTTCCTATGTAAACAATGCTGAGCTCTGTCCTGACAGTGGGGATGTGAACGATTTTCTTTTCCTGCCAAGCAGGGAAAGAAAATCCATCACATCCTTCAGTGAAAGCGGCACACACAAACACTGGTTAGGCACACATTTAACCCTTTGATCACCCTAGATTTTTAACCCCTTACCGAGCAGTGTCATTAGTACAGTGACAGTGCAGATGTTTAGTACTGATCACTGTATTATGCCGCATACACATGGTCGGATCTTCCGACGGGAAAAGTTCGATGGAAGCTTGTTGTCGGAAAATCCGACCGTGTGTAGGCTCCATAGGACATTTTCTGTCGGAATTTCCGACAAACAAAATTTGAGATCTGGATCTCAAATTTTCCGACAAAAAAATCTGTTGTCGTAAATTATGATCGTGTGTACACAATTCCGACGCACAAAGTTCCACGCATGCTCGGAATCAAGCAGAGGAGCCGCACTGGCTATTGAACTTCATTTTTCTCGGCTCGTCGCACGTGTTGTACATCACCGCATTCTTGGCGATCGGAATTTCCGACAAGATTTGTGTGACCATGTGTATGCAAGACAAGTTTGAGCCAACATCCGTCGGAAAAAAAACATGGATTTTGTTGTCGGAATGTGCGATCGTGTGTACGCGGCATTAATGTCACTGGTCCCCACAAAGTGTCAAAAATGTCAGTGTCAAATTGGCTGCTGCAATAACGCAGTCCCGCTATAAGACACTGATCGCCCCCATTACTAGTATAAAAAATAAAATAAATAAAAATTCCAGTATATATCCCATAGTTTGTAGACACTTTAACTTTTGCGCAAACCAATCAATATACGCTTATTGGGATTTCTTTTTACCAAAAATATGTAGCAGAAAACGTATTGGCCTAAATTCATGAAGAAAGTCATATTTTTTACATTTTTTTATTGGATATGTTTTATAGCAGAAAGTAAAATTGTATTTTTTTTTTCAAAATTGTCGGCCTTTTTTTGTTTGTAGCACAAAAAATGAAAAACCCAGTCGTTATTAAATACCACCAAAAAAAAGCTTTATTTATGGGAAAAAATGACATAAATTTTATTTATGTACATTGTTTCATGACCGCGCAATTGTCAGTTAAAATAACGCAGTTCCCTATCGTAAAGAATGGTCTGGTCATGAAGAGGGGTAAATATTCTGGAGGTGGGTAACACAAAGGGGTATATTTATATAAAAAAAAATATTGTATAGCCTTTCGTTCAACAAATCCGCATGTACATTGTCAATAGTTACATTTATTTTCTAACTCCCTCTAGTGTTCTTTAGAATTGTTACATTTCTACAAAGACATTTCTTATGCTCTTCAGCTCCATCTTGTGGCCATAATGAGGTATTTTACTGAACATTTGTCCAGAAGAGGCAAAAGCACATTTGTTTTTGCCCAATTAAAGGAAAAGTACAGCCAAACAGAAGTACAGCTCGTTTGGCTGTACTTCTTCTGTGGATCACAGCAGTGCGGTTCGTTCTGCACTACTGGGACCCGTTTTCAGCAGACAGCGGCTGAAGTCTGCTGACTTCACGGAGCCGGTCCAGTCTTGGGCAAGACAGCGACAATGGAGTCTGGATCCGCCCTCAAACTAGGACCAACACCTGGCTCAGCCTATCAGCAAGATGCTGAGAGTCTGACCTGGCCTCTCCCTACCCTCTCCACAGCTCAGCACTCCAGTGGGGGGGGGGGGGTTGGCAGAGGGGAGAGCAGTGGCTGTCAGTCACCAGCTCTCTGCTCAGGGAGCCCTGAGAACCAATCGATCAGCGGTGTTAGATCACTCGGTTCTCAGTGTTAGAGCCAGCGGAGGACAGATGCTGAATCGGACTGATGATGTAGGTAAGTATGATTCTGAAAAAAAAAATCTCATACATCTCTTTTTAAAACAGAACAAATGTACAAGCAGAATTGCTGGACAAATTGCTGCTGTTTTTCCTCATGTGACACATAAAAGTTCATGATGTGCCGGTTACACACTTCTCACGATTATTAGGACCTAACAGCACTGTCCATAATTTTAGCAACTTGACTACATGTCAATAGATTGTATGTAGTGTACTTTACAATCACTTTAATATTACATTGCTTCAAACCCTTAAGAATCCAAAGTCCACATAATCTCCATTTCACACCAACCCTTTGGGCAGAGTTTACAGAATGCCATTCCAGGGCTAGAAAAACTGAGAAGGTTAAATTTAAATAAATTTGATGGGCATTTTTTATGTAGCGCATTTATTTATAGCAGTCAGATCTTTACATGGTATAAAATATAATGCCCATGTTCATGAACTTGTTTTAACCCAGTATTGATGGGACTAAAACATTACTAATCCTGTGGAATTAAGTTTGATACATAAACAGTTTTAAAGGAAGTTAAAATGGTTCATGGATTACAAATTTTTATTTAACTCTTGCTTTACATTTTACCTGAATCACAGAGTTTCCCATAATATCCTGGATGACAGGCACATTTAGCAGAAGTCTGATCACTTATGCAGAATCCATGCTTTCCACAAGGTGGCAATCTAATTGTACTGCACTGCTCATCTGTCCCAGCACATCCTGCAGCACTGTTCACTGACTCCAGGGGCTTTTCCAAATCATTCATCTCCAAAACACAAAACAATTTAGTTGGTTCATTTTTACTTCCAAAAATAAACACCATTTAGGACTTTGCATTTTTACATAAGAATGGACCACCAAAATCCATTTCAGTAAGAAATTGATTAGTAAGATTCCAAATGTAAAATAACCTGAAATTGAATTTAACTCCCAATTGTTAATAAAAGGCAAAACCCATCAGTATGGTGCTTCTTTCTTTGTATAGACATTGGGGTTGATTTACTAAAGACAACTCCACTTTGCACTGCAAGTGCACTTGGAAGTGCAGTCGCTGTAGATCTGAGGAGGACATGCAAGGAAAATAAAAAACAGCATTATTGCTTGTACATGATTGGATTATAGAAATCAGCAGAGCTTCTCCTCATTTCTACAGGGACTGCACTTCCAAGTGCACTTGCAGTGCAAAGTGGAGTTGTCTTTATTAAATCAACCCCATTGCATATGTATTGATGCTTAGAAAGGTTTTATTCCTTTCCTGAGACATGGCGGCTACAATTACTACTGCTTAATCTGCACATGCTAGTTCCCTGGCTGTCATGCTTACAATCTAATGCCCTGTACACACAGTCGGACATTGATCGGACATTCCGACAACAAAATCCTAGGATTTTTTCCGACGGATGTTGGCTCAAACTTGTCTTGCATACACACGGTCACACAAAGTTGTCGGAAAATCCGATCGTTCTAAACGCGGTGACGTAAAACACGTACGTCAGGGGACTATAAACGGGGCAGTGGCCAATAGCTTTCATCTCTTTATTTATTCTGAGCATGCGTGGCACTTTGTCCGTCGGATTTGTGTACACACGATCGGAATTTCCGACAATGGATTTTGTTGTCGGAAAATTTTATATCCTGCTCTCAAACTTTGTGTGTCGGAAAATCCGATTGAAAATGTGTGATGGAGCCTACACACGGTCAGAATTTCCGACAACGAGGTCCTATCACACATTTTCCATCGGAAAATCCGACCGTGTGTACGGGGCATAAGACCCCATACACACTATTAGATTTTCTGCAGATTTTCGTCTTCAGATTTACTAAAACCATATAATATGATGTGAACCCTTAAGAGTTTCAATTTGTATGCATTTAGGCAGGCCCTTGCACTACATGGTTTTGGTAAATCTGAAGACAAAAATCTGCAGAAAATCTAATGTGTATGGGGCTTTAGACCTTGGACTGTGTTTACACATCCTGAGGTTATATACTATTAGATTGTAAGCTCTTCTGAGCAGGGCCCTCTTAATCCTCTTGTATCTTATTGTATTATAACTGCATTGTCTCCCTTTTATATTGTAAAGCGCTGCGTAAACTGTTGGCGCTATATAAATCCTGTATAATAATAATAATAATAATAATATACCATACTGAATCATATCTTACCTTACTATCCACCTGCAGATTTCTGATGCAGCCAGAAAACCCTGTGAAGTGGATGGATGAATGAATACTGCCTGGTATATTCTTTACTCCTCCAAGCTGCAGGGGCTGGTAAACATTGAGGAATCTAGAAAACAAGATGCAAATGCAGTTTACAGTTAATATTCAAAATCAATACAATTCACAGATTATGATAAAGCAAATGTGATGGCAGGGAGCCTAGTAAAATCCTACTTACCGGTACTTGATATATGATATTAAAGTAGTTGCAAGGCTGAAGGTTTATTACCTTCATGCATTCTATGCATGAAGGTAAAAAATCTTCTATGTGCTGCTCCCCCTAATACTCACCCGAGCCCCCTCTCAATCCAGCGATGTGCACGGGGAGCCTCGGCTGTCATTGGCTGAAACATAGCAGCAGTAGCTGTTGGCTCCCACTGCTTTTAATCAAAGCCAGTGAGCCAATGAGGAGAGAGTGGGGCAGGGCTGAGCACCGGCTCTGTGTCCCATGGATGCATAGAGCGGGGCTCAGGCGCGAGCACGCACCAGTGCCTCCATAGCAAGTGTCCTGCTATTGGGGGCACTGGTCAAGGGAGAGGAGCCAGGAGTGCTGGTGGGGGACCCAAGAAGAGGAGGATTGCGGTTGCTCTGTGCAAAACCACTGCACAGAGCAGGTAAGTATAACAAATTTATAAAAAACAAAGTTAAAAAACAAACCTTTAGAATCAATTTAAACTTATATACCAGCCATCTATAGGCGTGCGACGCGGTTTTTCAAATGCCACTTCACAAAAGTTGTCCTCTAGGGCTCATTCACACCAATGCCATCCGTTGGCACTCGCATGTTAATGCTTGTCAAGTTGTGTGTTAACGTGCGTTGCGTTAAGGCAGCCTATTCATTTGAATGGCTTGTGTAACATACTAAAAAATGTGCATGTACCTTTTCTGGCAGCACATCACAAAGCACATTAGTGTATTTTGCCATCTGTTGAGCTGCACTGTAATGCATGTCCGTCAGCAAGGTGCGTTGGCGTTCCATTCACAAAGAATTGCAACACATTACACTAATGCATGCAGCGTGCATTGCCGCACATTGGGGTAACACAGTGGCATAAGTGGGCCCTTTTAATTTTGAAAACAGTAAAGAATGGTTAAAACCCCTATCAAATTTTTTCTTTGCCCATTGTGTCCCTTTGAGGAAATTTCCATTCACTTCCTGTGCTATAGAGCAGCCTTTCTCAACCAGTGTGCCGCGGAACATTAGGGTGCCGTCAGGGGTCCTCAGGTGTGCTGCGGGATCAGGTGAGAGAAGGGCTGTCAGATGAGCCCGATCCCCCGATTTCCCAGCCGAACTGTACATCAGCACTGTAAAGGAGCCCTGTCAGCCTCAGCAAAGAGAAAGTGAAGGGAGAGGGAGTGTGCTGTGCTCTCTGCTTCCCCCTACAGTGCAGTACCCAGCTGAATGAAGAAAGGTACTGTGCTAGAACGTTTTAAAGGACTTTATGCATGTGTCTGTGTGTATATGTGTGTGTATGTGTGTGTATGTGTGTGTGTGTACACATGTGTGCGTGTGTGTACATGTATCTGTGTGTTTGTGTACGTGTCTGTATTTGTGTACGTGTTTGTATGTGTGTACTTTGTGTGTGTACATGTGTGTATGTGTGTGTACATGTGTATATGTGTGTGTACACATATGTGTGTTTGTGCCTGGATATGTGCATGTATACATGTGTGTGTGTGTTTGTGTACGTGTCTGTATTTGTGTACGTGTTTGTAGGTGTGTACTTTGTGTGTGTGTGTACATGTGTCTGTATGTGTGTGTACACATATGTGTGTTTGTGCCTGGATATGTGCATGTATACGTGTGTGTGTTTGTACATGTGTCTGTATGTGTGCGTGTGTATGTATGTATTTATGTATATATGTTACTTTTAATCCTGACCTCCGTATTCCTGTACCATCAGAACTGCTTTTGTAGGGCTTGTTTGTGATAGCAGCAAGAACTGCTGCTCCTCTGAAAAGCAATCCATGCTCAAATCGCTCTTCAGAGGCATTTGGCAGGTGGTAAAGAGGCAATATGTTGCCTCCTTACCACCTGTTTTAAGCCCATAAATGCAGCATCAGCACACCGCAACAGTGCAATGCACAAAGTTGCGGGGAGTTGCAGTGCAGACCCATTCACCTTGGGTATACCTCCAGCTGCAGCAGCAGAAGGGGTGTACACCTCCAACTGCTGCCTTTGCAGCTAAAGGGGGAGAAGTTAGGGGTGGTAAAAACAGCTCAACAATGTGGTTTTACTGCCCTTCCATGTGACATGTGAACAAGTCCTTGGTTCACATCTGTGTGGATGCGTGCTGCATGTAGGGCAGCCCATTAATTTCAATGAGCTTCCCTACCCACAGAAATGCAGGGAAATAAGTCCTCAACCCTTTTTTTTAAAATTGCACCCCATGTTTTCCAATGTGTGGGGCACCATTAAGAATTAATGGCACCTCACCATGACCGTGCCCACGGGTCCCGCTGACACAATGTCTGCCGGGAGCCCTCAATCGTGTCAGAACGGGGGGATGCCTATGTAAACAAGGCATTTCCCTGTTCTGCCTAGCAACATGACAGAGATCTACTGCTCCCTGTCATCGGAAGCAGTGATGGCTGTCATGTTCTAGTGAGACAATCTCCCCCACAGTTAGAATCACTCCCTAGGACAGGCTGTCCGCCATAATGTCGCAGTCCCAATAAAAATTGCAGATCGCTGCCATTACTAGTAAAAAAAAAAAAAATGCTATAAATCTATCCCCTATTTTGTAGACATTATAACTTTTGTGCAAACCAATAAATATACGCTTATTGCGATTTTTTTTTTTACCAAAAATATGTAGAAGAATACATTTCGGCCTAAACTGAGGAAGAAATTAGTTTTATGACAGAAACTAAGAAAAACAATTTTTTTCAAAAATGTCAGTCTTTTTTAGTTTGTTTAGCAAAAAATAAAAACCCCAGAGGTAATCAAATACCACCAAAAGAAAGCTTGTGGGAAGTATATGAAAAAAATTTAGTTTGGGTACAGTGTTGCATAACCGCACATTTGTTATTCAAAGTGTGACAGTGCTGAAAGCTGAAAATTGTCCTGGGCAGGAAGGGGGGGGGGGGGAGTGCCTGGTATTGAAATGGTTAAAGTAAGGGAAATCTCCTCTTAGAAAGTTGTCTGGAACAAGCACCCTCACTGGAAGATTTATCCTCTATGCCTAAAAATTTGGGATTTTGCCTCACTGTCTGTTCCAGAAACAATGGTGACCAAAATTCACAGAAAGGGTTCATCTCCACAGCGGTGTGCTTGGGGAGAAAGCACTTAAAGGGAAAGCTAGATACAGTGCACAATGGTCACTAGGACCAATAGAGAAGGTGACTCTCCCCAGTGGGGGCATAGACAGCAATAGAAACCCAACAGGGGTTCTAAAACCTCATCACTCTATCTGAAATACATTAAAAACAGTTTTTGCTTTCGGCACATTTATTTTTTGGTTTGTACAATAGAAGATAAATGGAGGACATGTGATCAGCAGTGACAATAACTATAACTTCTATTTTTAACTATGTTTTTACATTACAGTTATCTTATTACCTCTTGCTCCCAGGTGTCTCTCCAGACACTTCGCACCATGACCAGTCTGTATTTAATCCATCAGAGTTTTCACTCACCAGGTCTCCCAAGCAGTTATCAAGGGTCATCTTCACCCTCTAATGACAAAATATTTGACAAATTAGTAATATTATAAAAAAAAAAACTGCTGTAGATAGGGTTGGTAACTGTCCTTCATTAAACTTTATTTTATTTAGACCTTTGCAATTACTTTTTTTTAACAGAGAATTACCTTTGCAATTACTTTAATGTCTTTTGAAATCAGTGATTGGTAAGCTGTGTCGGGGTCAACCAATCAGTGGAAGTTATGTTGTGTCTGGGCCAGCCAATCAGTGGAATTTAAGCTTTGTTTGAGCCAGCCAATCAGTGGAAGTCATGGTGTGTGTGGGCCAGCTAATCAGTGGAAGTTAAGCTGTGTCTGGGCCAGCCAGCCAGTGGAAGTCATGGTGTGTCTGGGCCAGCCAATTAGTGAAAATTAAAATATGTCTAAAAAAATGGATGTTGATGGAAGTGGATGAAAACTGATTAAAATAGAATGATCATCCGTTGTCATCCGTTTTTCAATAGGAATGCACTGATGTCTGTTTTTTCATCCGTCAACGGATGTTTGAAAAACGGACGAATGGTCCGTATGTGTGAAAAGGGCCTAATTGTACAAAATTTTTATTCTACAAATACAACGAGCAAAATTCTAAGCGCAACACTTTTGTGTTTGCCCCTATTTATCATGCGCTGAACTTAAAGATCTACTACTTTTTCTATGTACACAAAAGGCCTATTTCTCTCAAATATTGTTCACAAATCTGTCTAAGCCCTGGTTCACAATGGAGCATTTTGACATGCGATTTGACATGTCAAATCGGCGGCAATTGCCGTCAATGGCACCGTCCTAATCGGTGTGACGCCGCACCAATTTCAAAAAGTAGTTTCTGTACTACTTTTTGCGATTTCTGGCTGCAATTTACATTGACATCTGTGCAGAAGCCAGCACAGATGTCTCTGAAATTGCGGCCGAAATCGGGACTGACATGCTGGAGTGAAATCGTACGTGTTCAGCTGAACTCGCGCGGCTTCATTTCTACAGCTCAGTGTGAACCTGGGCTTAATCTGTGTTAGTGAGCACTTCTCCTTTGCCGAGATAATCCATTCACCTCACAGGTGTGGCATATCAAGATGGTGATTAGAAAGGAACAAACACAAAAGTGTTGCGTTTATACTTTTTCTCAGTGTATACTAAAGGAAAATAGACTGTGCTTTGCATATGCAGTTTCACTCTGCTAGTGCATTTGCTACAGAGCTTAGTAAATGAGGTAAAGCTTCACTTTACAAAGAATACCCAATCACATGCAAGGAAAATAAAAAACAGCCATTTTGCCTGCACATGATTGGATGATGGAAGTCAGGAGAGCTTTACCTCATTTACTAAGCTCTGGAGCAACTGCACTTGCAAAGCGCACAGTCTATTTGCCTTTTGTTAAATCAACCCCAAAGTGTTTGCGTGAAGCACTATTTGAAGTATAATATTAAAACGACTTAGCAAAATAGTGGAGTCCTGAGGGTGCCCCTTTCTAACTGGTAATGTCATAGCTCATATTTAGTTGACTAAAAGCAAATAAAATATATAAAGGTTAACATTTTAAAATTGTATTCCTAAAGGTAATAAGAAGTATATAAAAACACAGGCTATGATCTGGTGGCCCAACAAACTCTGTTTCTTAAATTTAGGTGGGAATGGTGTAAATATATAGTTGGTAAGGTTGAGCAAAGACATCGATCCATACAGTTCAACCCCAGCTATAACTGTATTTTTTATATCAACTTAGTCCCAGCATCATTAGTCTAGACTCAGAAGCCAATACACTATATACTATGAGAAAACACAATTTTCCTGATCTTAGTACAAGGGCAACATTATAACGCATACATTTAATCTAAAAAAAACATGTACCACCAATCAGAGCCTCCCAGTCATTATGTAGGTTAGAAGACAGGTTGTCCCTGTTGCTACATTTATATCCATTGGCTGTACCTTGCCATTGCTCATGATCTTTAGGTTATGCCAGCGCTGATCTAACACATTGGCTTTTCTTCCAAACTTCAGGAAGAGAGATCCAGAACCATGGTTAACAGAGAGGGAAAGAGATCCATTGTAAAGCACTAAATAAGAGAAGCACAAAATTAACATATGATTAATACATCATTTGCTAAGACAAATGAATTCCAAGCTGCTCCTCCACACTGCCACCTTTAAACTCGGGTGTCGGGGGTTGTAGAAGCCATCACTGCTTGCCGACTAAGCGCTAAGACGAAAGCAACCGTACACCGGAGGGATCAATATTGACAGGCCTCATCTAGGACCATGCCTCCAACGCTTTCACTTATAGGGCTTAGTCGTAGACTAAGTGATCTAAGTGACTAAGTGATCTCTCCGGTGAGCAGTGGCTTTCTTCTTAGCACATCATTAACTAAGCTTAGAGTCCAAATTTTTATTTTGTTATTGATAGAAAGGGGAAGGGGTACAGCCTTTGTAATTTTTTAATTGCTGTCTTTGTCCCTAATTGGGAAATTCGGCTCACTTCCTGTCAGGGCAGGAAGTAACAGGGAATCTCTCCAATCAGAACACAAACAAAAACACATTTTTACTAGAGTAAAAAAGGTTTAGTCTGATGATATTTTTACTGCTGGCTGGGCCTTTCTGTCCTGGTGACAACCACATCCTCCATTTCTCATATGGACATCACAGGCACGAGTAAAGAAAATATTCCCCAAGTCATACTGGAATGTGTGTATTGAGGAGAACCTAGTACAGAAGCTGGTATCACTTAAAATACTTTTTTGAAATGTTTCTTGGATAAGCGCATCAAATACAGAAAACATGGTTTATGGGAAAGGCCTTCCTCCTTCCTCAGGGCTTGAACAGTGGATCTTGTTCAAATCACGATGAGATGTAGTAGTCCATCAGCCGGCAGTTCACAGTGATGACAGTTTTGATAAAGCCCTAACAAAGGTCTTCTATTAGATCTCATTGTGATCCTAACAGCATCTAGAACTCAAGCCCTGAGGAGGCAGAAGGCCTTTCTCCCGAAACATGTTGGCTGTGTTGGCTGTATTTGATGCTCTTAACCAGTAAATGCTTCAAAAGGACTTTTAAGTTATATGAAATTTTGCATTAGGCACTCCTCAATACCCAATGCTCCTTGTGTCACAATCAGAGAGGTAGCAGCTTAGGACAAGAACAAGGTCCACATACACAGTACCTTCAACATGGCACATCTCCTTTGAAGAGTTTTATGTGTATATATATCAGAACCAAGCCTCAGTTCTATTGGTCCAGTGCTATCACACACATATCAGACACCAAAAAGTCACAGACAGAGATAATATAAGAACCTGACAGAAATTGTAACTATTCCTCGCCCTATCCAACAAATGGAAAAAAAAAAGGCTTTTGTTAGGACTGAAAGCTTATACATTTCTCTTTCTGCTTATAGCCCAACTCCAGGCAACTACAAAATGATCTCCTACTGTATGACTGTGCCCACACTGCAAGGGTTATTTGTTCATTTAAAGTGGTTCTAAAGCCTAAAGGTTTTTTACTTTAACCACTTCCGCTCTTATACCTCTTCACCCCTCATGGATCAACGCAATTTTAAAATTTCTGCTATGAGCCTGTTTATTCGCTGATAATTTTGTCATTACTTAAGATAACGTAATATATGTATTGCCTTTTTAAGGACAAACAAGGCTTTCTTTTTGTGAATATTGTCCTGCAACAATGATTTTTTTAGACAATTAAACGTAATAAAAGTAAACAACTTTTTCTTTTTTTGAGCAGTGTTCATTTAAAAATAAATAGTGTTACTGTGCATAAAACGTGTGGATTGTATTCTGTATTCTGTAATTTGTCCTGTTAAAAAAAACACTAAAATTATGATTTTGGTACAAAGCATTGCAAAGTTATTTACAAGTCACCATCAGGTGATTGGACACTAGCAAGCCTAATTACAAGGCGAGTTCCTCCCCTATATAACCCCTCCCATATGGAGAGTACCTCAGTTTTTTCGCCAGTGTCTAAGGTGGTTGGTCACGCTAGAAGATGTGCTAAGAAGAAAGCTCTGCTTGATGGTCTCTGCGGGGGCCTAGGAGCTATACAACCGGATCTATACCTCGGGCCGATATATACGCCTAAGATGGATGGTACCCGGGCCTCGTGTGTGAAGAAACTAGGTTTTGCCTGTAATGTCTCTCTTTGAGGACTGGGCTCTGGGATCCAGTGCTTTGGTGCACAAATTAAGTTGCGCGAAAAGTTTTTCTGGCAGAGTCTTCTACAGGTCCAGGGAAGAGGATCCTGTGAGTAGGAACCCAGAACCCTGAAGATTGGCACAACACTACCCGCCGTGATGGGTGAAGATTGGATCTGTCTGTTATCAGCAGTCCTGCGGCGGGGATAAGGTAAGTGAAGACAATCCTAAAGTATACACATTATGGATTATATTCTTTTGAGTAGTTGCATGTCTTACCAGGTGTCCACCACTAGAGGGAGTAAGAACATACCTGGTGTATACTTACATGCTATCCAGGATACACGCTCAGCGCTCAGTGAAGCTGGTCTAAAAAGCCGCTCACCTCCTCCGCTGCAGGCTCTGCCACATAATGTAGAAGGGGGGAATCCCCTTTCTCCCCCCTCACCCCTGGCCGCCGCCATGTCAGTCCTACGCGTGCATGCTTTTACGGTGATTTTCGGCGGGGAAGGAGGGGGGTGTGGTTGCGGCGGCGTGCAAAGCGTACCAGTGCACAGGCGCAAATCGGCTATGTTTAAAGCCCAGTACGCCAGAGCTCCTGTAAGCAGTGGTACACAGAGCTGTGGGCAGTAAGCATCTCAGTGGATTCGGATCTAGGCATACCTATGACACCTACTCAGCATCAGGTTGTGCAGACTGAGCTCATGTTTATATTATAAGACCAGGGCACAGCAGTGATTGCATTTGTACTAGTACCTCTGCTTTGCAGCTTAGGACTATTTCTCCTTGTAAGAGGGCTTCAGGGGGAGGCAAAAGAGGCACTAAAATTTTTTCGGGAGCAGTGATTTTAATAATGCTTAAAGTGAAACAATAAAAGTGAAATATTTCTTTAAATTTCGTACCTGGGGGGTGTCTATAGTATGCCTGTAAAGTGGCGCATGTTTCCTGTGTTTACAACAGTTCCTGCACAAAATGACATTTCTAAAGGAAAAAAAAGTCATTTAAAAGTACTCGCGGCTATAATGATTTATCGGTCCCGGCAATACACATAAAAGTCATTGATAAAAACGGCATGGGATTCCCCCACAGTCCATTACCAGGCCCTTTGGGTCTGGTATAAATTTTAAGGGGAACCCTGCGCCAAAATTTTTTAAAAAATGGCGTGGGGGTCCCCCAAAAAATCCATACCAGACCCTTATCCGAGCACGCAACCTGGCAGGCTGCAGGAAAAGAAGGGGGTGAGAGAGCGCCCCCCTCCTGAACCGTACCAGGCCGCATGCCCTCAACATGGGAAGGGTACTTTGGGGTAGCCCCCAAAGCACCTTGTCCCCATGTTGATGGGGACAAAGGCCTCATCCTCACAACCCTTGCCCAGTGGTTGTGGGGGTCTGCGGGTGGCTTATCGAAATCTGGAAGCCCCCTTTAACACAAGGGGACCCCCAGATCCCGGCCTCCCCCCGTGTAAAATGGTAACGGGTACAAATGTACCCCTACTATTTCACAAAATAAGTGTGAAAATGGTAAAAATGACATGACACGGCTTGGGGACAAGTCCTTTATTAAAAAATAAGAAAATAAAAATGTCCCACGCAGTCTTCTTCTTCTTCCCTTGCTCCGCCGATGGACCGAAAAAAAAAACCTGCACACCGCCACCAATCCGCCTCCATGGGAGGCACCCGCCATAATGACCACCCTCTCAGGTGACAGTTCTTTTTTAACTGAGGGCGGGGCCACCCAGTGACATAATCGGGTGACCCCGCCCCCTCTGACACTACGGGGAAGCCATAGGGATGTCCCCGTGCGTGAGAGGGGGGCGGGGTCACCCGGGGACATCACCGTGTGGCCACGCCCCCCTCTGACGCTACAGGGAAGCCACAGGGATGTCCCAGTGCGTCAGAGGGGGGCAGGGTCACCCGGCGACGTCACCATGTGGCCCCGCCCTCAGTTATAGAAGAACTGTCACCTAAGAGGACAGTAATTACGGCGGGTGCCTCCCATGGAGGCGGATTGGTGGTGGCGTGCAGGTTTTTTTTTCTTTTTCGGTCCGTCGGCGGAGCAAGAGAAGAAGAAGAAGACTTCGTGGGACATTTTTATTTTTTTATTTTTTAATAAAGGACTCCAAGCCGTGTCATGTCATTTTTACCATTTTCACACTTATTTTGTGAAATGGTAGGGGTACATTTGTACTCCGTTACCATTTCACACAGAGGGGGAGGTCGGGATCTGGGGGTCCCCTTGTTAAAGTGGGCTTCCAGATTCCGCTAAGCCCCCCGCCCCCAGACGTCCACAACCACCGGGCTAGGGTTGTGGGGATGAGACCCTTGTCCCCATCAACATGGGGACAAGGTGCTTTGAGGGCATGTGGCCTGGTACGGTTCATGAGGGGGGCGCTCTCTCGTCCCCCCTCTTTTACTGCCGCCTGCCAGGTTGCGTGCTCGGATAAGGGTCTGGTATGGATTTTTGGGGGGACCCCATGCCATTTTTTTTTAATTTTGGCCCGGGGTTCCCCTTAAAATCCATACCAGACCCATACCAGACCTGAAGGGTCTGGTATGGATTTTGAGGGGGACCCCCATGCCATTTTTTTTTAATTTTTGGCGCGGGTTTCCCCTTAATATCCATATCAGACCTGAAGGGCCTTGTATGGAATTTGGGGGGACCCTCATGCAATTTTTTTTTTTTAATTTTGGTTCGGGGTTCCCCTTAATATTCATACCAGACCCAAGGGGCCTGGTAATGGACTGTGGGAGAATCCCATGCCGTTTTTTTCAGTTACTTTTATGTGTATTGCCGGGATCGACAATCATTATAGCCGCGAGTATTTTTAAATGACTTTTTTTCCTTATGAAATGTAATTTTGTGCAGGGACTGTTGTAAACATGTGAAATATGTGCCACTTTACAGGCATACTATAGACACCCCCCAAGTAAAAAATTTAAAGGAATATTTCCCTTTTATTGTCTCACTTTAGGCATTATTAAAATCATTGCTCCCGAAAAAACTGCCGTTTTTAAAACTTTTTTTTTGCATTGATACATGTCCCCTGGGGCAGGACCCAGGTCCCCAAACACTTTTTATGACAATAACTTGCATATAAGCCTTTAAAATTAGCACTTTTGATTATTCATGTTCGTGTCCCATAGACTTTAATGGTGTTCGCGTGTTCGAACAAATTCTTTGCCTGTTCGCATCTTCTGCTGCGAACCGAGCCAGGGGGTGTTCGGTTCATCCCTACAGTAGAGTACTTACAGTACCTAGGCTGGGTCCTCAATCTAGAAAAACCTTCCTTAAAGCTCCTAAAAAGGCTGGAGTATCTGGGCATGGTCATAGACACAGTCCAAAGCCGAGCATTTTTACCCGGGTCAAAGGCCAAATCCATAAAAGATTTGGTCCAGGTAGTCATGGAAAGGAAGAATCCCTCCATTCGGCTATATATGACACTATTAGGGAAGATGGTGGCCTCTTTCAAGGCTGTCCCTTATGCTCAGTTTCACTAAAGGCCTTTGCAGAGCAGCATCCTCTTTGCCTGGAGCAAAAGGGTACAAGCCTTGGATCTCCCAATGTGCCTGTCTCCTTGGGTACGCCAGAGCCTCAATTGGTGGCTGCTGACCAAGAATCTGCTAAAAGGAAAATCTTTTGTTCCAGTTACTTGGAAAGTGGTAACCACAGATGCCAGCCTAATAGGCTGGGGAGTGGTTCTGGAAGAAGCTTCCACCCAAGGAAGATGGTCCAGAGCCGAAAGGCTCTGGCCCATCAACATTCTGGAGATTTGGGCAATTCGGCTAGCCCTCAAGGTCTGGACTTGCAGGTTGCAGGGTTGTCCTGTCCGGATACATTCCTACAATGCTTTGGCTGTGGCATATGTCAATAACCAAGGGGGCACCAAGAGTCTGGATGCCCGAAAAGAGGTGAATCTTTTTTTGATGGGCAGAGAGACATGTTCCTTGCCTGTCTGCAGTCTTCATCCCAGGGGTGGAAAATTGGCAGGCGGATTTCCTAAGTCGCCAGCAGCTGTGCCCAGGAGAATGGTCTCTACACCCCAACATATTTCAGGCAATATGTCGAAAATGGGGTACCCTGGATGTGGACCTGTTGGCCTCCAGGTTCAACAAGAAACTGGACAACTTTGTGACAAGAACAAAGGATCCCCTAGCACAAGGGTCAGATGCCTTAACGATTCCATGGGATCAATACTCTCTGCTATGCGTTCCCTCCATTTCCGCTTCTCTCACGATTCCTTCAGAGGGTCAAAAGGGAAGGAAAGCCAATAATTCTGGTGGCTCCAGCTTAGCCCAAGTGACCTTGGTATGCGGAGATCATAAAGATGGCAGAGGGAGGACCTTGGGTTCTTCCGCTCCGCCCAGATCTACTCTCACAGAGTGCAATATTCCATCGTGCCTTACAAAGTCTGAATTTGACGGTTTGGCGGTTGAGACCTACATTTTAAAGGGTTGTGGCCTTTCGGGGCCAGTCCTGTCCACCCTGGTTAATGCTAGGAAGCCAGATTCCAGGCTCATCTACTACAAAATCTGGAAGGCATATGTTTCCTGGTGTGAATCCAGAGGGTGGCATCCTAGAAAGTATGCCATTAGCAGAATTCTTGCCTTTCTCCAATTAGGCATCGTATGGGCCTTTGTTCAGGGAGCACTAAGCTTGAATCCGCCGGTTAAGCCTCCTGTGTGCCCATGGGATGTGAACTTGGTTTTGTCTGTTTTACAGGAACAACCTTTAGAACCATTGCACCAAGCTTCTTTAAATGTTTTAACAAAGAAGTTGGTGTTTCTGGTAGTCATATCCTCGGCTAGAAGGGTATCAGAATTAGCAGCTCTTTCTTGTAAAGAGCCATATTTGATTATTCACAAAGACAGGGTGGTGTTGCGCCCTCACCCGACTTTTCTGCCTAAAGTGGTTTCAGGATTCCATCTGAATCAAGATGTGGTCCTAGCAGTCAGTATCTATCTGCAGGTAAACGCTCAGATGCGAAAGACTGATTGTCTCTTTATTCTGCCAGAGGGCCCCAAAAAGGGCCAGGCAGCATCGAAATCCACTATCTCTAGCTGGATACGACAGGTTATTATTCAGGCTTATGGTGTAAAGAAGAAAGTTCCTCCTTTTCAGGTTAAAGCGCACTCTACTAGAGCAGTTAGTGCTTCATGGGCAGTGCATAACCAGGCCTCCATAGAGCAGATCTTCAAGGCTGCTACTTGGTCTTCAGTCCATACATGCACTAGATTCTATCAGGTAGATGTAAGAGGGCATGAGGATGCCGCCTTCGGGCACAGTGTGCTGCAGGCAGCAGTATAGTTCCCCTAGTCCGTTGGCGGTCTATGTTTTTTTCTGATCTGTGTCTCCCTCCCCTAAATTTGGGCATTGCTATAGGACATCCCACTAAGTAATTATCAAGTCTCTGTGTCCTGTGATGTATGAACAAGAAAATAGGATTTTTAAATACAGCTTACCTGTAAAATCCTTTTCTTGGGAATACATCACGGGACACAGAGCTCCCGTCCCTCTTTGGGATTATACGTTGGGACTTGGGACAAAACTGAGGTACTCTCCATATGGGAGGGGTTATATAGGGAAGGAACTCGCCTTGTAATTAGGCTTGCCATTGTCCACTGATGGTGACCTGATGGTGACTATCTAACCCACTAAGTAATTATCAAGTCTCTGTGTCCCGTGATGTATTCCCAAGAAAATGATTTTACAGGTAAGCTGCATTTAAAAATCCTATTTTCATTGTAGCTTTCTGTATTCACAACTGAGCAATGTTGTTGATAAACATTGCCAGCTCCAATTGCCGGTGTTCTGTCGAATAGTGCCCTCTATCGAAAAATGCCCACTCCCGGCTGTGCATGAGCAGCACGGAATGGCACAACAGCTGATTTCCCGATCAGCTGTTGTGACGGCGCATGCGCAGTGCATCGTAGACAATAGCAGACGAGCACCGAGGGACAGAATTATTCTCCGATTCGACCTCGCACTCGTGGGTATGTTCAGTGTTGTGAAGGGCAGTTTTTTTGGTGTTGATGGCCAGGTTCAGTACTGCAAAGGGACAATGTTATTCTCCGATTCATACGCCCTACAAAGCACTGATCCCGCCCATAAACAAAAAAGAAGACTGCCCTTCAACACACTGAACATGACCCACAAGTGTGAGGCAGAATCAGAGAATAACATTGTCCCTCGGCGCTCGTAGGCTATTGTCTCTGATTGTCTCCGATGCACTGTGCATGTGATTGGAAAATCAGCTGTTGTGCCATTCCGTACGGCGCATGCGCAGCCCGGAGCGGGCACTTTTCGATAGAGGGCACTATTCGACAGAACACCGGGACCTTTTCTGTGTACTCAGCAATGCAGCTGTGATTAATCAGAGCTGAATTGCTGTGTACTGTGACAGGGGGAATCCTGGCAGCAGGGCAGAAAGACTGGATGTACTAGACATGCCCTGTGTACAATCATGACATTTTGTTTGGGAATGTCTAGCATGTCCTCAGTCTGCAACTGGTTAATGCATCCTACGCATTAATGTAAGAAACCTTTCTGTGTCACAGAACCACCACTGACCCCTTATACTTACCTGAGCTGATCTCGATCCAGCGCTGTGCATGAGAGCATTGGCTCTCCTGGCTTGATCCCTCCTCACTGAGTAGATTGATAGCAGCAGAAGCCATTGGCTCTCACTGCTGTCAATCAAAATCTGTGACGAGGGAACAGGGTGCAAAGCTGAGCCACCCTGTCTGTAGACGCAGACAGGACGGCTTGGGAGTGAGCCTGTATGAGTGCCCCCATGGGAAGTGGCTTCTTATGGGGGCACTCACAGAAGAGGAGGAGCCAGGAGCACCAGCTAAAGACCCGACTCGAGACTCTGGTCTGCTCTGTGCAAAACCATTGCACAGAGCAGGTGAGTATAACTATTATTTTATGTAAAAAGAAGCAAAGGTTTAATATCACTTTAAGTCTAGAGGGGGCAATAAAATAACATTTACATACCTGATCCTCTGCTCCTCCCCATACCTACACCATTCCCCCCGCAGTGTCTTCTCCCCCAAGCTCTAGTGGTCTAAGGTCCTGATGTCATCAAGACCAAAGCAGAGTCCATAGCCCTGCACTGGACATGTGGATGTAAAGGAACAGTCCACCGCCAAAGTGTGGGGGAGCACCATCTTCTGGGGGAGTGGAGGATCAGGTAAGTAAAAGTGGTAAACCCTCTACCCTAGACATACCAAGCAAGTAACCACTGCAGTGTGGGCGCAGCCCCACTGCAAGATATAATTGCACATTTTCCCAGAGTTGGACTTTAAGGCTGGGTTCACATATGCTGCGGCCACGTCTCACAGCAGGGGTCCGGTGCATCTCTGTACACAAATCCAGGTGCGAATCAGGTCTGAATTTTTGCCTGAATTCGCACCTGATTAAGAACCAAAGACGCACAGGACCCTTTTTAATTGCGGACCGTGGCCGCTCAGGAGATGTGTGAACTGGCTCCATTGAGAGCCGGTCACACTCTCCTGTCATGCAAATTGCATGTAGGGGAACCCACATCCAACTCATATATGTGTGAACCCGGCCTAAAGATTTTATGTTAGCGTTGAAGAGGCATTAACCATTTACTGCTCTATCCACAAAAACATTTTTCTTTGGAGTTGGACTCTATAATTAATAGGGAGATTTTTATATTCATTGTATTATGGTGAACTAATTTGTTTTGCTTGTTGCACCTTAAAGTAGAGAAAGAAGTTTATTCAATAATGGCAATATCTGTTCTATGGTGCAGTTTACACGGCAAAAGACATCCTCACCTAGAGCGATGAAATCCCCTGAGTCTCCATGACTGCTGGCGGACATGGGACCATTGTACAGCAGAAGGCCATCAGGTACGTCAGTGATAAAATCCAGGGAAATCTGACTTTCATAGCAGAGCTGCAGGGGTGGGAACCAGGCATATCCAGGGGCAGTAAAGGAGCGTTTTGTCTGCTGACACTCAGGTCCATGGTACACAGGAGGACATTCACACCTGAAGAGCAAAGCACAGCTTCATCTCATTAAAATAAATACATTTTATACTGTCAGCATGACACACTGGAGCAGAAATGCAACACAAGAAAGATGAATGTGTGGGTTTTTATTCCTATTGCTGAAAATTATATTATCATACAGTTATATCTTTTGCCAAACACAAATTATGTCAATTCCTCAAGCCTGGGTTTGTGCAAGACAGAAAAAGGAAGCACAGGATGGTTTCCAAACATTTCCGGTCACAGCAGAGCCACACTAGCCATATCAGCCAGTAAGATGAGCACTAATACAACTGGTACTGATTTCTACATGCCACAGGGAGTACAGCCAAAAAATGTAAAAGCACTGCCTCAGAATATAGATTGATCTGCTATATTAACCCGTATCAACTTGTATGAGATGCTTCCGGAATAAGCCCTGTGAAAGTGCAGTGCCCTGTCACTGTGTTAAAAGGGTTTTGTTTGGGGCGTGGCCACGGCCTGCAGGAGTGAGCACGTGTGTCTGCCGAGCTCCATGAAACCCGCTCCCTTACCCGCACCTATGGCAGTTTACCGGGTGGAATTGACCCCACATCATGCCCCCTGAGACGTAGCCACAGCAGACCCCCCCCAGGGCCGCTCAGGATCTCTGGATGCCTACTTTACAGAGACCTGACGGGGACCTCCGGGACATTCCAAGATGACGCCCGGTGAGCAGACTTATGCTGCACATGCAGCATCCCCGATTCCCTCACCACTGATCCCTGTGCACTCGCTCCCCCTCCCTACCTCACCCTCAGGCTCAGACAGTCCTGCTGAACCTTCTGCATTAGGGGAAGCCCTGGATGCTAGGGATCTACAGGCACATATTCTGTTCCTCACCACTAAAGCTGATCTGGAGCTGTTGGCTCACAGGGTGGAGAAAGAATTGAGAGAGGACATAGAAGCCCTGCAGGCTGGATGGGAGGATGTGTCACCTACTGTCCAAACCCTTGCAGAACGATGCAAAACACAAGACCAATGGCTTAACTCTTTATTAGATCAAATGGATGACTTTGAGAACAGGAGCTGCAGAGTTAACATCCGTATCAGGGGCCTGCCGGAAGCTACGGGGCCCCAGGACATAGTCCCCACCCTGCAGGGAATTTTTTAAACAAATTCTGGGCCGTGAGGTGCCTGATCATATTGAAATCGATCAAGCTTACAGAGAAGTTCGTCCACCATCCGCAGATCCAGATAAACCACGGGACATTATCTGCAAACTCCACAAAAACACCATTAAGGAACGGATCATGTTTCGTCTTCGGGGTGTCTGCCACATGGACTTTGATGGAGCCAAACTATCTTTCTTTCCGGATTTATCCAGGAGAACCCTAATGCCAAGTCGAGCACTCAAACCACTCCTTGAGGCACTGCAAAATTCTAAGCTTATTTACAGATGAGGTTTCCCTTTCCACCTGTCAGTTTGCAAGGATGGCCAGCAATAAGTTTTGAGGAATAAAGATGACCTACCCCAATTCCTGAAACACCTTAATTTGCCAACAATTGACATCCTGGATTGGAGGTCTTCCCCTGAGATTCCGCTTCCATCCCACTCACAGCCCTGGCAACCCACTAGGCATAGAGGCCATAACAGGAATAGAAGAGGCCCCTCATGGGCCACACCGCAGCCTCCATATCCCCCCCCTCTGGGATGGTCCCTTGGAGGACTCTTCAGGCATTTCTATGTTTTGCAATCCTGTTGCCCAAATTTTGAGATATTGCCACCTACCCCCGCTTTGCTGCTGTAGTAATTCGTTTGAACTTGATATCACTGATGTTATAGGTTTACACATACTCAGCAGCAGGACCTCTCCTTTGCTCTGAGTGTCACTTCTCCCCAATAGGTCAACTCCTTGGAGTTATGTCCCTGTTTTGGGGTCTCTCCCTGGTCACTGGCCTCCACTCTCTCCTTGATTGGGAGAGGTGGGGGAGACCCCCGACTAGTGGAGCTTGGATGCTCGACTATTTTTTCAGAGTTTTGTTTTCTTGTACTACTTTGTTGAGTGTTTTTTTTCTTTGTTTTTTATGTGTCTTGTTTTTTCAGCACTTATCTTGTGGGTCAGTTCGTTGAGGTCTGCAGGTCTCTCTCTGTTCATGTGGTGATCAACAAAGTCCCAAGCTCCACCTCTCGTCATGGCTTCCCTGAAAATCGTGTCCTACAATGTCTGCAGTCTGAAGTCGCCTTGTAAGCGCAGTAAGTTGTGACTCGAGACGAAGAGGCTGGGGGCGCATATACTTTTATTGCAGGAGACTCATTTTCACATTGATTTGGTCCCAGGGTTGCCTACACAGCTATACAATCAATGGTTCCTCAGTAATTCTCCACGTCCTAAGTCGGGGGGTAGCCATAGCTATACACAAGCAATGCCCGTTTGTCTTGCAGGAACACTTAGCTGATCCTAATGGCAGATTTGTGTGTTTGAAGGGCACCATTCTAGATCGCAAATATACTTTTGCAGCAGTGTACCCCCCCCCCAATACTCGACAACTTATCTTTCTAGACTCTGTCTTGGAGTCACTCTCGGCTTTCCTGGGGAGCCAATTGATATTGGGGGGTGACTTCAACGTATGTCCGGAGCTCCAGCCAGATACATCCACAGGACACTCCACTTATTCCTTTGCCTTCCTCAAACACTTTAAGAAATCCCTACACGCTCACCATCTGGTTCGACTGCTGGAGGATACTTAATCCTACTGATAAAGACTTCAGCTACTACTCAGCGACCCATGTCATTTACACTCGCATAGATTTACTGCTGATGGATCAGTATTCATTGGAGTCTCTCTCTGGTGCGTCGATTGGCTCACTAACGATATCTGATCACGCCCCAGTTTCTATTAACTTACATCCCCTATCCCCTGACCAAAAGTCATGGACTTGGAGTCTGAAGGAGAATATCTTAGATGATGTGGTGGCGCTAAACAGGTATCGGATTCGATATCTCGATACTTTGGGTCTAGACTAAAAAGGATACAGGAAGGGGAATTGCAGAACCTATTGCTGAAAATCCAATCTGCAGAACTTAGACACAAACGCAATACTACCCCGAAGTAGGCTGTGGAACTTCGATCCTTACACTCGGAGCTGGCCAATCTCTTAGATGCCTGGATTTGAGCCCATCTACGACATGTTTCCCATAAGTTCTATGAGTATGGGAACAAATGTGGGAAACTACTTGCTAGAGCCCTTAGACAAAAACGAGCCTCAGGACATGTGCATAAGGTCCACACAACTTCAGGGTCTACTGTGATTCACCCCTCCAAGATAGCTGCGGTCTTCCAGGACTATTATGCCCGGCTTTATCAACTACCCGGTACATTTTCTGGTCTGCACGCGGAGCAGAAGGCGGACCATATTCAGCGATATTTAGAGGAAGCTCATTCCCCACAGCTCAGTACGGAGGTTAGTACACAATTGGAAACGCCAATTACATTGTCGGAACTGGCGGCTGTCATTAAAGACCTCCCGAAAGGGAAAAGCCCGGGGCCTGATGGGTTCACGAATGCCTATTATTGCACTTTTCCCTCGCTACTAGCTAATCTAATGTGTACCTACTTGATTGCTCTGGCAGCGGGGACTGTAATACCTAAAGAGGGATTACAAGCCCACATCTCAGTAATTCCCAAGGAAGGAAAAGATCCTACTGCTCCCAGTAGTTACAGGCCAATTTCGCTCCTGAACACTGATATTAAAATATTAGCGAAGATTCTAGCTAACTGCCTCAAACCCATAATGCCCACAATTATTCATCCTTACCAGACAGGTTTCATTATGGGAAGAGAAGCCAGGGACAATTCCAATCGTGCCATCCAGTTCAGACTCTGAAAAAGCATTTGAAAGGGTAGACTGGACATTCCTGTGGTCGATTCTGACTAAACTGTGTCTGGGCCCCAGCATGCTCGCCAGGACGCCATCATTTTATGGTTCCCCAGAGACCGAGTTAAAGTGAATGGTGTGCTCTCTGACCCGTTTCCCATCTGTAATGGAACGCGGCAAGGATGTCCACCCTCCCCCCTAAATTTGCACTCACCCTTGAACCTCTGCTGAACAGGATACGCTTAAATCCCAGTTTTAAGGGACTGAAGGTGGGGTCTGTGGAGCACAAATTGTCCGCTTATGCAGATTATGTCCTGTTTTATGTCTCTGACCCGTTGGTTTTCCTTCCCAATATCATGGCTGAATTGCGACACTTTCATGAGATCTCGAATTTTAAAATTAATTACATTAAATCTGAGATCCTGCCTTTGAATATTCCAGGGGACTTACAAACACGGCTGCAATCCTCCTTTTCTTTTTCTTGGTGCAATTCCTCCTTGAAATACTTAGGCATCTTCCCACCTCATTTCTCTCAATTATATACCGCTAACTATACTCCACTACTCTCTACCATAAGGGTGGACCTGCAAAAATGGGACAGGGCGACATTCTCATGGATAGGCCGAGTCAGTGTGCTAAAAATGAATGTGCTACCAAGAGTCCTCTTCTACTTGTAAATGGTGCCCATCTCGCTGCCCATATCCTTCTTCTCGACCCTTAACAGTCGTTTCTGAGATATATATGGCATGGACAGAGCCCGTGTTTGGCTCTCCGTAACCCTGCAGCACTCCAAGCAGACGGAAGGCTTGGGGGTGCCTACTATTAATAAATTTTATGAGGCTATTGTCTTACAACGGATATTGGACTGGCATCATGGGGTAATGACTAAACTGTGGGTCCCTCTGGAAAAAAATGTTACTCCTGCTGGGCCTGCTACCCAAGGGATAACTTTATTTTGCCTTTTTATGGTTTCTTGTCTAAATGTCTTATGTTTTGCTTTTTACATATTGAATAAAGAAAGACTACGTAAAAAAGGGGTTTTGTTTCATCCAAGATTTTCAACTATCGTAGGCAGATTGAAGGGTTGTAGGGTGCTTGTTTCATTTGGAAGAAACAGTTTTTTCAGTTTCCTCAGTGATTAGTAAAACCCGGTTTGGGACCTGGAGCCTTGAGATTTCTTAAAGACTTGGGTGGGATGAAATCTCCAGTCCTGGTCTTGAGAATAACCGGCAGACATATGGTGCAGGTGTGAGCCAGGTTTTTAGGAGAATCAGGACTAGGGTTTGGGGGGTTCCACCCTCCCAAGGAGTTAGTGGGGTTGTAAGGGAGCAGCCAGAAGTGTGCATGTCTGCATGATGTAGACTATGAAAGGAGGACAGACAGAGAGCCCAAGCCTGAGGATCAGAGCAGCAGGAAGCAGAAGATAGCTGACAGAGGTACAGTGTTTGTACCAGAACATGGGGATGCTGTGGAGGATGCTGTGTTAGATGGTCAAGAGGACCGAGCAACAAGGCCTGAGCAGCGGCGCAGCTAAAGAGCCAGGATAGTGGAAACCCCTGCGAGGGAAGCCATTTGTTCTGGTATGAACTTTTTCTTTCAACTGGTGAGTGCTACATTTGAGCTAAACAAGCCCAAACATCACAGCTACATACAATACAATCAGTTTATGGATGAAGAAATGACAAATGGTCTTGCCTTCCAGAGAAACAGAGGACTGCTCTTAGAAAATTAAAATATCAAAGTTCAAGAAGGAGCACACTGAAGTTGGGTAGCTGTCTTTAATGTTAAAAGTAAAAAATAAAACACTCACAGATTAAAATCTTTGCACAATGAGTATCTAGTAAGAGGCAACATGTAGCTGGTACTGCCGCTGAAGCCACCAGCACAGGTGTCCAGATAGAGTGTAGCTGAGAGACTGGTGGTTGGAATGCACACTGACATTGGAAGAGACACACACCTCTTGCCGAGTCTTCAGATTTCTCCCCTTGGTAGAAACCATGCCTATGTGCAATTCCACATTTTGTGGAAACACATTTTGGGGATACTCATCCCCTTCATCAATTTAGCAACTGTGAACCCTGTCCATTGTACTAAGAATCCCTTTCCAACCACCAATCAGATTGGCAAGTCTGCTTTGGATGCTTGAATGTGATTAGTGTCACATTAGTAAAGTTGTCCCGCACAGGTTTCAGAAATAAGACCCACCCCACTAGTGAGGATTTCTCTGGAATTTGGCTACAGTACTTTACACAACATTTAGACTGAGGTAAAATTTTCTGGCTACAACACAATTGTATTGTCCCCATTGCAGTGTGGAAACATTCATGTATTTTTTTTGCTTATTAGCATAATCCATAGCTTACCTAAATCCAAGTGCAGTGTCTATGCAGGTGCCTCCATTAATGCACGGGTTGACTGGATAGGAGGAGCAGGATAGATGCCGATACTCTCGGGCAGCACAGGAGCACTGGACTTGTGTCACCACAGTCACTGATCCAAAGGAGACGTTGGGGGATCTGATCATAGTGGGCATGTGTTTGTATGTTTTCCCAATGATACATCCAGTCTTGTGGCTGCACTGTGCCTTATCACACTCGTCTTCTCCAATCGTATCCACTTGTACCCCCAGTGCAGATTCTATCTGTGGAAAATATAATGTCATGCCCTCTTATGTACATTAGACACTTGTTACTGATTATGGAACAAAAATGGACAATACAAGATTATATACATAGTCAACAAATCTCAAATGTCATTTTTAAAACATGTTTCATGCATTTTTTTTTTTTTTTTGGTAAGAGGGGAAAAAGTAGCTGGTATTGGTGGTGAACCATGCACAAAACTTGAACACCCTGGAAAAGTCCAAGTAGGTTTGCCCTGTGCTTTTATTCAGTCCATAATATAAAACAAACAAAACATCTGCTTGTCCAAGTCACTATCTAAATTCATGTCAGGTCCTGACTAATGGTGTAGCCCCTTAATGGGTTCCCCAAAACAAACAGGCCATTCTTGTACCTCTTTTCACACAGCAGCAGGCTCTTACAGCAGAGAGAGAGAGAGAGTCCTGAGCCTCAGCTCACATATATAAACTCCTGTGGATAGCTGAGACTAATAGCAAGGTCTGGCTACCAGGTAAGATGTAGACCTCACTCTGTCCTTGCTTGCTGCATACTTGTACCTGGTCATTGACCCAGAAAATATTGAGGGTGGAAAAGGCAGGAAACGCAGCATACCGATGAATGAATTTATGTGTCATTCCGCTCTCTCCTCCTATCAGCTTGTTTTTTTTCACGCTGCATCACACCTAATTGGCTCCTTGTGCTGGTTCTCCCTCCCTTTTCTGAGCTCAACTGCACAGTAGATTGCAAAAAGCTACTACAGAGTCAAATTGAGGATTTACATTGCTTGCATTTAAAGAAACATGATTACAGAGCTGAAATTATTTGTTCCTTTTATATTTTCCTGGAGTTCAGCTTTAACTAAGTACAACTATAATAGCTATGCACTATAAACTACTGTTATATGAAGCTTCCATACCCTCTAATGTTGCCCACTCTCTATAAGTTTTGTTGACAGTTTGGCTGAGAGCACAAGCAATTGTGAACATTATCATTTACAGCATTATTTGAATGTAAGTATTTTAGGGAACTGATAAAGTGATGGGTTTACTTCTACTTTTTAGCAGGAATCTGGTTAACTGCTGTGATTAACCTCTCTCAATGATCTCTTGCAAACAGTTTGTTTATCAGGGAGTTTCAACCAGAAAGAAAAGGCGAAGAACATGGCAGAGTATTTAATTGATTGAGCCATGTTGGCAGAACTGAGATTGAACAGTGGAAAGATTGTATCACACCTTGTCTAGGTGAGAAGCCACAATTCCATTCAGTTTTTCAGCCTGGTAATAGGGAGGTCCAGACACTGTAAACCAGACATCAGTTGTGTTATCCAGGTCAGGAACATTCAATACACTGAACAGGTTCACATTCTCCCATCTACAGGGGATTATGTCTGACAGCAGATCCCTCATCTGTTCATATCTACTTCCAATGCTGGGTGTCTGAGCTATGAATTCTTCAGCTGTGATACCTGGAGATAAAAGACATTGGAACATGTTTTAGTACTTTGAGATAAAAAATAAACATGGTAAAACATATATTTCCTTTTTTTACACAGGTAGATATGAACTACTGCATACTTCTATCCAACCAACAGGTAGAGCTCTAGCCTTCTTTTCACATGTTTCACTATTTCAGCTGCGCTAAAAGAAGCCATTAGCTTACCGAACAAAAAAATAACAGGAATGCATGAAATCAGACTTAATTTGCCCATTCTTTAAACTGGAAATGTTTCTGTATTTTTTTCAAAGCCCATCTTTGTGTAACCCAATTCTTATGTTGGCCATACATGTTGGAAGTTTTGTGGACAGTTGCGGGGCTTTCCTCACCTTGCAGTCTTATGGCTCCAGCGTTATGAGCTTCTTTCTCAGTAATGTCAGTGAGCACAACCTTAACTGTAGAGACCACATCAGGCCACATGCCATCTGTCACTCTCACCCTCATTTTATAGGTCCCTGGCAGAGCCCCTTCTCTGATGGTCAGCATGCCGGTGGCATCATGGAGAGTGAAAATCCTGCAATGTAATTGCATTAAGGTTACCTTGATGTGTTGAAGTGTAGCTAAATACAGCATAATATACATTAAATGAAATATGTCATAAGCATAAAAGTAAATATTGGGGGTTATTTACTAAAGGAATATCCACTTTACACTGCAAGTGCACTTGAAAGTGGGACATGCGAGGAAAATAAAAAACAGCATTTTAGCTTGCACATGGTTGGATGATAAAATCAGCAGAGCTTCCACTCATTTCAGATCTACCCCTTAGATTTAGAGCAACTGCACTTCCAAGTGCACTTTCAGTGGAAAGTGGATATGCCTTTCATAAGTTACCCCCATAGTGTATATAGCTTGACAGCATTTATATCATTGCTTTTTCCAGAGTTTACACTTCCCAGTAAAGAAGAGCCACAAGGGCCAGCCAAGGACAATATGTTATTGTGCCCTTAAAAATCACACAGGAAATTTAATTATTATTGAGCGCATGTAGCCAGTGTTGTAAATATGCGTAGATTTAGATTTTAGACTGTAAGCTCTTTTGGGCAGATTTCTTATTCATGATGTTCCATATATTTGTGCATGTTTTAATGTTATTGCTAAAGACCAAGCACTGAAGATATTGATGGCACCAAATAAAACAGACATTAACATAGGCCAGTTCTAAAGGAAAGCATATGACAGCTTAGTCTTCACAGTGTCTGCTTGTCAATAAGTTTCTCAGCTTGTGTATGGTTCACTCATTCAGCAAGTAGGTATAGAGGAGATTTCTGATTGAATACTATGGGTTACTGCAGTGCACTTTGCACACCATTCATGTTCTTTTCTCTTTTTATTATTTTACCTACCTTGATTTACTTTCTAGTTGATACAATTTGTGTTCCCAGTCATCTTGGTCTGGTGCTACAACTTTTCCAAGAGCAACAGCTGGCAGAATCCCTTGGAGAAATAAAATTGTATTTTTCATTTGTGGAGGAAAGGTTGATTGTATTATGATACAGTACGTTTTTTGGGAAGGAGAAGAACTATGTCTATTTTATAACTAGGAAATACATTTATGCAGTAATGGTGGCTTTCCATGGGCACATTAATAGTCACATGTTTGGAACAATCACTCTAATGCCCCGTACACACGGTCGGACTTTGTTCGGACATTCCGACAACAAAATCCTAGGATTTTTTCCGACGGATGTTGGCTCAAACTTGTCTTGCATACACACGGTCACACAAAGTTGTCGGAAAATCCGATCGTTCTGAATGCGGTGACGTAAAACACGTACGTTGGGACTATAAATGGGGCAGTGGCCAATAGCTTTCATCTCTTTATTTATTCTGAGCATGCGTGGCACTTTGTGTGTCGGATTTGTGTACACACGATCGGAATTTCCGACAACAGATTTTGTTGTCGGAAAATTTTATATCCTGCTCTCAAACTTTGTGTGTCGGTAAATCCGATGGAAAATGTGTGATGGAGCCTACACATGGTCTGAATTTCCGACAACAAGATCCTATCACACATTTTCCGTCGGAAAATCCGACCGTGTGTACGGGGCATTAAAGGACAAACCTACTACTAGTCAGTTGTTTCTTGGTGCTCCAGGATCATGATCTCCCCATAAAAGTTAATGAATCTGGATCAGCCCCACCATAAACTTTTCATCTTCTTGCTGAATTTTCTGTTATGCAGAAGAAGAGATTTTCTCTATTGCCCTGTACACACGGTCGGATTTTCCGATGGAAAAAGTGCGATCGGATTGTGTTGTCGGAAATTCCGATCGTGTGTGGGCTTCATCTGACTTTTTCCGTCGGAATTTCCGACACACAAAGTTTGAGAGCAGGATATAAAATTTTCCCACAACAAAATCCGATTGTTTAAATTCCGATCGTGTGTATACAAATCCGACGCACAAAGTGCCACGCATGCTCAGAATAATTGAAGAGACTAAAGCTATTGGCTACTGCCCCGTTTATAGTCCCGACATATGTGTTTTACGCCACTGCGTTCAGAACGATCGGATTTTCCAACAACTTTGTGCGACTGTGTGTATGCAAGACATGTTTGGCCCAAAATCCGTCGGAAAAAATCAGATGGATTTTGTCGTCGGAATGTCTGATCAATGTCCGATCGTGTGTACAGGGCATTTGAATTGCTAACATTTCTTTATATGGTTAACTGCTCCAAGGTAAAGTTAGTATGTATCTCAGTGCTCTCTCTCTTAAGGCGCTTTTAGATCGTCTTTGTCTCATAGCTTTTACATGTACTTCAAGACTGCTCTCCACATCTGCTACTGTTATCTTCACTACCACTCCAATAAAATATCCAAGACATCTCCCACATTTATTATTATTACATTTACTCTGGAATGCTCTTCATTCCCCTATTAGGTTGTCTGTGTATTTCAAAAGCTCTATGAGAGGGCAACTCTGCAGTAAAGTCTATCAAATTGGCCAGTGATCTAATACCAACCTAATCGCCGTCTCCGTTCCTCCCAAGACCTCCTGCTCTCTAGCTCCCTCATCACCTCCTCCCATATCTGCCTCCAGGACTTCTCTCGAGCCTCGCCCATACTCTGGAATTCCCTACCCCAATCTGTCAGACTGTCTCCAAATTTATCCACCTTTAGGGGATCCCTGAAAACTTTCCTCTTCAGAGAAGCCTATCCTGCCTCCATCTAACAACTGCACTGTTTTCTCCATTAGCTCATCCCCCACAGCTGTTACCCTCTTGTATAACTTGACCCTCCCTCCAAGATTGAGCTCTAATGAGCAGGGCCCTCTGATTCCTCCTGTATTGAATTGTATTGTAATTGTACTGTCTGCCCTCCTGTTGTAAAGCACTGCGTAAACTGTTGGCGCTATATAAATCCTGTATAATAATAATAATAATTGGCTTATACTCCACACAATGGCACCTCCACTTCTCTGACTTAATTATACACTCTTTCATTATGCTTAGACGTTACTGTGTACCTCCATGTTTACGATTCATGCACTCATATATACTGTATATAACAGCCATCCTATAGCTCAAATATTGTATTGTATGGTGTTGGTGTTTTGTTCGATCAGTAGTGTTACAAATCACAATTTTCAGAATGGCAGAAAAATAGGATTTTTATAACAGCTTACCTGTAAAATCCTTTTCTTTTGAAGTACATCACAGGACACAGAGCCATAGTAATTACTATGTGGGTTATAGTCCACCTTCAGGTGCCGGACACTGGCACACCCTAAATAGGAAGTTGCCTCCCTATATAACCCCTCCCATACCAGGAGCATGTCAGTTTTGTAGGCAAAGCAATACACGTCTATACTGGAAAGAGGGGCGGGACGTCTGTGTCCCGTGATGTACTTCAAAAGAAAAAGATTTTACAGGTAAGCTGTTATAAAAATCTTATTTTCTTTAATTGTACATCACGGGACACAGAGCCATAGTAATTACTATGTGGGATGTCCCAGAGCAATGCCAACTGAGGGGAGGGAGACACAACAAAAGTAGGGCACCATGAGATCAGATGACTTATACTGCTGCCTGCAGTACACTGCGCCCAAAGGCGACATCCTCATGTCTTTTTACATCTAACTGATAGAATCTGGTAAATGTATGGATTGTAGACCAAGTTGCGGCCTTGCAGATTTGAGCCATGGAGGCTTGGTGATGCACTGCCCACGAAGCACTAGCCCTAGAGGAGTGCGTTTTGATTTGAGAAGGTAGAAACTACCTCATTAAACCATACGCTAGAACGATTACTTGTTGAATCCATTTAGAATAGTAGATTTCCATGCTGCCTGTCCTCTTTTAGGACCTTCAGGCAATACGAACAAAACATCCATTTTCAGAATCTGAGCAGTCGTCTTTAAGTAGACTGCTCTCACCACATCAAGAAAATGTAGTGTTTTTTCTTCCATAGAACAGGGTTCTGGAAAAAATGAAGATAGAACAATATCCTGGTTTAGATAAAAACCTGATACTACCTTCAGTAAAAAGTTAGGATGAGGACACAATACTACCTTATACTTGTGAACAATAATAATATGGCTCTTTACAAGAAAAAACAGCCAATTCTGATACCCTTCTTGCAGCAGATATGGTTACCAGAAAAAAATAGTTTCCTTGTTAAAAAAAGGACCAAGGTAATATGTCGTATTGGTCCAAAAAAAGGCTGTTTTGTAATCCCGCCAAAACTAAATTCCCAAAGGTTCAGAGGTGACCTAACCGGGGATTAAGCTGTGTTACCCCCAAATAAAGTTACGAACCAGAGAAAGTGAAGCAAGTGGTCATTAAAATAATACTGATAAGGCCGAGACCTGTCCTTAGAAAGCACTCAAGGCCAGCTTTATGTCTCACCCCATCTGTAGAAAGTCAAGGATTCTACCTTTGACCTATTTCCTGGGGTGCAACCCCTGGTTTCACACCAGGAGACATATGCTTCCCAGACACCATAATATATAATTATGGAGGCCGGCTCCCTTGCATTAACCAAGATAGAAACCACTGAACCTGACAGCCCATGTTTCTTCAAAGTGTGGGTCTCAATAGCCAAACCGTTAAATTTAGCATTTGTAAAGTAGGATGGACCTTGCGAAAGAAGGTCTGGCCGTGGCGGTAGTGTCCATGGGTCCCCTACTGTCATCTTTACGATCTCTGCATGCCAAGATTTCCTGGGCCACACTGGGGGCCACAAGAATCACCTACTTCCCTTCCTGCTTGATCCTGCGAAGAAGTCGTGGAAGCAGGCAGAATAGGAGGGAATGCATAAATCAGTGGGAACCAATTCCACGGGAATAGCAATGCATCTGTTCCGCATGCTAGCAGATTCTTTGTTTTTGACACAAAGTTGTCAATTTCTTTGTTGAACCTGGACGTAAACAGATCTCTGTCCGGGATCCCCCATCTTTGACATATTGACAGGAAGATATCGGGGTGAAGGAACCATTCTCCCGGGAACAACTGCTGGCGACTCAAGTAGTCCGCCTGCCAATTTTCTATTCCTAGAATGAAAACCGCCGATAGGCAAAGTACATTGTTTCTGCCCAAGATAGGATATGATTCACCTTTCTCTGGGCCGCACAACTTCTTGTGCCCCCTTGGTGATTAAAATAGGCCATTGCTGTGGCATAGTTGGATTGAATCCTGGCAGGACAATACTGTAAACTGAACGTTCAGGTGCTCTGCCTGAATTTCTAGAATGATAATGGGCAAGGCCGTTTTTGATCTGGGCCACTTCTGTGGTAACTGAAGGAAGGATTTTCCCCTTTGCAGATTTTTGGATATTAACCATAAACTGAGGCTCCTGCATACCCAGCCTACAGCACCTGGTATTTCCAGGTGGCCCCTCCGGGTACTAACCAGGCCCAACCCTGCTTAGCCTCCAAGATCAGATGAGATCTGGCGCTTTCAGGGTGATGTGGCCGTAGGCTTTGGAGTCAGACACACTGACTCTGAATCTAGAGCTTGAACCCTTTGTTCCAAGCCGATAGAATACTGTTTTGCAGCAGTCTCGAATGAAACTGAGCATAAGGAATGGCCTTGAATGAAGCCGCCATCTTTCCCAACAACCTCATGCAAAGTTTAATAGAAGAATTCATCTTGCTTCAACCACCTAAATCAGTTCCTTTATGGCGCTGATCTTTGCCTGGGGCAAGAATACCCTTTTCTGGGTGTACCTATGATCAGACCCAAGTATTTTAGCCTTCTTCAGGTTTTTAAAGAAGATTTCTCCTAGGTTGAGAATCCGACCTAGATATTCCAGGTAGTTAAATGTGGTGACTATACTTTGGTCTAAGCAGGCTACCGACCGAACTATCAAGAACAGATCGTCCAGGTAAACCATAATCGTTATACCTTGGGCCCTTAATCTGGCTAGAAGAAGAACCAGAACCTTTGTAAACACTCAAGGTGCAGTAGCTAGACCGGAAAGCAGAGCGACACACTGAAAATGAAGATTTTCCATCTTGAAAAGTTGATATTACTAGCGAGCGAGGAAATAGGCATATGAAGGTATGCATCTTTGAAATCGATTGACACCAGAAGTTCTCCTCCTTGTAGGATGGAGATAACTGATTGGATTGACTCCATGCGAAAATAGAGTGGTTATATTCAGGAATTGAATATAGATTTTTGAGATCCAGAATATCCATTTGGATTTAACCAAACCCCAACCTCTGCTCTTACATGGGGGCCATCATGATCACTTTTTGCCAAAAGATGGTCCAATGCTTGAGAGAAAGACTTGGAACTCCAGTTTGTACCTTGGAGCTATTGAGGAAGTCCCCTATTCGTCTTGACACTCTTCCTGCCAGATCCTTGAGAACTGCAGAATAATTCCCCCTATTGAACGAGCGGGGGCACCTCCTTATAAGGAGGCTTTAGTATCTTGTAGGTTTTCTCCCCCAAGACCTCTTTTGTCCCTGGGGTTAACCCTGAGGATTACCTTTTGAACCTGACGGCAGAAGCCGTCGTGACTGCCTGGAGGCTGATGCACAGAAGGAGCTTTGAAATGAAAATACATTTACTCCTTTTCTTAAATGGCAAAAAGGGGTGATTTTTCCACTAGAATTTCTTTGGATGTATTATCCAAAACATCCCCAAATAGCTGTTTCCCCACAAAAAGGAAGACTAGCCAGGAGCTTCTGCATGGTGCTTATCGAAGGGCGCAAGGCCTGAAGGATAGAATTTCTGTTTGCAACTATTGCAAACATAAAGCTGCCAGATCCTGGGCCTGCTGAGCAGGATAACCTTGAACACCTGTTTAAACTGGTCTCTCAACGATTAAGCAATTACTGTCAGCGCCAGAGAAAAAAGTGTTTTTGTTTTTTTTAATAGGAATTCCAACTTTTTATCTGTTGGATCCCTAAGCATTTGAGCATTGTCTGCCGGACAAGTCAAACTCTTATTAACAGAGGATATAGCAGCATTATTGCTGGTATACCCTATTTAGTGAATTTCCTCTACCATAGGATAAAGTGTGAAAACTTTTTAGGAGGAAAAATAATGCTTATCTGGGTGATCCTCTCAGATACAAAAAAGCTTTTCCAACAATGAATGGACAGGAAAATGTATGCACAGCTTGAGGAGGCTTTAGTGACCCCAAACACCCAGTTAAGGGTACATAAATGTGGAGTGGACCATTCAGCAAGAAATTGCACCATCAATCTTAAGATTGAAACCAGCTGATTCTCCCACATTTGACACCTCAGAAGAGGAGTCATCAGCCTCACAACGGTGCCCTGAGGGAATTCGACTTCTCCTGCCACTAGTTCCTCAGTTTGAGGGTCCTGGGTAATGAAAGAGAACCTGTTGCATTTTGACCCACACTGGGATGCGATTAGTCGATAAACTTTTTTTTTTTTTAAAAACCTATCATGGCTGAGGAAAAAAGATTTTTTAGTAAAATAAACAGGGGCTGCAGTGTTGAAAACAGTTGCAAACAATTCATGGCCCCGATGCTCACTCTGACCAGCCACCCCCTCTCAGGGGAGGATGCCATTTGTAGAGATTAGTAGGCTTTCCAGAGCTTGAGGGAGACCCTTTTAGCTCTTTTTTTGGGGGTGTTTCACCCCCCCTTCTGACCTTAGCCAGATGCACAAAGCAGAGGTACTACCAGAAGAAATCGCATCCACTGCTTGAGCAATAGTCCAGCCACTGCCGCTGCTATTAATGCTCAGCCTGATGCAAATAAGTAAATGTGTTAAATAGGAAATGCCTGTGTCACCAAAACCTCTTTCATGCTCCTCTTTGCTTTTATGTCTCTCTAACAATTTTGCAGCCAGCACAAATGGAATTTATTTTTCTTAAAAACACACTCCCACGTTATAGGACGCCAACTCTGCGCTAAACCCTGCACCCACCGTCGCATCGCGCCCCCCTCCTTTCTCTTTCAAAAAAAGAGTTTTCCCCGACACGATCGGCTTGTGAGTGAGGGAGGGATGGCACGGGGGAGACCTGGAAGCCGCCGCCGAATGGGGCTGTGAAAGAAAACGGCATTGCCGATCTTTTTTAGTTCCCCCTTATACTCTGCCTCATATAGAGGAGAAGAGTTCAACCCAGGTGGGGGTGTCTGGAGGAAGCAAAACCCCCCAAACTTACCAGAGGTCTGCCTGCTAGCCAGAGGAAAAAAGTCTGCTGCTTCTGTGACACAGCGTGACTCTGAGCAAAGTATGAGAAGGTATGTGCTCCATACAGCCCCCAGTGGTGACACTGAGACCCCTTTCACACTGGAGCGTTTTGCAGGCGCTATAGCATTAAAAATAGCGCTTGCAACCCGCCCTAAAACAGCTGCTCCATTCACTCCAGTGTGAAAGCCCGAGGGCTTTCACACTGCTCTAACACTGGAGCGGTGCGCTGGCAGGGCGTCAGAAAAAGTCCTACCAGCAGCTTCTTTGGAGCAGTGAAGGAGTGGTGAACACACCACTCCTCCACCGCTGTTCCCCCTTTAAAATCAATGGGGCAGCGCTGCGATACCGCTGGCGAAACGGCGCTCAGGTGGCGTTTTGCAGGCGGATTTAACCCCGTTTTGACCGCTAGCGGGAGGGTTAAAACCGCCCTCACTAGCGGCTGAATAGCGCCGCTAAAACGGCAGTAAAGTGTATAAGGGCTCTTATGCCGCGTACACATGGACGGACTTTTCGACAAACTTTCCAGCGGACTTTCGACTGACTTTTGCAGATTTTTGGATATTAACCATAAACTGAGGCTCCGGCGTACCCAGCCTACAGCACCTGGTATTTCCAGGTGGCCCATCCGGGTACTAACCAGGCCCAACCCTGCTTAGCCTCCAAGATCAGATGAGATCTGGCGCTTTCAGGGTGATGTGGCTGTAGGCTTTGGAGTCAGACACACTGGGAATCTAGAGCTTGAACCCTTTGTTCCAAGCCAATAGAATTCTGTTTTGCAGCAGTCTCGAATGAAACTGAGCATAAGGAATGGCCTTGAATGAAGCCGCCATCTTTCCCAACAACCTCATGCAAAGTTTAATAGAAGAATTCATCTTGCTTCAACCACCTAAATCAGTTCCTTTATGGCGCTGATCTTTGCCTGGGGCAAGAATACCCTTTTCTGGGTGTACCTATGATCAGACCCAAGTATTTTAGCCTTCATGGTTTTAAAGAAGATTTCTCCTAGGTTGAGAATCCGACTTAGATATTCCAGGTAGTTAAATGTGGTGACCATACTTTGGTCTAAGCAGGCTACCGACCGGACTATCAAGAACAGATCGTCCAGGCAAACCATATTTGTTATACCTTGGGCCCTTAATCTGGCTAGAAGAGGGACAAGAACCTTTGTAAACACTCAAGGTGCAGTAGCTAGACCGGAAAGCAGAGCGACACACTGAAAATGAAGATTTTCCATCTTGAAAAGTTGATATTACTAGCGAGCGAGGAAATAGGCATATGAAGGTATGCATCTTTGAAATCGATTGACACCAGAAGTTCTCCTCCTTGTAGGATGGAGATAACTGATTGGATTGACTCCATGCGAAAATAGAGTGGTTATATTCAGGAATTGAATATAGATTTTTGAGATCCAGAATATCCATTTGGATTTAACCAAACCCCAACCTCTGCTCTTACATGGGGGCCATCATGATCACTTTTTGCCAAAAGATGGTCCAATGCTTGAGAGAAAGACTTGGAACTCCAGTTTGTACCTTGGAGCTATTGAGGAAGTCCCCTATTCGTCTTGACACTCTTCCTGCCAGATCCTTGAGAACTGCAGAATAATTCCCCCTATTGAACGAGCGGGGGCACCTCCTTATAAGGAGGCTTTAGTATCTTGTAGGTTTTCTCCCCGAAGACCTCTTTTGTCCCTGGGGTTAACCCTGAGGATTACCTTTTGAACCTGACGGCAGAAGCCGTCGTGACTGCCTGGAGGCTGATGCACAGAAGGAGCTTTAAAGTGAAAATACATTTATTCCTTTTCTTAAATGGCAAAAAGGGGTACTTTTTCCACTAGAATTTCTTTGGATGTATTATCCAAAACATCCCCAAATAGCTGTTTCCCCACAAAAAGGAAGACTAGCCAGGAGCTTCTGCATGGTGCTTATCGAAGGGCGCAAGGCCTGAAGGATAGAATCTCTGTTTGCAACTATTGCAAACATAAAGCTGCCAGATCCTGGGCCTGCTGAGCAGGATAACCTTGAACACCTGTTTAAACTGGTCTCTCAACGATTAAGCAATTACTGTCAGCGCCAGAGAAAAAGGTGTTTTTTTTTTTTAATAGGAATTCCAACTTTTTATCTGTTGGATCCCTAAGCATTTGAGCATTGTCTGCCGGACAAGTCAAACTCTTATTAACAGAGGATATAGCAGCATTATTGCTGGTATACCCTATTTAGTGAATTTCCTCTACCATAGGATAAAGTGTGAAAACTTTTTAGGAGGAAAAATAATGCTTATCTGGGTGATCCTCTCAGATACAAAAAAGCTTTTCCAACAATAAATGGACAGGAAAAGGTATGCACAGCTTGAGGAGGCTTTAGTGACCCCAAACACCCAGTTAAGGGTACATAAATGTGGAGTGGACCATTCAGCAAGAAATTGCACCATCAATCTTAAGATTGAAACCAGCTGATTCTCCCACATTTGACACCTCAGAAGAGGAGTCATCAGCCTCACAACGGTCCCCTGAGGGAATTCGACTTCTCCTGCCACTAGTTCCTCAGTTTGAGGGTCCTGGGTAATGAAAGAGAACCTGTTGCATTTTGACCCACACTGGGATGCGATTAGTCGATAAACTTTTTTTTTTTTTAAAAACCTATCATGGCTGAGGAAAAAAGATTTTTTAGTAAAATAAACAGGGGCTGCAGTGTTGAAAACAGTTGCAAACAATTCATGGCCCCGATGCTCACTCTGACCAGCCACCCCCTCTCAGGGGAGGATGCCATTTGTAGAGATTAGTAGGCTTTCCAGAGCTTGAGGGAGACCCTTTTAGCTCTTTTTTTGGGGGTGTTTCACCCCCCCTTCTGACCTTAGCCAGATGCACAAAGCAGAGGTACTACCAGAAGAAATCGCATCCACTGCTTGAGCAATAGTCCAGCCACTGCCGCTGCTATTAATGCTCAGCCTGATGCAAATAAGTAAATGTGTTAAATAGGAAATGCCTGTGTCACCAAAACCTCTTTCATGCTCCTCTTTGCTTTTATGTCTCTCTAACAATTTTGCAGCCAGCACAAATGGAATTTATTTTTCTTAAAAACACACTCCCACGTTATAGGACGCCAACTCTGCGCTAAACCCTGCACCCACCGTCGCATCGCGCCCCCCTCCTTTCTCTTTCAAAAAAAGAGTTTTCCCCGACACGATCGGCTTGTGAGTGAGGGAGGGATGGCACGGGGGAGACCTGGAAGCCGCCGCCGAATGGGGCTGTGAAAGAAAACGGCATTGCCGATCTTTTTTAGTTCCCCCTTATACTCTGCCTCATATAGAGGAGAAGAGTTCAACCCAGGTGGGGGTGTCTGGAGGAAGCAAAACCCCCCAAACTTACCAGAGGTCTGCCTGCTAGCCAGAGGAAAAAAGTCTGCTGCTTCTGTGACACAGCGTGACTCTGAGCAAAGTATGAGAAGGTATGTGCTCCATACAGCCCCCAGTGGTGACACTGAGACCCCTTTCACACTGGAGCGTTTTGCAGGCGCTATAGCATTAAAAATAGCGCTTGCAACCCGCCCTAAAACAGCTGCTCCATTCACTCCAGTGTGAAAGCCCGAGGGCTTTCACACTGCTCTAACACTGGAGCGGTGCGCTGGCAGGGCGTCAGAAAAAGTCCTACCAGCAGCTTCTTTGGAGCAGTGAAGGAGTGGTGAACACACCACTCCTCCACCGCTGTTCCCCCTTTAAAATCAATGGGGCAGCGCTGCGATACCGCTGGCGAAACGGCGCTCAGGTGGCGTTTTGCAGGCGGATTTAACCCCGTTTTGACCGCTAGCGGGAGGGTTAAAACCGCCCTCACTAGCGGCTGAATAGCGCCGCTAAAACGGCAGTAAAGTGTATAAGGGCTCTTATGCCGCGTACACATGGACGGACTTTTCGACAAACTTTCCAGCGGACTTTCGACTGACTTTTGCAGATTTTTGGATATTAACCATAAACTGAGGCTCCGGCGTACCCAGCCTACAGCACCTGGTATTTCCAGGTGGCCCATCCGGGTACTAACCAGGCCCAACCCTGCTTAGCCTCCAAGATCAGATGAGATCTGGCGCTTTCAGGGTGATGTGGCTGTAGGCTTTGGAGTCAGACACACTGGGAATCTAGAGCTTGAACCCTTTGTTCCAAGCCAATAGAATTCTGTTTTGCAGCAGTCTCGAATGAAACTGAGCATAAGGAATGGCCTTGAATGAAGCCGCCATCTTTCCCAACAACCTCATGCAAAGTTTAATAGAAGAATTCATCTTGCTTCAACCACCTAAATCAGTTCCTTTATGGCGCTGATCTTTGCCTGGGGCAAGAATACCCTTTTCTGGGTGTACCTATGATCAGACCCAAGTATTTTAGCCTTCATGGTTTTAAAGAAGATTTCTCCTAGGTTGAGAATCCGACTTAGATATTCCAGGTAGTTAAATGTGGTGACCATACTTTGGTCTAAGCAGGCTACCGACCGGACTATCAAGAACAGATCGTCCAGGCAAACCATATTTGTTATACCTTGGGCCCTTAATCTGGCTAGAAGAGGGACAAGAACCTTTGTAAACACTCAAGGTGCAGTAGCTAGACCGGAAAGCAGAGCGACACACTGAAAATGAAGATTTTCCATCTTGAAAAGTTGATATTACTAGCGAGCGAGGAAATAGGCATATGAAGGTATGCATCTTTGAAATCGATTGACACCAGAAGTTCTCCTCCTTGTAGGATGGAGATAACTGATTGGATTGACTCCATGCGAAAATAGAGTGGTTATATTCAGGAATTGAATATAGATTTTTGAGATCCAGAATATCCATTTGGATTTAACCAAACCCCAACCTCTGCTCTTACATGGGGGCCATCATGATCACTTTTTGCCAAAAGATGGTCCAATGCTTGAGAGAAAGACTTGGAACTCCAGTTTGTACCTTGGAGCTATTGAGGAAGTCCCCTATTCGTCTTGACACTCTTCCTGCCAGATCCTTGAGAACTGCAGAATAATTCCCCCTATTGAACGAGCGGGGGCACCTCCTTATAAGGAGGCTTTAGTATCTTGTAGGTTTTCTCCCCGAAGACCTCTTTTGTCCCTGGGGTTAACCCTGAGGATTACCTTTTGAACCTGACGGCAGAAGCCGTCGTGACTGCCTGGAGGCTGATGCACAGAAGGAGCTTTAAAGTGAAAATACATTTATTCCTTTTCTTAAATGGCAAAAAGGGGTACTTTTTCCACTAGAATTTCTTTGGATGTATTATCCAAAACATCCCCAAATAGCTGTTTCCCCACAAAAAGGAAGACTAGCCAGGAGCTTCTGCATGGTGCTTATCGAAGGGCGCAAGGCCTGAAGGATAGAATCTCTGTTTGCAACTATTGCAAACATAAAGCTGCCAGATCCTGGGCCTGCTGAGCAGGATAACCTTGAACACCTGTTTAAACTGGTCTCTCAACGATTAAGCAATTACTGTCAGCGCCAGAGAAAAAGGTGTTTTTTTTTTTTAATAGGAATTCCAACTTTTTATCTGTTGGATCCCTAAGCATTTGAGTATTGTCTGCTGGACAAGTCAAACTCTTATTAACAGAGGATATAGCAGCATTAATTGCTGGTATACCCTACTTAGTGAATTTCCTCTACCATAGGATAAAGTGTGAAAACTTTTTAGGAGGAAAAATAATGCTTATCTGGGTGATCCTCTCAGATACAAAAAAGCTTTTCCAACAATGAATGGACAGGAAAAGGTATGCACAGCTTGAGGAGGCTTTAGTGAACCCAAACACCCAGTTAAGGGTACAGAAATGTGGAGCGGACCATTCAGCAAGAAATTGCACCATCAATCTTAAGATTGAAACCAGCTGATTCTCCCACATTTGACACCTCAGAAGAGTAGTCATCAGCTTCACCACAGTCCCCTGAGGGAATTCGACTTCTCCTGCCACTAGTTTCTCAGTTTGAGGGTCCTGGGTAATGGAAGAGAACCTGTCGCATTTTGACCCACACTGGGATGCGATTAGTCGATAAACTTTTTTTTTTAAAAAACCTATCATGGCTGAGGAAAAAAGATCTTTTTAGTAAAATAAACAGGGGCTGCAGTGTTGAAAACAGTTGCAAACAATTCATGACCCCGATGCTCACTCTGACCAGCCACCCCCTCTCAGGGGAGGATGCCATTTGTAGAGATTAGTAGGCTTTCCAGAGCTTGACTTTCGACTGACTTTTGACGGACTTCCGACAGACTTTCTAACGCATGCGTGGAGTGACGGGACAACATGTCGGCGGTCGAAGGGGAGACGTGGACCAATGCGGGGGGCTTCGATCTGAGGTAATACATAATTAGCTAGTATGCTATGCATACTAGCTAATTATGCCTTTGTCTTGCAGGGTTTTTTGTTTTTTCGTTTTTTGCTGAGGGTTTACTTCCTCTTTAAGTGCAATGTCAATAAGGTCAATGTGTGATCAAAAGTACAATAAAAAAATAATCTTTACAATGGCCATATCTACATACTGTATATCAGAAAGGTCCTCAAAAATGAGGTGTAGCTGGGTGTAAATAATTATGGTATAATACTGACATTGCTATGTTGGAACATCAAGTTTATGCCTACACTCCATAATAAGTTGTCTATCTGTACTTGGTAATTTGACATCTATATAACTGTGGTAATGAAAACAAACCTAACAGCTTGTCCTACACATACCAGTTCATATTGCTCCAGGTGGACTAAAGGGTAATGGCACAACCAGTGTGTATTGCATACATTTTTCTCTTGAATTCCACCACTTTTGATGCAATAGAAAGCTTTATGCAATGCATGCTGGTTGTGATGTCATTCTCATCTCTTATGCCCTGTACACACGGTCGGACATTGATCGAACATTCCAACAATAAAATCCATGGATTTTTTCCGACGGATGTTGGCTCAAACTTGTTTTGCGTACACACGGTCGCACAAAGTTGTCGGAATTTCCGATCGCCAAGAACACGGTAACGTAAACCACGTACGATGAGACTAGAAAAGGCCAGTTCAGAACCAAGTGCGGCACCCTTTGGGCTCCTTTTGCTAATCTCGTGTTAGTAAAAGTTTGGTGAGAGACGATTCGCGCTTTTTCAGACTCGTGGTTTTCAGATCGTATTTCTGGTGTTCAGTTTGTGCTTGTGGGTTTGTATCTGGTCTTCAGTGCGTGCGAGTTCCAATTGATTTGTTATTGTGTTCTTGTCCGTTCATTACTGATTTTCAGGTCGCTCTTCACAGCCCTGGCTGTTCTTCAGTGCGTTCTGTTACTTCGTTCTGACCAGCCGACCGTTTTCTAGCCATGTTGCGTGTACGTACTCATCGTAGAGTTTGTGCTGTGTGGGGGCTTGGTGTTGGGGTTCTTACTTTGACACAAGCCCAGTCCATGAACAGGGCGAGGAGGAGTTCATGGACCAAGAATTGGTTGCTCCAGCTTGACCAATTCTGTCACATGCCTTTGCTCCGTGAGATCTGTGAGAATAATCCTGACGATTTCAGGAACTTTCTCCGGATGACGGACCCCGTATTTCACCGTTTGTTGGCTTTGCTGACCCCTTATATCAGCAGGCAGGATACCTGCATGTGGCAAACCATCACTACGGAGCAGAGGCTAGTCGCCACCCTGCGGTACTTGGCGACGGGGATAAGCCTGCAGGACCTCAAGTTCTCAACAGGCATCTCCCCCCAGGCTCTAGGGATCATTATCCCAGAGACCTGTTCTGCCACCATCCAGGTCCTGCAGAAGGACTATATTAAGGTAAGATTTTTATCCTTTAACATCACATTTTATTGTATTTAATGTTTGCTAATGTAATGTATTTCTTTCCTTATTCTCTAATTACCATGATTGTAATATGCTGTGAATGTCCCCTTTGTCCTCATGCATGCTGGTTTTATTTTACAGTTTTTTTTTGTCCTTCATGCATATTTGCCTTCACTTACCTCCCCAGCATGCTCTCCTGGGCTTATATCCACCTCGTCTAGTCACTTAACAATGTATTTTGTCAGCTCCATAGTAGTGCTTTACCCTAAATACCCCCTAAAATGTTTAAAAATGTTTTTTGTGCTTTAAATTCTGGCAGAGGCTTTTTGGGTCCCAAAATCATTTGGAACCCTCCCTCCCCTCCAACTGCTAACTCAGCTGATACCAATCCTCTATCTGCTGACTTTTCCAAACCCATACACACTATACCTACCTCTTTTGTGGTCAGATTTATGGATGAATTCCCCAATGCATGTAGTTCAAGGGCCTGCCTGAATACTTTCAAATGGTACCGTTTCAAGTTTTTGTATCCTATTATTATCTTGATAGGTAATAGCAGAATGTAAAAATGTGCTAAAATGTGTACAGTGTGAATTTATATCTTTGTATTATGACACTTCTTACCTGTCCAGTGGGCTGCCAATAGTGTAAGTAAGGAGGGGCTGGCCAAAGTAATACACATTATTTAGGCATTCATCTCTCAATGAAGTGGAGAGGGTTACCTGTCCAAAACATCTCCCCCCCTAAAAAATTTTTAATCGCTAATGAGAGGGGGGGAGGAATCTGATAGGTGGACCTTATACCTTTGTCTTTAAATACCCCCTAAAATAAATGTTATACTGATGTTGGCCAAGAATGTTTGTGTCTAATCTGCTTTCAATGTTTATGTCCAAAATGATTAATTTTTGGTTCTTTTTGACTCCACAGTTTCCTTCCAACCCACAGGAATGGCAGACTGTGGCCTCCCACTTTGCCCAGCGGTGGGACTTTCCTAACTGCGTAGGGGCAATTGATGGGAAACACGTCCACATCGTCCCACCACCCAACTCGGGGTCATACTATTATAATTACAAGGGGTTCAATAGTATTGTGATGTTGGCAGTGGTGTCGGCTACTTACGAGTTCCTGTATGTGGAAGTGGGGAAGGATGGCCGGATGTCAGATGGTGGAGTCATCGCCCACACGGAGTTCTACAGGCATCTCCAGAATGGCAGCTTGGGCTTGCCACCTCCAGAAGACCATGCGGAAGTACTCCCATTCGTCTTTGTTGCAGATGAAGCGTTTGCGCTGGGGGACCATCTTATGCGGCCATTCCCTATGAGGACCCTCACCCCGGACCAGAGGGTTTTTAACTACTGGCTGGCCAGAGCCAGAAGAGTGGTGGAGATCACGTTTGGAATAATGGCCAGCCGGTTCCGCCTATTTCTTACACCCATACACATGGCGGAATATAAACTGAATCACATCATCCTGTGTTGCTGTGTTCTCCACAACTTTTTAAGGAGAAATTCTTGAAACTATGCAGGCTCAGTTGGGCCTGAGGCCGCAATTAATATTAATGAACCAACCCTGATGGCGCTTGAAGCTGGCCGTCCTGGCTTGCCCCCCCAGAGTGCCAGCGAGGTGCGTATAAGGTACATGGAATACTTTGCGGGTAGGGGGGCCATCGATATGCCAGGCAATGTCTGAGACATTTTTTAAACAATAATATATTTTAAACTGAACAAATATTTGCTTTGATTTCCTGCTTGGCTTTCTTTTAGCTGTCTCCTCGGTTATCTTTTATTAATGGTCTAATTTTTTGGCCTTTTTCTTCAACAGTGCAAACGAAATTTCGTTGACACATGAGGTGACAATCTCTTCTTCGGCTAACTATTAATTATTATGTTGTGGGTCTGCTACACACACACCTTTTTTTTTATTGTGAATGTATGTAATGCATTACTGACAATAATAATAATAATTTTCAACACCATGCCCTAAAATTGTGGAGTCCTGAAAATGGCGTGATTGTGGAAAATTAGAAAGCACTGTTGGGTGTTATTTACTAAAGGAAAATAGACTTTACACTACAAGTGCACTTGAGACTGCACTGAAACTGCACTTGTAGTGCAAAGTGGATTTGCCTTTAGTAAATAACCACCATTGCCACTGAAAACACCAACTTTACTCCAAAAAATGCTTTTGAGCATTGAAAGAAGAGGCCACACATTGTTGATTATCAATCTTTTTTAATCAAAGCACAGTCACATGTGCATTTCTAAAAGGTTTTTTGAACAAACCAACATGTTTGTTGTCTAACAATTTTTTGGGTCACATTAAAATTAGTAGAAATTGCCTTTTATTAAGGTAAAACAGGCATGTTTACAACCATAAAAAATACACAACTCTGGAACTTACAAAGTTCAACTTTTCAAGAAAGTGAAGGCAATATCAGACATGAGTATTTATAAACTGTGTTTGATATTGCGTTCAGCAGATGGGGTGAAGTCACCCCTGGAAAAATTTTGAAAGATGCACACAAATTGCCTAATGTCAACATGTGCTAGCTGCCATCATGGGGGATCAAGGGACGTGTTTTGTGGGTGCAACCCCTTCCTCTCAGCTACTGTATTATTGAGGAAGGGGTTGCACCCACAAAACGCATACATTGATCTCCCGTGATGGCAGATAGCACATGTTGACACACTGTGTGCATCTTCAAAATTTGGCTTTACTAGAATATGTCAAACATTTGTCATAAAAATAACAATAAATAAAGCTGCAATAAGTTAGGGATTTCTGAGTGTTTTAAATTCTCCCTAAAACATCAATGATGTTCTTCATTTTGTTTTGAACATCATTGATGTTTTGCTTGATGTTTTCCAAATCCCTATTACACCCCATTATCTCCCCGATGAGGATCTGGGCACTTTCACTGGTGAAGTGACATTCCTCTTCCACAACATCACGATCACCTAAAAGAAAAAAAAAAATAACACACCATGTATTATAAATATGCAGGCATCCATCTCTTACCTGAAGCTGTGGTCGCAGACACTCACCTGTTGTGGTGACAATTTCCACAACGTCTCCTTCTTCCTCCTCTGGTTGGGTTTGGGGAATTTCACGTTCTTCCTGAGGTGGGGGGTCCGTGGTCTCCTCTGATATGAGTGGTGTCCTCCAAGTCTTTTCTCCCCTATTTGAACCCAAAATAGGTATACTTAGCACACATGTATTTGATGGCAGAAATAGGAATATGAAACATTGCTTAGAAGTGGGGTACAATTGTCTGTTTTGGCAGAGTTCCAAGATGAAGAAATATTTTTGGACCTTTGTAAAGCTTGAATACTTACCTGTTTTGTACAAGCTTCACAGATGGAGACACCCCTATAGTATACACTGGAGCACCTGTGTGGGGCCCCCTAATAAAAAGGGTGTTCTGTCGTCCCACACTAGTGCGCCAGCGTCCAGATGTGTAAACAGCTGCTGGGTGTCCTCTCCTTACACAGAATCTAGTTTGCATTTCATTCTAGTTACAAACCCATCTAGACAACAAACTTATTTTAGGAGAAGTAGGGCATAAAAAATGTATTGAACTGCATCTGGACAAAACATGGTGTTTTATTGGCCGAACGAACAATGTTTCCTATGAACGAATAATGTGTCCATGAACATGAAAGTTGCCATTTTAAAATGTACAACACTAAAGAAAAGCACATGGAGCAGCATGAACGTTAGAAAAATAAAGAATAGGAACAAAGGACAATTACTTACTTTTTTGCAGCACTCTCCTGATCCTTCTATACTGATCATGCTCCCTGATTTTGAGGTCCGACCACCGCTTCCTCAGTTGATCCTTGGATCGCCGTACCCCAAAATTTCTGTGCAGACTCTTCACAACTTTCGCCATGATCTTGGCCTTTCTGACATTGGGGTTGGGGTAAGGTCTATACTTCCCGTCATAGTCGGCCCTCTTCAATATGTCGACCATCTCCACCATCTCCACAAAGGTCATATTTAATGCCTTTAATCTCCTCCGGGATCATGACGTTTCTGGCTCCTGCCTTTCCTCCTCCTCCTCGTTGCTGCTATTAGCACGCACCTGCTGTGTCTCCGCCATGTGCTCTTCCCCACTGCGCCAAACGAGAAGGGGCGGGGAATAAACTAGAAAGAACATCAGGGGCGGGCGGAGTTTCACGCAGTGTATATAAAGCATAACACGCGTGCGTCGTACGTATGATCTGTGAGCGGAGGAAGGAGTATCGGAAGAGCCGATCGTGATAACGAAGGTAACATTTAAACTTGGGCCTATACTGCTTATTGATTGAGGCCTATATTGGGACAAGATTAGTAGGCTTTAGCCTGACATTACGGTTTGTCTTGTGTATTGCAGATAAAATGGATGGCTTCAATGATCACAACTGCCCTGTCTGTGGCAGGTCAAACACCCGCATTATGATCATAAACAAAAGAGGCAGGCAGCGCTGGAGAAACTGCTGGAGTTGGTGAAGCCCGTGGTCCCCACGGCAACCATCCCCTATTTAAAAGCCAAAATTGGTGGCCTGAGGAGCACTTATCTTAGAGAGCGCAAGAAGGTCCAGGATTCCCAGAGATCCGGAGCTGTAGCAGATGACGTTTATGTCCCCAGGCTGTGGTACTATGAGAGACTGCGATTTCTGTAAGACCAGACTGAAGTCAGGGAATCCCTCTCAACCCTTCCTTCCTCTCTGCCTTCCACCCTATCTTCCACCCCAGCTGAGGCTTCCGATGTCCAACCTGGGCCTTCCAGCCAGGAAGAAGTGGAGGAGCCCAGCTTGAGCCAGGTATAGCATTGTTCAACATATTTCTGGTCAATAAATAAATGATGTTTACTAGATGTTATTATTGATCACTAATTGCTGATTTAATAAAGTGTTTTACATATCACTAGACAGTAGTGGGCAAAAATAATTGGGACAAGAATGAAAAATGCTGGGCTCAGAATGATAGTCTTTTATATTTGTTAACATTCAATTTGCAACAGTCAAGAGGTGAAAATTGTGTGTGATTGATGAAGAAAAAAATAAAACTATGTCCCTTTTTCATACACAGGAAGACCTCAGCCAGGAGGAGGCTGTGGAATGTGGCACACAGGAGGAGGCGGGGGTTAGTGGCAGCCAGGAGGAGGCGGGTGTTAGTGGCAGCCAGGAGGAGGCGGGGGTAAGTGGCAGCCAGGAGGTGGCAGGGCCCAGTAGGAGCCTCACAGAATCGCAGGTCCCTCCTCTCCGCCTTCCAAACAAAAGACCCAGGAAGGGGAGTAACGTGGAGGAGTCATCGCTCAGGCTGATTCAGGAGGCTTCTGCGTCCCTCAGAGCCACCCCCACTCATGAAGAGGCCTTTACCTGCATGGCTGCCACAAAACTGCAGGACATGCAGGAGGGCCAATGCCTCATGTGTGAGGAAATCAATTATAAAACATTAAATAAGGGGTTAAGGGGCGAAATCACACCCAATACCCACCTGAGTGAGTTGCATCCTCCTCCTCCTGCCACACCTCCAACACCACAGACACAGCCTGGAAGGAAGCGTGTAAGGAAGACAAGAAAGTGATGGCCTGGGTTCAGTCTGGTCTGACAAAAGATGCATGCTCTTGTATGACCGCAGCCTGGGGATAATACATGTCATCTGCTGCTGTTCATGATCTCTTGGACTTCTGGACCAGATTGTACTCCCTTATATATGGACTCCTCAGGCCACCAATTTTGCAGTAAAATAATTGATGTGTGCCCTGGGGGCCAAAGGCTTCGCCAATTTCTGCTGTTTCTCCAGCGATGCCTCCTCTTTCTTTGGTTATGACCCCTTAATAATTTTTTAGTTTGTTTTATTATACTTGCCTATGTGTGTTTTCCTTCAAAAAGGGCAGTTTGTTTGTGAGGAGGCAGGTACATTTCAAAACTACAATGTGAAATTAACAAGGGACACCAACACCAAGCAACCTCCTTGAGATAAAATAATACAAGATAATAATGGTGTTGTGGTAACTTGACACACAAAACACACCCAAAACTATTCTGGAGTTAAAAAAACATATACAAAAAATAACAGGAGTTCAGGATTTCAAAAAATAAAAACAAAAAAACAAAATCTAAAAACATCAAAAAATGTAATTCTTTTCGGGAGATGTGACAAATAAAAATATTATATTCATGAAATCACAATAAATAATAAAGAAAGAAGTCTGTGTGAATATGAGCAGCAAAACAACTTCATTCTTCTAGCATTATAAAGAAGAAGAGAGTGCGCTGCATTAAACAATTTAAAACATTGCAGCGTGACAAAAATGCTATATCCATTATGAACGCTAATTTTACCAGACCGAGCAGTTCCGTCTCGGAATTTATTCTGAGCATGCGTGGCAATTTGTGCGTCGGAATTGTCCACACATGGTCGGAATTGACACAAACAGATTTTGTTGTCGGAAAATTTTATAGCCTGCTCTCAAACTTTGTGTGTCGGAAATTCCGATGGAAAAAGTCAGATGGAGCCCACACACGAAAACAAGCTTTTCTGTCGGAAAATCCGACCGTGTGTACAGGGCATTAAAATTACTTCTGCTCTGACAAAAACGATTCCTTTCATTCACACTTGTCCTGTCAATTTTGGCAGCTCTGTCCTCCTTCTGTGCTTGCATTTCACAAACTGGCACAGTGTGAGTCTGTCCAGTTAGGTATTATGCAAGATACTGTATCCCTGTCGGATAGGTGGAGTAGCTGTGTCTAAAGCCACTGATTACTGTGTCTGTATGCCCCATGTTGGCATGGTGTCCACTGTCTTTTCTCTGTTGTAACGCAGGTCAGTGACCAGACCTGAATCTAGTAGTTCCCCCCATCTTATGTTTTGATGCCCCATGTTGGCATGGTGTCCTCCATAGCATTTGCAGTGATAAAGCAGTGTAGGACTGGCCATAAGAGGGATTACTTTGACGCAGTAGAACAGCTTAAGCATGTATTGCAATATGTATGAACTAAAAATCCCTGTTTTTCGTTGCATAGTTTGCTGGAAAGGGTGTGTAGCAATGTGCAAAGGGTCCATCCAGAATTTGTAGTGTTCATATGTGGTCACACCCCTTTGGCACCTGATAGTTTAAATACATGTTCAAGCTATTGAGATTTGAGCACAGGTATATGTTTTCTCAGGTGTAGCGCCAGGACACGGGGAACCCTGCTACACGTGTTGGAAAAGCATTATGTGCCCAGCACTAGCGACACCCATGCTTACAACAGTTTATAGAGAAAACTGAAGACATTTTGGTCCTCCATGACCTACTGTATATACATTTCTTTTATATTTTATGTTTTAAAAGGTTTGCAGACCTCTTTGCTGATAACTGATAATTTCTTATAAATACAGTATCTAGGATTCATTATCCTTTGTATATGCAAAGGGAAAGAAGAAACCCTGCTTCCTGTCAACAGGCGCAGTTGAGATTTGTTACCCTTATATGAGTAGACCGTACAGTCCATATGTCCAGAAGAATGAGGATGATCATTTCTGTCTCCGATTACAACAGTCAATGTATTTGTTGATGTGATAGGAGGACTCCCACTGTCAGTAATAACAATCGGTAAATACAACACCTTTTGTATTTCTCTGTCAAAGCTGCGCAGAGCAGTGATCATGGCACTTCCATTGTGAAAGTCTGTCAGACTGCAATCACCAGTAGCCACAGTGTCACTTAACAAGAAGAATGAAAATGGGGGACCATTAACTGCTGTGTCATTGTCTTTAGCATATAATAATGTTGATGTTTTGTTTATTTGTACAACATGGGGATATTCTGAGTTTTCCCAGATGATTGGACTATATTGGACTTCAAATTCAGGAGCACTATCATTTATATCCTCAAGGCTGAAAACAATGGTTGCGCTTCCAGTGAGGGCCGGCTCACCCATGTCTGTGGCTAGTACCACCAGCCGATGATAAGGAGATGCTTCCCTGTCTAATGGCCTGGAGACCACAACGTGGCCATCATGATTAACTAAGAACTGTCCACCAGGATCAGAAGAGTCCAGAATGTGATAGCAGAACAAACCATTCACTCCTGAATCCAAATCAACTGCAGATACCCGAACCACTGTTGTGCCAATGGAGACATCTTCAGACATTGGAGGCAACTCGTACATATATTGATGGAACACTGGAGCATGATCATTTGAGTCTTCAACATGGATGATGCAGTAGGCCACGCTGAAGAAATCCATGTCTTCAACTTTTACGGTCAGATTAAATGATCTCTCGTAGGGTTTTTCATAGTCCACTTTTTTCCTGAGACGAATGATCCCCCGTTTATGGATCTTATCTGTCTCTATAAAGAATTTGCGGTCATCATCTCCTCCAGCAATGCTGAATACCATCATTGCATTTTCCCCTTCATCATTGTCCCAGGCATGTAAAACAGTAACCTCACTGTTAACATTAGAACATTCAGGAACAGAGGCTGTGTAAATTTTCTGAGAGAATACCGGGGCATGGTCATTCACGTCAGATACTATAATTGTGGCAGTTCCAGTCCCAGAAAGGCCACCTCCATCTTTAGCTTCTACAACAATCAGGTATCTGTCCTCCTTCTCCCTATCCAGAGAACCCAGCACAGTGTATATGGAGCCAGTAGAAGGATGAATTCCAAACAAATTAAGGTTTATCTCATTTTTGACATTCTGGACAATTCTATAGGTCAAAATGGCATTCTTCCCAGATTTTGGGTCATCCAAGTCAAAAGCTGTCATCTCCATCACTGTAGTATCTGCAGGGGAATTTTCTGGTACATAGCCCACAAAGCAGCCATCAGAGGTGCACAGGAACATTGGTGGATTGTCATTTATATCTTTAACATCAACTATCACATCAGCGAATCCAGTCAAACCTTCACCATTTGCATCAGTGGCAAGAACCAGGAAGCGCCAAGTTGCTCTCTGTTCTCGGTCTACAGTTTTCTGTACATATATTTTTCCATTGTACTGGTCAATGATGAACTCACTGTTGGCTCCCTGACCATGCAAGGAGTAACGAAGAGCACTCTGATCTGCTTCTTGGTCAGGATCGGTAGCAGAAACCTGGACAAAACAAACAAAAGAAAAAAATGAGTGGCTATTTTCTTTATCATTAAACAAAAATACAAAGGATACTATGTTAATCAAATTGGAAACGGGTTCATGGAAAAAAACAGATCTACTGCATAAAGGTATTTTTAAAAGTGAGTCCAGGAATTTAGCTAGAATAAAATAGTTTACATCCAAATAGAACTATATACACTATATACAAAGGGATTAGAAATTCTGTTCAGTCAGTCTTGTGATCCAGGCATCCCCACCACACAAGAACATGACCAGATTGTAAACGTCCACTTCACCAATGCCACAAATTGGTAAAGAACTCACCTACTGCTTGCTGATCCATCATCCATTCTTTTGATCTGTGATTTCTACATATAATCCTGCAGCTTCTTCATTATTACCCCACTAGTTCTGACATGAGGAAGCAAATCGCTGATCCTTTATCCAGATGGCTGTCTCCACATAGAGGTACAGTGCAGAACAAGACATTGTACTGTATTTTGGTAATGGAGAAAGATCAGCTCCAGCAAGCCCAGGGACAATATGTACCGTATATACTCGAGTATAAGTCGAATTTTTCAGCACATTTTTTTGTGCTGAAAGTGCCCCCCTCGACTTATACTCGAGTCAAGCACTTTTCTGCAGCAAAAAATTTCATTTTCCGAACCGACTTCGGGGCCCCATATCTCAGGGCCACTTGGTGCTAGAAACCCCAAATTTGGTATGCAAACCCAGTGGACCGGGTACCACAACATATCCAAAGCTGAAGTTCCTAGCACCAAGTGGCCCTGAGATATGGGGCCCCAAAATTGGTTCGGAAAATGTCATTCTCTGCTGCAGAAAAATGCTTGACATTTTCTGAACTGAATTTTGGGGCCCTGTATCTCGGGGCCGCTTGGTGCTAGAAACCCCAGCTTTGGAAATTTTATGGTGCTAGTTCCACTGGGTTTGCACACCAAATTTGGGGTTCTTAGCACTAAGTGGCCCCGAGATACGGGGCCCCAAATTCAGTCAACTGTGTCTATCTGCAGCAATGTCATTTCGGGACCCTTTGGGTTCAGAGACCCCAAATTTTGGCTGCATCTAGGGGGCATCTAGGAACCCTTAACTACCAAGTTTGAAGTTCAGGGGACCTATGGCTGCAAATGGGCACAGTGAGGCATGCAAATGGGCACAGTGATGCTGAAAATGGGCATTATTGACCCTCTTTTCCACTTACAGTAGCTGTGCATTTCTCACCCTCGTCTTATACTCGGGTCAATAAGTTTTTCCCATTTTTTTGTGGTAAATTAGGGCCTCGACTTATACTCGGAACGACTTATACTCGAGTATATACGGTAAGTAGTCCTTAGCGCTCAGATTTTTTTGTGCACAGTAGTATTCCATGAGCAGGCTGACAGTTTAATACGTAATCTGACCTTTATGAAAAAGGGACTACAGAGTCTTTTAGGAAGCTAGGGGTTGGGTGCATGCTGCTGGGGAACTCAGCACGCAAATTATACACACTGTATAGATTTCTTAAACTCACAGTAAAAGTTCAGCAATTATTTGGGTCCTTACTTGCAGCACCAGTACAGGGAGCTCTGTCAGTTCCTCCAGAATACTATCATGATATTCATTCTGTGTGAAGACCGGGGCCTCGTCATTTAAATTGACCACGCTGATGACCACAAGAGTGTGATTTTCCCATTTACCATCTGATGCCACCAGTCTTAACTCAAAGAGCATGTCCTGCTCATAATTCAGGCTCTGGGTGAGAAATATTGCCCCGATCTCTGGTTCCACATCAAATATGCCCTTGGCATTTCCACTGGTGATCTGGTATCTGAGCTTGGCATTGGCACCTGTGGAAAAGTATTAAAAATTTAAATCTGGAAAGCTCATATTTTGCAAGAAACAGTACTAATATGGGAAATATAAGATGGAAACGAAGGCTCCATGTGAAAGGAAAGAATGGAGAAATCTCAACCCTCTGTTATCTGAAATGCTTAGTGGACTGAAATCCAAATATGGTTGACCACTCCCATTAAGAACAATTGAAGAGAAAAAGGATTTCCAGTTTTTTGTGGAAACCTTCTTTAAACTTTTTATAGCTTTCCTGAGAATTTTCCCTGCCCCAGTCCCTTATTTCACACTAGCAAACCAAACAAATATAATAATCACTGCACTCCTTTGCATCCTCAGCATCTCTGTTACAAGAACCTAATCTATTGGTTCTGCTGATCATATATTTGCTGTATATACAGAACTATCCAGTGGGCTGAAGGCAAAAAAAAATTATTCACATTGGAAAGGCTGTAGGGGGTGCAACAGGTACAGTGCCTTGAAAAGGTATTCATACCCCTTGAAATTTTCCACATTTTGTCATAATACAACCAAAAACGTAAATTTATTTTGTTGGGATTTTATGTGATAGACCAACACAAAGTGGCACATAATTGTGAAGTGGAAGGAAAATTATAAATATTTATTTTTTTATTTTTTACAAATAAATATCTGAAAAGTGCGGTGTGCATTTTTATTCAGCCCCCTTTACTCTGATACCCCTAACTAAAATCTAGTGGAACCAATTGACTTAAGAAGTCACCTAATTAGTAAATAGAGTCCACCTGTGTGTAATTTAATCTCAGTAAAAATACAGCTGTTCTGTGAAGCCCTCAGAGGTTTGTTAGAGAACCTTAGTGAACAAACAGCATCATGAAGGCAAAGGAACACACCAGACAGGTCAGGGATAAAGTTGTGGAGAAGTTTAAAGCAGGGTTAGGTTATAGAAAAATATCCCAAGCTTTGAACATCTCACGGAGCACTGCTCAGTCCATCATCCAAAAATGGAAAGAGGATGGCCCAACTGCAAACCAACCAAGACATGGCCGTCCACCTAAACTGGTAGGCTGGGCAAGAAGAGCATTAATCAGAGAAGTAGCTAAGAGGCACATGGTACTTTTTTTAAGTAGATTGCTTTAAAAAAAAGGCCTGGATTCTTTCCTAAATGTACATAATATAACTGGGTACTAAAATTTATAGGTAAAGTTGATCCAGGGAAAATCCAATTGCCTCTTGGGGGTTCAACAAATTGGAGCATGCTTTGCTGGGGTTTTTCACCTTCCTCTGGATCTGTGGGTGAAGGATTGTGTATATTGGATTAGATTTTTTTTTGGTTGAACTAGCTGGACTTGTGTCTTTTTTCAACCTGACTAACTATGTAACTCTGTAGCAGTGTTAATTTTAGCAGCTAATTTCTATTTAGTTTTAGTCTTAGGACTAAAATGGCATTTTAGTTTTAGTCCCATTTTAGTCTTCTGCTATTGTTTTAGTCGTATTTAGTCGACTAAATCTTCATTACATTTTAGTCGACTAAAATCTCCAGTACATTTTAGTCAACTAAAATTATTTTAGTCAACTAAAATTATTTTATTCGACTAAAATTGAATGTGTTTAGTTAAATAATGCATTTTTTAAGCATTTCTCTAGAATTTTAAAACTCATTATACACTCCTGGAGTAAAAAAAACCCACCTAATATCATGTTATTATTTATGGTTTGAACAAACTACACAGACACAGATTTAGCCGTTATATAACGTCTTCACTCTGTAAAGCAGAATTTTGTTACAAAAAAATATTGATTTTTTGAGTCACAGCTTCATTCCTTGCTATAAGTGCATGCTACTTTTCTGTTGTTGAGAGCAAGTAGCCCAAAGCCCACCCACACACTGCACAGTCAATGAAATCACTGTGTGGACAAATGCCTGCATTAGTGGGTCATACCAAAGACGAAGATCCTAAGTGTTATAACAGACAATAGGAGTAATTTGGTGGCAGCATTTAAACAAACTACAGCAGCAGCAGAGGAACCACCCTGCTGTAGGGAGGAAGACTCCCCCATGACAGAGAGTGACTGTAAGACTGAGTCCAAAATTAATGTTCTGCGGTGAGCCATTTTTATTATTCTTTTACATGATGACACTACAGTCAATTATCAAATGTATATGAAATTAAGGATCTGGGGGCTGTCTGCTCTACTGATGTATCTTTGTTATTTTTCCACTTTATTTGTATCTCGTGTAAAACTTTTCCCATAAGATGTTGAACCGGACACCATGTGTGGTCTCGTCTGGTGCATGGAGGCAAATGTTAAAACAATCTGATAAAGCAAGATCAATAGTGACCGTCTTTAAGTCTTCCATTCCATTGCAACACTGAAGATATTGGAGCATTGTGGCCTTACTCTTTTAAATGGCTGCCCCACACTCTGGTCAAGTAATACCACTAGTACATTCAACATGATCGAAAGACTTCTTAAACTGAAAAAAATTGGTCTGCCAAATCACAAATAACATGGGATGGTACACAGCTTGCTCCCTAGTTAAATGAAAAAAGCTCACATCATTGCATGACCTACTGCTGCCTTTTGCAGAGGGGAACATACTAAAACCCTCCAGAGTGACACCATGTCCATGTCCCTGCCCTCTTTGATCTACTCTCTTCTCACCCACCTTGAAGACTTTAAACAGAACACTAGCTACCAAGACCATGCCACAATTGCACAGAGGGTGAAAGAGAATGTGAACCAGCGTTTTGCTTCATTTCATCACTTAATAGATCCAAGTAAGTGATGAAATGTTCTCGCCAGTGCTTGCAGCAGCTGCTTGTTTTGAAGTTTTGAAAAAAAAGCAATATTTTTTACTTTTTGCTATAATAAATATCCCCAAAAAATATATATAAAAACAATTTGTTTTTTCAGTTTAGGCCGATATGTGCTCTTCTACATATTTTTGGTAAAAAAAAAATCGCAATAAGAGTATATTGATTAGTTTGCGCAAAAGTTATAGTGTCTACAAAATAGGGGATAGATTTATAGCATTTTTATTATTTTTTTTATTAGTAATGGCGGCGATCGCGATCGTGACCGCGACATTATGGCGGACACATCGGACACTTTTGACACCATTTTGGGACCATTGTCATTTATACAGTGATCAGTGCGATAAAAATGCACTGATAACTGTGTAAATGACAATGGGAGGGAAGGGGTTAAACAATAGGGGTGATCAAGGGGTTAACTGTGTCCTAGGGAGGTGTTCTATCTGTGCGGGGGATGGGCTTCCACTGACATGACAGCGATCACTGCTCCCGATGACAGGGAGCAGTAGATCCCTGTCATGTCACTAGGCACAAGGGGAAATGCCTTGTCCACATAGGCATCTCCCGTTCTACCTCTCCACACCGCAATCGCGGACCGCCAGCCAACATCGCGTATTCGGGACCCACGGGCACACTCCCGCGGTGGGCGTGCGAGCGCCCGCTAGGCGACAAATTTAAAGGGACGTACAGGTACGCCCATTTGCCTGCCTGTGCCATTCTGCCGACGTATATCTGTGTGTGGCGGTCGGCAAGCGGTTAAGAAGGCAGAGGAGTGTGCCTGTTCCATAAGAAAATCCACATTGCCTCACTTACAAGATGAGGATCTGTCTGAATCTGAAGATGATGTGTAAGAAGAGGAGAATATTGAAAAATCACAGGAAGTGGAAAAAGCATCATCCACATCAAAGCAGTCTTTCGGTTTCTTTCAAAATGTCACAAAAGACCCAGGCAGAGCATCTCCCCAAACAGGCAACATAGAGCAGCAGATCAGTTTGACTGGTAATCCGGTGCACACAATCCATTTTGCTATGGCCTTCTCCCTGGCCTCAGTGGCCTCTTGTTCATTAGAGTCAATTTTGTATTTTGAAACAATTAAAAAAGCAGTGCAAATAGTTTACTGTGGTGGTGCACTGCCTTGACTTGGCCCGTCATTCGAGGTTTTATGTATCTGTGGGGTTGAATTAGGGGGGAAAAAATCAAGTTATTCTGATTTTACTTTCTCTCTTACCCCACACAGTCAGCTCTAAGTTGTCTCTCTATAATATATAACATGTATGGCCCTTCCTAGGGCCAGCCTTAGGCCTTTAGGCACCCTACGAAAATTATTAACAGTGCCCCTCCCAGTGACCACATCCCTTTATATATATTTTGGTGAGATACTTCAATTCTGGGAAAGCAGCAACTGAGAGATAATATGAAATCACTCCCAAAAAAAATCCCTGCAATGTACATAGATAAGCCTGTTCTCAACAAAAGTGGAGTTAAGTGTACTGTGCTTACCTTTGTATGCAGTTCGGGATAAGTTGTCTGGAATGGAGGCCAGTAATGCTGCAGAGTGCTCTGGACGGTGGTCTGAGAAGGCCTGTAATGCTGCACAGTGCTCTGGACGGTGGTCTGAGAAGGCCTGTAATGCTGCACAGTGCTCTGGACGGTGGTCTGAGGAGGCCTGTAATGCTGCATAGTGCTCCACCACTACTATTCCTTTATATTGGTGGAGCTTCGTGAAAAAACGGAAGTTAGTTCACAAGGGTAAACGTCCCTCCTCATATTTTTATCCAGTTTTCATTCGTTAATGAAAACGGATCTGATTTTCGTCATAGTTTTCATCAGTGGACGAAAATGTGCTGTACTTTTCATTTCATTTTCGTCACTGTAAAAATGCCGCTGATTAAATCTTTGACGAAAAAGTTTTCGTTGATAAAATTAACACTGCTCTGGAGGAGCTACAGAGATCCACAGGCTGAGGTGGGGGAATCTGTCCACAGGACAACTATTAGTCGTGCACTCCACAAATCTGGCCTTTGTGGAAGAGCGGCAAGAAGGAAGCTATTGTTGAAGGAAAGCCATAAGAATTCCAGTTTTCAGTTTGCAAGAAGCCATGTGGAGGACACAGCAAACATGTGGAAGAAGGTGCTCTGGTCAGATAAGACCACAATGTAACTTTTTGGCCTAAAAGCAAAACGATATATGTGTCGCGGAAAACTAACACTGCACATCACCCTGAACACACCATTTCCAACGTGAAACATGGATGGAAAGATGGATGGAGCCAAATACAGGGCAGTCTTAGAAGAGAACCTGTTAGTCTGCAAAAGATTTGAGACTGGGGCGGAGGTTCACCTTCCAGCAGGACAATGACCCTAAACATACATCCAGAGCTACAATGGAATGGTTTAGATCAAAGTATATACATGTGTTAGAATGGCCCAGTCAAAGTCCACACCTAAAGCCAATTGAGATTCAGTGGCAAGACTTGACAATTGCTGTTCACAGACTGTCTCCATCCAATCTGACAGAGCTTGAGTTATTTTGCAAAGAAGAATGGGCAAAAATGTCACTCTCTAGATGTGCAAAGCTGGTAGAGACATCCCCAAAAAGACTTGCAGCTGTAATTGCAGCAAAAGGTGGTTCTACAAAGTATTGAATCAGGGGGGCTGAATACAAATATTATTATTTTTATTTTTACTTTTTTGTGTAAGCTTTTTGTTAAAGCTTACACAATAACAGAGGCCACACCAAAGGGCTTACACGTTCAGGTCTTGTGTAATGACTGATTACTCTCTAATGTCAATGGACAGCTTTAGTTTTTGTAAAACTGGCGCCACTGATCCTAATGTATGACATTTGCTGTTCCAGTATTGATTTCTTCCTGTACAAGCTACTGTTTTCAGTAGCAGTGGGAGATTTTAAAACATATAAAAGAAGAGCTATCATTTCCAGCTCAACTTTGGCTATAGCAGGTAGGAGTTAAAGCCTCTGTCAGGTTTTTATTACAGTCTGCATCCTTATTAGCAAGATTTACCTCCCAGGAGAGTAGTTGATGGGAGATCTCTTCAACAGGCGCACAGATAAAAACAAAAAAAACATTTTTAGTAAAAAGAGTAATGCTTTTACTCCTGACAATGTTTTTATTGCTGTCCGTGCTTTTCTGTCCCAGTGACACCAATACCCCTCATTTCTTTTACGAGCCTCACAGAAGTTAGAGAAATTATCTGCAATGGATTTAGAAAGTACAATTTTTCCCTACAGTAATATAAAAGCTAATTTTGCAAAGCCTGTGTATTATTAGGATTTCATTACACAAACTAAGAGAAAAAATATTTTTAAATGCAGGTGGACTTTATTGGATTGAATTTCTCACTGGCATATTTTATTTGGACCGCAGAGAGAGGACATTTCTCCCACATAGTTACCAATGAAGTTTCCCTACTCCAGCTACTAAAGGTGTCATTCCTTTTGAGTACTCCCAGTCTATAATATGAGGGAGACAACTCTCTGGCTGCATTCTAAAGTTTACATCTCAGAGAAAGTGCAGCGCAGCAAGAATGTGTCCTTTTGAGGGGGCGTGACCGGATGTGGATGCGGCTGTGAGCTGAGGAATGTGAGCTCCCTTCCCTGCTCGATCCCTCGCTGCAACCCCCAGCTACCTCTGGCAAAGGAGACCCAGTGCTATGAGTGGTTACCCTTCCCTCTCAGGCTTACCCTATCTTCGGCTCCTCCGCACAAAGGTCTTCATGTAATCTGGTGGCTGCCGGAACCTTGGAGACAAGTGAGCCGGCATTACACCGAGGAGGGCGTGTAGCGGACCGGCGCTGGAAGGGGCTGGATGCCTGGCTCGGAGTGACGGGATCCCGGCTCCACGCGCCGGCGGGTTGCCTGGCAACGGCCCTGCACTCTCGCGAGAGAGCCTACGAGAGGAAAAATTGATGGCAGCAGCGGGACTAAACCGAGTAAATGATTGCTAGGCGAAGGCTCCAGGGGCCAGGATCCGTGAGTAATATATCGTGGGTTTAAGTTGTAAATTGCTGGACTGCTGCACTGCACCGTTGGGTAGACGCAGCAGTGTATCCGGCAACGTGAGTATTTTTCCCTCACCTCTTTACTTCATGCTGGGCAGTGTTATATGCTGAATATTAGTGTGTTGAAGAAAGCCTTGGACATTTCTAGTGAAACTAGAGGAGAGAGGGCAACCAAGGAGTAGTGATACCCTGACTTGTTAAAACTAGCTCTCTTCTGACATCAAGTACTTCAGCTGTACTTTGTTATAGGAGGAGAACGTACCTAGGGATTACTTTTGTTTTTTCCTCAAATACCTCCCATCCTATATCATCTCTGTGTCACCTCTGTGTTAATGTTACTGTTATTGCTTGTAATATGACGAGGAAAAAGGGGGAGGAGCAGGCTCAATACACTCAGGAAGGAGCGGTGGCTCAAGCTACCCGTTCACTTAAAGAAAAGGGGAGCCAGGTGTCATCTGCAACAACAGCAGCAGCCAAATTAGAGAAGTATGCGCATACCCCTCAGCATTCCCCAGCCAAAGGTAGTCTGGTACCCCAAGAAAAAACAGACGGGAGGCATGAGCGACAGGAAAAGTATAGGGAAAACCTTACCCCCATCATCGATTCCTGCCAAGGGGCGAACAAAAAAAGCCCTGAGAAGGGCCCATTGGAAAAGGCGCCAAATGATATTCCTGCTTCTAATGAACTAGACGAGCCCGAGCCCACATTAAAAGAGGTGTTGAAAGCAGTAAACTCCTGTAGGGGCTCATTGACTAGTCTAAGCGATGAACTAAGGGGCCTTAAAGAAGAGCTGCGCTCTATGAGCCATGAATTACAAAAAGCTGCAGATAGGGCCTTAGCACTAGAGGAGAGGTTAAGCCAGGCTGAGGATGTTTTGCATCCAATGCAACATGAATTTAAAACTATGCAAGCCCAGTTGGATATCTACAAGTCTAATATGGACGAAATGGAGAATAGATCACGGAGACAGAACGTGAGGGTATTGGGTCTCCCAGAGAAAAGTGAGGGCTCTCACCCCGAAGAATTTATGGAAGGATGGTTGAGGGAGGTCTTTGGAGTCGAGACTTTTTCACGTTTCTTTTCTATTGAAAGGGCGCACAGAGTGCCTACCAGGGTAGTCTCATCAAGTACCCATCCTAGACCGATGATTATGAAATTATTTAACTATAGGGACAAGGTCATACTAATGCAGAAGTCCAGAGAGAAGGGAGACATCTTCTACAATGGAGCCCGAGTCTCTTTATACCTAGATTACTCCCCTGAGCTACAGAAGAAGAGGGCGAGCTTTGTGGAAATAAAGCGCAGATTGCGGACTTTAAAAATGCCATATGCGCTATTGTACCCGGCAAGACTGCGCATTGAAGCTCTTGGGTCGATCCAATTTTTTGACACTAAGTGGCTAGACGATAATAAGAGGAACTTTTAGAGTTTGAGCACATTGAATGAAAATAGCGTTAATCTTTTGTAGTTGGGGGTGATGTTGTTTTTTTTTATTTTTATTGTTTTTTGCAGCAGGGGTTGAAGTTGGGGAGTGAAAAGATTAATAGGATTCATAGTATGTGGAGATGCACAAATACAGTCTGGAAACACTAAGTAACGAAGCTAGAGGAGGGAACTGGCAATATAGGAATGAGCGCACAAAAAATAGATACTTTAGAGAGGGTGAACACGATAGAGGGGCTAGGAACACCCCTTTTTTTTTTTTTTTTTGGGGTTTCCTGATGGCAGGGGCTGTATTTCCTTTAAATGTCACTCAATACTGTAGGTGTTAGTTCATGGAACATTAGGGGTATGGGCGACCCTGTCAAGAGAGCAATGATATTTGCCGAGTTGGAGTCACATGGCTCGGGTTTGGTGTGCCTCCAGGAGACACACCTGACCAACGAGACTATACCACTAACTAGAAATAGGAAACTCCAGGCTCAGTTCCACTCAGTATATTCGTCTTAGTCAAGGGGGGTTAGTATTTTAGTCAATAAAGGTATGACGTTTTTTTGTAGAGATGTTAAGATCGATATACTAGGTTGTTACGTGTTTTTGTATTGCCTTATAGAGGGCTACCCACTTATCATAGCCAACTTGTATATTCCTCCACCTTCCAAGCTGGAAATCCTATATCAATTATTGGAATATTTGGAGGACAAAGCTGATGTCCCGACTTTAATAGTGGGAGACTTCAACATGGTCCTCGACGGTTGCCTGGATAGATTTCCACCTAGGCCCAGGTCGACAGGAGTGTCTGGGGGGCGCTTGACCCAGTTCCTGGAGGAGGTTGGGTGGTGCGACCTTTGGAGAGCCCTAAATCCAGGAGCTCGGCGGTATTCTTGTTTCTCAGAGTCGCACCACACACTCTCTAGGATTGACCTAGCGATTGGTAACGGGGAGATGCAGCCCCTCGTTGCCAAGATAGAATATCAGCAGAGGGGGATCTCAGACCACTCTCCTCTAACGCTGAAGATAAAATTTTATGATAAATACACCCATAGGGCTTGGGCGCTGAACCCGGCTTGGCTGAAGATTATGGGCGGAACAGAAGATATCTCCGGGAAAATAGAGGAGTTCATTGAAAATAACCAGGGTACAGCGTCAGGGGGGTGGTCTGGGATTCTCTAAAAGCATTCCTGAGGGGGGTGCTTATACAGCAGGTAGCGTGGGCAAAGAAACAATCAAAAGCGAATAGCGAGCAAATTAGAGATGAGGTGTCAAACTCGGAGCGGGCAGTATGTTAAAGACCCAAACCCGGAAAACCAGGCGCTATGGTTAAAAAAGCAGCAGGAATATAGGATGGACACAATTAGAAAGGCCGAGATCAAGAGACTGTTTCAGAAACAGAAGTATTTCGGAGAGGGGGAGAGAGTGGGCCGAACGTTGGCAATGCTGGTCAATACCAACACTTCCTCGTCATCACTACCTATGATTAGGACTCCTAACGGAGAAAACTCATTTGACCCCCAGAAAGTCAAGGAAGTATTTTTTAACTACTACAAGGACTTGTATAAATCGCAAGGCAGGCTAGATCAAAAGACAGCGGAAAGCTTCTTAGAGAATGCTAAACTGACGATTCTTTCTGAATCAGATAGGGCTGGACTGGAATCCCCTATAACCCTTGAAGAATTAAAGCAAGCAGTAGCAGATATGCCTAACCAAAAATCTCTAGGCCCGGATGGACTGCCTTTGGAAGTCTATAAACACTTTGGAGCGGTACTGCTCCCATTTCTTTTGAAAACACTGAACTGGGTAATTGTGGAAGGAAGTTTGCCCTCTTCGATGCTAGAGGCCAACATAATACTGATACCGAAAGAGGGGAAAGACCTTCTTGATGTATCATCATACAGGCCAATTTCATTGCTCTGCTCTGATATCAAAATCCTGGCTAAAATAATGGCAACTAGACTAAATAAATGTATTTCAGGCCTGGTGCACCCGGACCAGTCGGGATTTATTTCGAATAGGTCTGCTAGCATAAATATCAGACGGACGTACTTGTGCCTCCAATCTCCAGCAGGGGAAAACGCCTCTAGGGCAATACTATCCTTGGATATAGCCAAGGCGTTTGATAGTATGGAATGGGACTATCTTTGGTGGGTATTGGAGAGATTTGGGTTTGGCCCCACGTTTACAAGATGGGTGAAAACTCTATAATCTTACCCAAGAGCTAGATTAAAAATAAATAACAAACTTTCTGAATGGATCCCCCTTGAGAGAGGGACAAGACAGGGGTGCCCATTGTCACCCCTGTTGTTCGCTTTGGCAATGGAGCCGCTAGCAGAAGTAGTCAGAACAGCAACTGGAGTGCAGGGGTTTAAGAGAAGCAACGGGGAGGATAGGATAGCGTTGTTTGCAGATGATGTGCTATTATTTTTGGAAGACACTGGTCCATCATTAGAAAAACCGATCCAGCTGATGGAAAGGTTTGGGAACCTATCGGGACTGGTAGTGAACTGGGGCAAGTCCACGCTTTTACCCATAAATCCAACTGTTAGTGCCCTGATTGGCTGTATGCCTCGGCTAAAAACGGCAGAGAAAATGAGGTATCTGGGAATAATGGTTTCTAGTGACCCCCATCATTATATCGATGATAATTTAGTTCCCCTGCTGGAAAAATTCAAAAGAAAAAGTGATATTTGGGGTAAACTACTTCTGCATGTACTCCATAATTCCCCAGTCTGGATTGGGAAGAAATGGTTTATAAAAATCAATACCTTGTTTAGAGAACTAATCTGGAGGAAAGGGCAGGCAAGGATCAGCTTGCAGACACTACAGCGTCCTACCAGGGAGGGGGGACTGGCAGTCCCCCAACCATACAACTACTTCCTTGCTGCCCAGCTGCAACATATAAAGGGATGCGCGATTAGGGGCTGGAAAGGCACTAGCGGAGAAATTATGCTACAGAATAGTCCACATAAATCCCTGATAGAGGCACTGGAGGCCGGGTCATTGCAGGACGGGCCTCCAACAAGTAGACTAGTAAACAAAGTTTGGCAGTCGACTAAACGGATTATGGATTACAGAGGGTTCACTGAATTTTTGCCCATATGGCACAATAAATTTCTTCAGGAATTGATGACCCTGGAAAAAAATAGGTTTTGGGAACTCAAAGGAATTAGTAGGCTAGCTCAATTATATGGAGACAACAAAATGCTAAAATCCTTTATCGAGCTTAGGACTGAATACGGAGTTCCAAAAAAAACATTCTACTATTACCTACAGGTTAGGCACGCCTTGGATAGTCAATTCAGGAACTGCCCGCCTGTGTGGTGCAAGGTTTCTCTCCTTGAAAGCATTGCTAAAATAAATAGCACCAAGGGCTTGATAGCAAAGGTATATGGGCAGCTGGTTGCAAAGCTACTAACCCCACAGTCGTCTATGGGAGTTAGGGCAAGGTGGGAGATAGATGTGGGGGAGATTGCGGACTATCAGTGGAGGAAGATCTTGAAGTATTGCCCGTTGGTGTCTGTTTCTCCATCGCAGCAGGCCTCGCACCTTCTTCTACTACAGAGAGCTTATTATACCCCAAAAAGACTACATAAATTTGGTAGCAGGCTAGACGATAAATGCCCTAGGTGTCTGGACACAGGAGATCTCATTCACATGATGTGGAGATGCCCAAAACTAGCAAGGTATTGGAGAGAGATGATAAAGACCATAGAAACCAGATGGAAAATCAAACTAGCATTGGAGGCCAGGGTATGTATCCTCGGCCTGATAAGCGAAAATATAGGGTCTACTAGTACTAACATCGCTGTGCGAAGGTGCCTCTATCAGGCAAGGAAGCTGATAGCCCAGTCCTGGCTTTCGGCTACACCCCCAACTCCGGAAGACTGGGTTGAAGTAATGAACAAATTGGTGTGGGAAGAAAAGACAACATATACTAGAAGGGGTAGCCTTGGTAAATTCGTAAAGATATGGAGCCCATGGCTAGACTGGCTTGGTGTTCCCCCTTGAAACTTGGAGGAAGCTAGATGACAAATTATATCGATGTGAATGTGGGAATAGAATAGGGAAAATACTAGTTGGACTTAAGATATTCCAGGTAATTTTAATATTTGGGGGTGGAGGGGGGAGGGCAATTCTGGGTGGGTTTAGGGTGGGAGGGGGATGGGTGGACGATAGCGGTGGGGAGGGCAGGGGAATAGAGGGGGGAGAAGAAAGGGTGAAAAATTATCGTAATTGGAATCTATATCTAGTCACGAGGGTGTTTATTAGTTAATAATCCAAATAACTTATGTAAAATTGTATGCCTTGGGTATGTGTGTTTTACACCAAAATTAACTAAGAAAAAGTATAAAACCAGAAGAGGAAAATATATACCACAATGATGTGAACTGACGAAGGCGATATAAAAAAAAAGGAAAAAAAAAAAAAAAAAAGTTTACATCTCAGCTTTCCACAGATTAATGACCATTTTGTAATATAACACGCAATAAGTAGACAAATTCATACTTCACCTTCATCTTCATCCACAGCGCTTACAGTTATTACAACATAACCCACATCTTTGTCCTCTTCCACACTAGCCTCATATCTCTGTAGTGGGAACATAGGTGCATTGTCATTGATGTCACTGACAAATATTCTCATGTAGGCCGTATCTAAAGACAATACAGTTCTTAAGTCACGTTTTTGTGCATGGATCCACCTTTTCAGAAATTTTCTTACAAAGACAATCATTGACTATGTAAAAATGGAAACAAAAGAAAAATAGTGTTGTTAACCACATCAACCAATTAGCCATTGGCTAATTGGTTGATGCATTATCCACTAATTTAAATGACACATCATGAATCATATACACTAGAGAGTTATTGAACTTTACCTTCATCTATATATCTTCATTTAGGCTTTGCATATTGAGGATCAGTAAAACTATGATAACATATTCACCTGCTTTTACTGCTTTTCCTAAAAAAAATTCAGGGATTTTGTAAGTGTTTTGAACATTTGAGTGGTCATTAACACTTTTTTCTTGACGGATAGTCTATTCAATTTTTACTATATATGCTCTGGTTGGTTACATCATCGGTGAAAATGATGTACTGTAGGTAAAGCTAGACCCTGTTGCCAGACAAATCTTTTTTTCGCCTTTCCTTAAAGTAGAATTCAAACTTAAAGTGATTGTAAACCTTCATTTTTTAAATTAAAATATAAAGATGCTATACTTACCTGCTCTGTGCAATGGAATTGCACAGAGAGGTCCCTTATTTCCTCTTCTGGGGCCCCCGCTGGTCCTTTCCACTCCTCCCCTCCTGTATGTGCCCCCATAGCAAGCTGAGTGCTTGCTATGGGGACATACATAGGGGGGTGCTCCTAAGCAAGGCTGTGTGCATCCATAGACACATACAGTACAGCTCCAAAAAATGCATTAGGGTACAAAACCTTTAAAGTGTAGAACCACTGTAACATTAACTTTTCTTGAAAAATGTTCCCTCCTCCCTTCTCCTACCTACCTGGTCTACCTACCTGAACATATTCAAAAAATACGGGGGTTTGGTCACACTATATGGTCATTGGTGGTTCAGTGGTAGAATTCTCGCCTGCCAAGTGGGAGGCCTGGGTTTGATTCCCGGCCACTGCAATTATGGTCTCTTTGTCTTTCCCACTAATTCGGGGTACTTTGTCGCAGTAAGTGTGCTTAGCACTATATGACCATATAGTGTGACCAAACCCCCGTATTTTTTTAATATGTTCAGGTGTTTTTAACTAGCCCTGCAGAAAATGTCATTCTTGTATGTGTGCGCTGTAAAATATTTTGTACTGTTTGTAGGTCTTATAGCAGCACCATCTTGAATTTAAATGCACTGTATGGTGTGCCCCCCAAATATGTTCTTGTATATTGTGATGGAGAGGAGTCTGTGATAAGGGGAATCTGTGATGGGGGGGGGGGGGGAGTCTGCGATGGAGAAGAGTCTGTGATGGGGGGGTTCTGAGATGAGGGGATTCTGTGAAATACTAATACGTTTATGGTGAATAAATTGTTCTTTATTTTATATATTGTATTTTTTCCTGTTTTTTTTGTACTACAAATAAGATGTGTGCATAGGAATTCGTTCATATTTTTTTAAAACTATAGTCCACCCCCCCAACAGTCTGAGGGACCGTGAACTGGCCCCCTGTTTAAAAAGTTTGAGGACCCCTGCACTATAGCATAATCCTATGCTCATCCCCCAGCTTTTACACAAAAGATTATGAAGAGAAGAGAAGGGAGGAGTGAAGGAGCTTGGCGAGCACAGACAGTAATACACTCCCAGAAGATGAGAGGGCTATAATGTATAAGGAGGAAGGGGGCTGTGCTGGGGAATTGATTCTTCTGAACGTGTCAAATTTACTAGCAAGTTTAGAGGAACATTGCAAATCTACATTTTAAAAAAAGCATTTAAAATACTTATTTTTTCTGTGCTTTTACATGCATTTTTTTTAAGTTGATGACATGGTGCCTTAAAGATGTCCATTGAAATACAGATTGCTCTTTGAACCAGCCAAGGCAAATTTGACAATAAGACAACTGGGGTCAACTATTTTTTAGAGAAGCCATATAGGAAAATTTTGACTGACCACTAGCATTCCCTCCAGTGCTGGGGATATCATCCTACTTTCTCCTGATCCTCCTTGAAATATATAACCATTTATGCACAGGTTATTACTGAGCATATTTACATAGAGAAATAAAAAAAATGACTCTCTGGTAGTTAGATACAGTCCCCATGTCAACCCACCCTCTGATTATCTTTGGCCAGTTATAATTTTAAGAAGCAAGAGAGGCCTAAAGTAACTCCTGTAGAGATTAACAAGTAAACTAAGCTCTTGGTGACAATTCTATATAGGCTTACCTGTGTTAGGGTGTCCTTGCATTCCTGGGCGGGCTGATTCTGAAGAATCTTGAGACTGAATCTCTATGAGGTAGGATGCTTGTTTTTCTCTATCAAACAATGTGCTTGTGTATATGACTCCAGTCTCTGGGTTAATGGTAAAATGTTGGTGGTCTCCACTGGTGTCTCTCAGTATGGTATATTGAACCTGCATGGCACAGAATCCCTTTTGCTGGTAAACATCAGGTAACAATGGCTTGAATTGTAGTATTTAAAGGATGCATTTTGCTTATTTTTTGTATTTTTTCAATTTATAGAGCAACAACTGGCAAATTGTTTAAAGCAATCAGTGAAATGTTTATACTATTCCAGATATGCTAGAATGGTTCCAAAGTGAGCAAGTCCCCATAATTTACTATAATCTAAATTTCAGTTAATCTATTGCAAAATCTATTGCATGCAAGTTTATATGTGTTTCTGGGCTGGGCGACATCCCACTCTCTCAGTCTAGAGCTCACAACACACATTACAATCTCCTTTAGAGCTACCAACATGTCGGTAGTGCAGGGTCCTGCCTAATTAAACAGTTTATTTATTACAGGTACTTATATAGTGCAAACAACTATGCCCTCAAGGAGCTTACAGTTGAAGGTCCCTATCTCACATTTGTACCCAGGTCAGGGGCGGACTGATAACTCATGGGGCCCCTGGGCAATAGGAGATTATGGGGCCCCCACGCAATCAGTGATTATGGGGCCACACAGCATACACACACACAGTATACAATCACACAGTATAAAAAATACATGTACACACAGTATACACAGACAGATGTAAAAAAAGCACAGATTTATACATACTGCCCCTGGTTTTACTGAGGCTGGCAACCCTGATGGGGCCCCCTAGTGGCCCAGGGCCCTCGGCCAGTGCCCAAGTGGCTCAATGGTCAGTCCGCCCCTGACCCAGGTAGTGTTGGCCCTTTAAGGGAGGGTGATATTTGCCACTCAGCACAGACTATAGTTCTGAGGAAAGTTTACTCTCACCGCTGTGTTGCTGCATTTCCACTCTTTTCCTTCTTTCAGACTTGACATGTCAGATAGTGTGGTACTGCCTAGTGGGTCTCTAACACCAGGAACAGGGGAACCTAAACATCAGCAGGGCCAATTGAGACAGGTGCCAATTAAGACGCTAGAGTGTTTTTGTGTGAGAGGAAACTAGAGTACCCAGAGGAATCCCATGCAAGCACAGGGAGAACATGAAAATTCCATGCAGATAATGTCCTGACTGGGATTCAAACATGCCTGGATGGTGATCATCAAAATGAAGTTTTTGTTGCTCAAAGAAATTCCCCCCATCATATTTGCCATGTAGTATGGAAGAATGAGAGGGAGAAGTTGATTGGTTACGCAAACTTTTCTGCCTTCAGATACTTTCATGCATGAGGTTGTTCATTGCTAGCAAACATAGTCAGAAATAAAATTGCTAAACCGAAATAAGTATTTCCTAACATGCCACCTTTGCATGGCTAGTTTCTAATGAGCTGATTGGCTGTAACCTTTCAAATAATTGTTCAGGGCACTGAAAAACTGGCTTTGCTATTTATAGGTAGTAGCTCTACTTTCTTGGGAAATCTAATTATATTTGATGTATTTTAAAACAGTTTGCAAACCTTTCCATGTAGGCCAGAATCAAGATCCGTGGCTATAACTTGTGCAATTGATGATCCAATCTCAGCCCCTTCCTGTAACGTCACTTCATATGTGGAGGATGTGAAGAATGGAACGTTGTCATTAACATCTGCAAAAGATAAGGTGTTCTGACATTAGTAGACAGGACATGGGCAATTAGATAAAGCAAATTAAGCTTTTTGATATTAAAAATACAATCAGTCTATTGTTAAGGAAACTGTAAGGTAGGATTGGACCTCTAGTGATGACTGTGAAACCTGGACTTTGGTTATTTTTCCAATAGAACTGGCTTTCACAGACAGATCAAAAATTAGATGTAACATACCAGTCACGTTGACATAAACAGTTGTAAAAGATGCTAGAGGTACTGTAGCAACATTCTGGGCTCTAATCTTCAAGGTAAAGAATTTGGTCTCCTCGTAATCCAGGGGCTCAGATACCAATATGGATGCTGAGCTGTCAGTTCTGTTTGTTTTCAGGTAGAAACGAATGGGGTTATTTGTCTCTGAAACAAGCCCTTCTTCCATGTTGTATGTCACACGTGGGTCACCCAGCAAAGATGTGGCTTTCACCGTCTGAAATAAAAGCAAAGTAAAATGAACGGGTAGGTGGCCAGATATGGAGATGATATAAGGATGATAGGAAAACTGGACAGCAAAACTTCCCATACCAAATTTGGAAACCTCTGACATACCCTGGTAGCATCAAGCTCCACACATATACCCATAGCTGGGGTAAAACATGCATAGTTTTCTTAGCTTTGTTCCTTTAGTTATCCAGCCATAAACAGTATTGGTAAGTGAGGACAAGGAGATATAAAAGTAAGGAATAGGTGTCAGAGGAGATGGCTTGAAGAAGGAAAAGGGCCTGAGGGTACAACTAGAGTTAAAAAAGAGATGGAGGATATAAACAAGTGGGGCTAACTGAGAGGGTTGAGTAACCATCACTATTAGTTTATTAAAAAAGAGAGATGCACTTACAAAAGCGATAAAATTTCAGACATAAAACATAAGCCGGCCGGCCAGATTCGAAGCTCCCGTCCTCCTCGACGAGACGAACGTGGTGACGTCAGCACGTACCTCCTCAGACCCGTTTCGTTATAACTAACATTTTCAATGTTAATAAACTAATAGTGATGGTATTACTGAGGGGATTATTTGCCTGAATTTTTTAGTGTCTGGTAAGAAGGCAATCTATGTGGTGTTGGGTCACTCATGTTTTGGTCTTTCTCACATTGTTGACAGTTTTGTCCCTTCTCGCTCCAGAGCATCTATTTCTATGTGTACACCACTCATAATTTTTACAGTATCACACTATGTTATATATTTTTTGATTTATATCACTATCCACGGATCGTATATCTGCTGCGGGAGGATTTCAATTTTCCTGGTTTAAAGATTCATCACCCAGGCTGGGGTTAAAGCCATTCGCACGTTTTGGCTTGCTATCTGGTAAGCCTTGATTTCACATGGTGTTCCATATATTTTGAATTCAATCAATCAGAAAATCATTGTGTGCAATGTTCATACATAATGGGACTTTTTTTTATATAAATTATGCATCTAATTTAATTCACTTTGGACTTAATTTAGCGCAATTTTTTTCTTATTTATTTATCTGTGTCTTTTCACATTAATTGCAGCTTTTTTTTGGGGAGCTTGGTCCACCCCTATTTGTGTACTGGGCTAGCGCAGTTGTTTTTTCCTTTTTGGGGTTAAAAGTGCCCAGCTAGCGGCCGAAAAATGCTGCTTAAACAGAGGCCGCGGCCCCAGTGTGAAAGGGGCCTTATAGTTCATTGTTGAATAGTTCCCTTTGTAACATACAGCTACCAGTTAGGACAGGCTGGTCTAAGGATATTGATTCACTGGATGGGGAAACCTGGCAGGCTATTTTGGAACAGGTCCTATCTGTGGTATATATATCACCGACCCAACGTCTATCTCAGCTTTTTGTAATACATAGAGCTTATAGAACATAGAACACAAATTATATCAATGGCACCATAGAGAGACCAGAATGTCCTAGATGTGGAGGTTCCCCTGCAGACCTTCTTCATATGCTCTGGAAATGCCCCAAGTTAGTACGCTATTAGCAGGGTATTATTAATATCATTAATCAGGCTTTTCAGACTCTGTTACATAATGACCCGTTGACATGTGTACTAGGTTTCTTAGACAAGGAATTATTTACTCCTCAAGCTTGGGCCTCTATCTCTAGGTTGCTGTTTTTGGCCCGAAAATGTATTTTATTAAAATGGAGGATTGGCCAGAGCAAGTTAATTCTAACCTGCTAAAAGAATGGCAAATCCTGTTACATAGCGGTAACCCTCATAAATTTAACAAGCAGTGTACCTCAATGAGTAATAATTACTTTTATATTTACTGAAACATAGTGTTGTGTTGTAGCATGTGACCCCACTGGAGCGATGTCCCATCCCCAGTGGGAATACAGGCTACGAATAAAAACATGATAGGGACTTCATCACTTTCCCCACTTTGTCCAAAACTAAAATCAGACTGGAGTTGTGCTTTAAATTATTACATTTATAAAAAAACGAAACAAAACAAAGCAATAGAAAATAGTTATCTAAATAAGCCTTGATTAAATTTACACAGTTATAAAATCATTACATTTGCTGTGGATCGAAAGCAGACTACACTTACCACAATATTAGTGTCCCGAGTGATATTTTCTGGGATAGAGACCCAGTATATTGTTTGTAACCACTCTGGTGGCTGGTTTAGAATGTTAGTTATGGCCACTGTAAGTTCGACACTGGTGCTGCGGTTCCCCCCATCTGTGGCAAAAATGTGCCGAATAATGCGAGAAGTCTAGCGAAATGCAAAAGTGGTTAAGCATTTTAGAAACATTTTAAACACATTATATATTTGTGTTTACTGTGTTTTAGTCGTACTTACAGATTTCCTCCCCACCCCCAACCTGTGACTGGACAGTGAAAGGAGAAGCAGCACATACTAATCGGTCTGTCACTCTCTCCTCCACCACACAGCTCAATGGCTTCTTGTGCTGCTTCTCCCCCATCCAGGTTAAGTTCTGCTGTACAGTGGATTTCAATAAGCTGATATTCAGATGCTTATACTGCATACATTTAAAGATTTATTAATGAATAGAGAGCTGCATTATATTGTGTCCTTTATATCTGCAAGGAGAATAGCTTTAAAGTGTTTGTTAAGGCAAAAGTAGAAATCCGTGACAGCCCCTCAGGCATACCACACTGTATATTTCTTTTCTAAAAAAGAGGCTTGTAAATACCTATTTAGAGCTATCTTCAGGCCAGTCATGTGTCTTGCGGCCGCTTTACAGCTTCGATACATGTCTTCTGCAGGAGGGGCCGAGATCTCCCTCAGACGTCAGCTGAGGAGGTCATGTGGCCACTCAGCCCCTACCGCAGAAGCCCAGTATTGGAGATGTAAAGCGGCCACGAGTCACGTGACCAGCCTGAAGATAGCTCTAAATAGGTATTTACAAGCCTCGTTTTTAGAAAAGACATATGCAGAGGGGTATGTCTGAGTATCATAGAGAGGCTGGCAGTGACCATTGTAAGTTTTTGATTTCTACTAATAGCAGCCAGGGGGGGGGGGCGGAGACAGAGACACACAACGCAGAGCTGACAGGCAGGGAGGAGTGGATGAGGGTGAGAGAGGAGAGCTGAGAGCATGGCTGCGGATGACGGAGGGACGTACTCGCACCTCTATGGTCAGAGCTCAGCAGCCATAAATTTCCCTGGTCAGTACAGAGCGGGGGATACAGGAAGTGGCAGGTTCAACCAGGTTTTTTACAATTTAGGAAGGGGCAGATTACACAGGACAAGCACTATGCTGTTTAATCTGCTTTAAGGGACAAGGATATCCATTTTTTTTTTTGGGGGGGGGGGGTTAACAAACGCTTTAAATCTGCAAGGAGAATAGCTTTAAGTGCTTACAGGTCCATCATTTATAGGAAGGCGGGGAATGAAATCAGAAAGCAAACCACTGCTGCCTATCTACTTTCCTTTTGCCTACAGTAATAATAATTAGGCTTGCTCCTGGTAATTCTGTATAAGATATATGCAGGTGCCACAATCAATGTTTGTCAGCAGGATAGTTAGAGCAGCCTTGCTACCAGTCCTGCCACCTTTGTCCTGTTTCCACGAATTCTACTGGCACACCCCATCATATAAATTCAATAAGGCCAAAATCTCAGGGGCATACTACAGCATACACATATGCGAGGGCTGTGTTTGCCAGCATGGGGATGCACAGGTGTTCTGTGCATCCCCGTGCAGGCAGTCCCATTCATGTCAATTGGGACACAGCTGCTGCTCCCAATTTGACATCCATGAGAGTGCAGATCCCCGAACACACAGGGGTTGATTTACTAAAGGCAAATAGACGGTGCACTTTGCAAAGTGCAGTTGCCCTCTGCAAGAGAAGTTGCTCCAGAGCTTAGTAAATGAGGTAAACCTTCACTTTGCAAAGAATACCCAGTCACGTGCAAGGAAAATTAAAACAACTGTATTTTTGCTTGCACATGATAGGATGGAAGTCAGCAGAGTTTCTGCTCATTTACTAAGCTCTGGAGCAACTGCACTTGCAGAGTGCAACTGCACTTTGCAAAGTGCACAGTCATTTTGCCTTTAGTAAATCAACCCCACATTGACTGTGTTCGGGGCCATGCACCCGCACAGCTGTCAAATTGGGAGCAACAGCTACAGTACGTTTCCGTGCAGACACTGCATCTCAGTTGACATGAATGGGACTGGCTGCATGGGGATGCACGGAACACCTAAGCATCCTTGCGTGGGCATTGGGAAAACACAGCCCTTAGCACAGATGTACGCTGCAAGGCCCAAAAGAGTAATGCCCCGTACACATGGTCGGACATTGATCGGACATTCTGACAACAAAATCCTAGGATTTTTTCCGACAGATGTTGGCTCAAACTTGTCTTGCATACACACGGTCACACAAAGTTGTCGGAAAATCCGATCATTCTGAACGCGGTGACGTAAAACACGTACGTCGGGACTATAAACGGGGCAGTAGCCAATGGCTTTCATCTCTTTATTTATTCTTAGCATGAGTGGCACTTTGTGCGTCGGATTTGTGTACACACGATCGGAAATTCCGACAACGGATTTTGTTGTCGAAAAATTTTATAGCCTGCTCTCAAAATTTTGTGTGTCAGAAAATTCGATGGAAAATGTGTGATGGAGCCTACACATGGTCGGAATTTCCGACAACAAGGTCCTATCACACATTCTCCGTCGGAAAATCCGACCGTGTGTACGGGGCATAAGACTGGACATAGCACAATTAAGTTTTACCTGGGAGATGGGATGGTTGACATACACCCACCCTGTGCTGGGGTTTATCTGGAGATACTCTGGTTGTTCTGCTGATATTGTATAACTTATGGCAGCATTAACGCCTTGATCACTGTCTAGAGCAGCAATGCGAAGAAAACTAGTTCCAACTGTAGTATCTTCTCGAAGGAAATCTATATGAATAAAAGATAATGTGCAAACTTAAAATTCAATTCACTTCAGTTGGATGGTCAATTACAGACTCTTGGGTTTCTCTATTAAAATGCTAAGGACTAACAGATAAGTAGGTGTTTAGCCTTTGTGGACATTTGTACTCACATTGGTAACGACTGTTCTCAAATTTAGGGTCATTATCGTTGACATCGGCAATAAGGATAGTCACTGGACAAATGCCAATTAGGGGCTCTTGAGCTTGGTCTGTGGCAGTCACAGAAATCGTGTACTCTCTTTGCTTCTCCCGGTCAAAACTTTGAGCTGTGCTGATCACACCTAAATTATTGTACACATACAAGATAATTAGATACGGAAGTGCAAAGACTGTGTGCAAAGGTTCTGTAACCAAATCAAATTTAAACCTTTATTGAGCTGGCTACAGTAAACTTATTTCTGATTGCTTGTTATCCCCATCCCAGCCCATTGACTGGACAGTAAAAGGAGAAGCAGCACACTGATGAGCTCTAATTTCTGCCACTCTGCTCTCTCTTCCTATATTTGGCTTCTTGTACTAATTTATGATAGGTTGTTATGGTTTATTGCCATGGCTTACAGCTCCATTGCAAAGCTAACATAGGGATTTCCCCTGGGCTCTGACAGGTGAACATACTAGAGGGGGGCAGCAAAGGTGAGGGTCAGTCAGGGGGTACCCTATCTAGCCACTTAAGGACCAGCCTTGTTTTGGATTTTAGGTGTTTACATGTTTAAAACAGGTTTTTTTGCTAGAAAATTACTTAGAACCCCAAACATTATATATTGTTTTTTTTGTAACACCCTAGAAAATAAAATGGTGGTCAATGCAATACTTTTTTTTGCACCGTATTTGCGCAGCGGTCTTATAAGCGCACTTTTTTTGGAAAAAATTCACTTTTTTGAATAAAAAAAATGAGACAACAGTAAAGTTAGCCCAATTTTTTTAATATTGTGAAATATAATGTTACGCCGAGTAAATTGATACCCAACATGTCACGCTTCAAAATTTCACCCGCTCGTGGAATGGCGTCAAACTTTTACCCTTAAAAATCTCCATAGGCGACGTTTAAAAAATTCTACAGGTTGCAAGTTTTGCGTTACAGAGGAGGTCTAGAGCTAGAATTGTTGCTTTTGCTCTACCAGTCGCGGCGATACCTCACATGTGTAGTTTGACCACCGTTTTCATATGCGGGCGCTACTCACGTATGCGTTCGCTTCTGCTTGCGAGCTCATCGGGACAGGGCGCTTTAAAATTATTTTTTTTCTTATTTATTTTACTTTATTTTATTTATTTTTTCACTGTTTAAAAAAAAAAAATTGGATCACTTTTATTCCTATTACAAGGGATGTAAACATCCCTTGTAATAGAAAAAAGCATGACAGGTCCTCTTAAATATGAGATCTGGGGTCAAAAAGTCCTCAGATCTCATATTAGAACTTTAATGCAAAAAAAAAAAAAAGTCGTTTGAAAAAACGACACAAAAAAAATGTGCCTTTAAGACAAATGGGCGGAGCTGACGTCATGACGTCACTTCCGCCCTCCTATGGTATGGAGAGGGGTGGGGGCCATCTTAGCCTCACTCGTCTCCATACCTAGGAAGCGAGAGGACCCAATGGCCTCCGCCACTACCGACAGCACCGGTAAGCGGCGGAGGGCACGGGAGAGCGGCAGGAGGGGGGTGGGCACCTCTCCCGCTGTCGATAATGGTGATCTCGCGGTGAACCCGCCACAGAGACCACCTTTATCGTACACAGAACCGCTGGCCCTAAAGATGGATACCTCGGTTGTGGCAGCAGCTGCTGCCGTTACTGAGATATCCATTTTCAAAGTAATGACGTCTATATACAGTGGCCGGTCGGTAAGTGGCTAGAAATCATGAATAGGCAAAGTGACAGTTTGTCTTGAAAGTGTATTTAAACCCTTGCAATTTAAATTTTTCTGTTATATCTGTTTCATAAGTGAAAAAATACTCAATGACCTTGCCAGAAATCTTGTGAGCTGATAACCTCCTGTTGCTCTCTCTGACTGTGCTGCATTCTTATCAGTTACATTGTTCCCAGTTATTTCAGAGGACTATAGAACCCCCTTCCCCAGGTTTATGTAAAAGAGGAAGAGATGTTCTGTAGTCCTCTCCAAGGACAATGTTGTTCCTCCATAGATATGGTACAGGTAGTGAGCCTTGTTACCCTAGGACAAGTCTGAAAAAAAAATATTGTGACCACGACATATATAGACATGCAAGCTGCAATTTATTGCATATTTGTGCTTTAGATATGCTTTACACAATATGCTTTAGGTACATTTACCTAAATGTAGCGCCCTGCCCTAGTTCTGCTAAATTTAAGTGGTTGTAATGGCTGAAAGTTTTTTTACCATTCTATGCATGAAGGTAAAAAAGCCTTATGTGTGCAGCTCCATCCACAGCCCCCCTAATACTTACCTGAGCCCCCTCTCAATCCAGCGGCATGCATGAAAGCCTCGGCTGTCCCGGGACTCCGTCTCCTCATTGGCTGAGACAGCAGCGGGACCCTTTGGCTCCCACTGCTGTCAATCCCAGCCAGTGAGCAAATGAGGAGAGAGTGGGGGGGCGGGGCCAAGCCACGGCTCTATGTGTCTTATAAATGCAATGAGCAGGGCTCGGGAGCAAGCACGCACCAGTGCCCCCATAGCAAGCAGCTTGCTATTGGGGGCACTGGTCAAGGGAGGAGCCTCCACTTTTTGCTCTGCTGTACTCATGCTTTAAACTGAGCCACTGAGGGCTCCCCCTAGTGACACCTTCACAAATCCCTACGTAAAAAGAATCTCATAACAATGAATTCATGATTATTTATAAGAAATAACGTAATAAAATATAGTTCAATACCAGTATCTGCATCAATGGAAAATGCTGGAGTGGCTCCCTCTCGATGCATTATTCTGTACTTCACCTCCCCATTCACACCAGTGTCTGCATCATAAGATTCTACCTGTAGGACGAAGGTACCCGGAGGCTGGTTCTCTAGGACCCAGGTATTCTCACTGTACTGAAGACACTATGCACAGAGAAATGAGACTCAAAATTAAAGTGCTGGAAAAATAGGCACACTAGCGACACAAAGGATGGACAACAGCTGGGTGACAGATGCTAGGAATATCCCAAGTTAAAATACTGTGCAAATCAAGCAACACAGCAATGTAATAGCATAGCTAAATAAAACAACTGCATGAACTTCTTCAGTTACAGACAACGTGCATCATTTATGACCAATAGAGAAAATAAGAGCAAGCCCTAGCCCATATTGACCAATCAGATTTAATATTTATTTTTCCTAGTGCACTGTAGGGAATGAAAGCTAAAACCTGATTGCTTAAGCAAATGTCCATATTTTATTACTGATTAGGTTTTCATATACAGTATCTGCTGGGACAGTTAAAATCTTTCTTGGGTGTTTATTGCTGTATTACATTCTGTCCCTGTAACTACAAAAGTAGTAAGGGGAACCCTCTCCAATGAGAACACAGGTAGTAATAAAAACCTTACAGGGATTCTATCTTCCCAGCACTCTGCAGAAGGGCTTGCATACACCACAAACCAGACCATGCCACAAAGTCAGCTTCATTACCCGTTTGCTAGGTGCTCATGCCAGCAAGAGCTTGTTCTGGTTCCAAGAGCAGTCCACCACCCAAATTGGTAAACGTTGAATGTATAACGCAGAGTACAACATGGGGCCCGCTTTGGGAACTCCTCTTCTGATGTGTTTCACTGACAGATGGGCTGTCAGAGGATCGGCTGATCACGTGACCACTGTTATTGGTTGTCACAGTGGTCATATGATCAGGAGACAGTCTTAATGGCTCCCAATCATACTATGACCTGATTGGTGTCCACGACAACTCGGTCACTGTGCTGGGAACACACATTGAGCACACTCTCAGCACAGAAAGCTCTGCCACTTATGGACGCATATGTGTGGTGTGTGAGCGTTCAAGCCCACCCTCTTTGCTGCTGCACATATGCATTACGTGGATGACAAGAAGTTAACACACAGGTTTGTTTAAAGTAATAGTAGCTCTGTTACATAGTATTAAACTCACCTCTCTGAAAATAGGTTTATTATTATTAACATCATTTATTCCCACAATGACTTTAGTGAAACTGATTAATGAGGATGATCCCCCAGAAATATTATCATCCACTGCAGAGATGTTTAACACATACTGAGTTTTCGTCAGCCTGGGCAGAGGCATTCTACGAAGTCTTAAGATACCTATAAAAAGATTGTAACAAAAAAAACTGTAATAATTCATAATGGTGTCTAATTACTAAGGTTAAAAAAAATGGTCTTATGGAGAAGTCAGAAATAAAAACCATCCTTGCCCACCAATAGCAACCAATCAAGATTGCCAGGCAATGAGGCTGAGCAAGACAGACAGTACTTTTTTCAGGCACCTTGAGACATTCAACACAGAGATGTTTGTCAAAAGGCATTTTGTTGTTTTACCTTTTTGACTGTCCAGTTCAAAATTACCATCTTCGTTCCCTTCAACAATGAAGTATGACACTCCATCTCCATCTGGGTCCTTAGCATGGACTGTCGCTACTAAGGTGTTTGGCCCCGCATCTTCAGACAGGAAAGTGTTATAGCTATCAAGGAGAAATGTAGTTATAACAGTCAAACTATTCAAAGCCAGGCAATAATTAAAAATCTGACAGGGGGTATAACCCCACAATACATGAAATAGACTAATGTTGATTTGTAATGTAAGACCAGTTTGCTCCAAACCAACATTTCTGTTTTTGTTAAATGCTGGAGAGTTAAACCACCTACAATTTTCTTAAATATATCTTAAGGACTTTACTTGTAAGACATAGACATTTCCTAGGTCTTCACACTTGTTGTGGCCATTATGGCTGGGAGATCTCACTGTTAGACCATCCAAAGCATATCAGATACCAAGAGTGGACAGCCCAGGAGGCTCCACCCGTAGCTAAAATATCACTTTTAGGTGAACTAACCCTTTAAAAGTCTGGGTTTCGCCCTCAACACTCAACTGAAACTCCTCTCCAAAAACTCACAAACAGCTACTAACAGCTAAATCCTACTCCTTGACCTCTTTCCTGCTTTTGACATGGTGGACCACTCCCTCTTCCTCAAAAAACTTTACTTCTTTGGTCTTCATGACTGTACTCTGTACTGGTTCTCATTCACCTATCCCACTGCACCTTCAGAGTTTCTTACATTTCTACTTCCTCTTCTCCTCTTCCTTTCTTTGTTGTGGTTTCCCAAGGTTCTGTTCTTGGACCTTGCCTATTCTCACACTACACTTCCTCCCTGGGTCAGTTAATAGCCTTCCATGGCTTCCAATACCATTTTATTTTGATGACACCCAAATCTATCTCTCTACTCCTCAGCTCACTTCATCTGTCTCCTCACGCATCAGTAATTTACTAACAGACATATCAGACTGCAAGTCACACCACTTCTTTAAACCAAACTCATAATGTTTCCTCTCCCACAGACCTCTTCCCCTGACTTCTCTGTCAAGATTGACGGCTCAACAATCAACCTATCCCAGCATTCCAAGGTGCTAGGTGCAATCCCAGACTCTGCACTCTCCTTTCGACCCCACATACAATCAATGTCCAAAGCTCCACCTCAACCTCCGCAACATCTCCAAAATAAGCCCCTTTATAACCAATGACACTACAAAGCTCCCTGGTCATCTCTCGCATTGACTACTGCAACTCATTCCTCATTGGCTTAACTTTACCTAGGCTATCTCCACTTCAGTCCATCATGAAACTGCTGCCTCTTTGTAAGCTCTAATGAGCAGGGCCCTCCGATTCCTACTGTATTTATTTTTTCTTTATTACAGGTACTTACTGTACATAGCACTGACAATTTACACTTTAAATATATCATACATTCACATCAGTCCCTGCCCTCAAGGAGCTTACAATCTAAGGTCCCTAACTCACATTCATACATAAAGTACATATACTAGGGCAAATTTAGACAGGAGCCAGTTAACCTACCAGCATGTCTTTGGAGTGTGGGAGGAAACTGGAGTACCCATAGGAAACCCATGCAGGCACAGGGAGAACATGCAAACTCCAAGCAGGTAGCGCCATGGTTGGGATTTAAACCCATGGCCCAAATGCTGCTAGGTGTAAGGGCTATCCATTTAGCCATTGTGCCCCCCATGTATTAAATTGTATTGTAATTGTACTGTCTGTCCTTATTTTGTAAAACGCCACGTAAACTGTTGACGTTATATAAATCCTGTATAATACTAATAATAAAAAGGAGTGAACTAAATAAATTAATCAAAAATGACCAATCAGAACAATTTTTTCGATGCTTGCGTACTGTAAGCTTGCTGCATGGCACTATCCACATCAGAGCCTGCACTGCCTTATAAATTAAATATTACCTTAAGTGATGTTACATCTATATTAAAGTCCTTACACAGACTGGGAGAAGATTGGGGCTTCATCATTGACATTGGCCATGCGTAGTCGCACAGATGCTGTTCCAGTACGAGGGGGATTTCCCTTGTCCACAGCTACAACTACAAATTCATACATGTGGTTGGCTAGCTCATAGTTGAGTATCTGACTGGAATGGATGACTCCTTGTAGCGTGATGGAAAACTCTGAGCTTTGAGTGAAGTAGGAAATCTCTGCATTGGTTCCAGAGTCACAATCCTGGGCAGTCACTGATAAACAAAAAAACACGATCATTATATGCAGTCACACATGGTACAATATCACCACCTTCTCTCTACATGGGGTTTTTCCTGGAAGCTAAGATTATACAATGTAGACCAATGTTTCTCAACTGTAGTACAAGTTTAGTCCCCTCCTCACATAGTTGCTTTTGAGGATTTAAATACTAACAAAATACTTTTACAGAGCTACAGTAGCTGGTAGAATCTTTAGCATCTGACACTTCCAAGTGTTTTGGATGTCTGTGTCTAGGTAGCTAGGCAGCTAGGTAGGAATTGATGGTTCCACTCACTGGCTACTACTCTACTAGTGTGACCATGCAAGTTAATGGGCTGAACCACCAAGTGTGTTAGTTGTATTCATCTCCCAGTGACGTAGAAGCCAGTGGTTCCACCTAACAGCTTTTACATTATTAGTGTTTCTATGCAGCAGAAAACACAGCCATTCAACCACCCAGAAGTGCTGGATAAATAGGGTGCTACCAGCAGCTGTAGTGCAGCAAAGATTCCATTCACTGAGAGCAGCTAGTTGTCTGGCTGTCATGCTTATCCAGTGAATTTATATGTGTACTGAATCGGTACACATATACATATCAGAAATTAGTATTAAATCAGTACTGGTTATCTTTAATGGAAACATACTGATTTAAATTGGGTAGTACTTTTGTGCGATCCAGTGTCCACTTTGTTCAGGATAATATTACCATGGGGGGTGGAAGTAGTATCAGCCATTATAGTGACAGTAGTACCAATGAGTGGTACATATAGAAACTCTTTAAAAGTACCAGACAAATTACACTACACTGCAAGTATTTAGATGGTGGTAGTTGTAAACCATTTTAGTTACCCAAAGCAGTTAACCAGTAATTTAATTAAGATGGAAATATACATTTTTGAAGGTTACAAAATGGATCTTTAAAACCCTTTACAGGTGTAGTAACTACAGCTTTGTGGGTCCAACATTAAAACCACAATAAAACTAGAGTTATAATATGATAACAAATGGACTATGCTCTCTGTTTTTATTAAAAAATTGCCTGATAGCTACACTTTATCATGCAAAATTGGGCAAAATGCTAAAACAGCACCAATTATACATGCAGGAGGCATCAATCTACCTTGTAACAAGGATGTTCCCACTGGAATATTCTCTAAAATGTTGTCTCTGCTGTATATAGACCTCAGGAACTCAGGAGAGCAATCATTATCATCTATGATGTGAACCATGACCTGAGAAAACAATAAACCGGTCACTGGAAACAAAGCAAGGCAGTGGAAGAATGCAGATGCAAAGGTTTGTGTGGATAGATAGATAGATAGATAGATAGATAGATAGATAGATAGATAGATAGATAGATAGATAGATAGATAGATAGATAGATAGATACAACCTTTCCCAATTAAGATTCCAGCAGAGGTTGATAGGCGTTCCCTGATCAATGGGCATAATGAAACCATTGACACCAATAATTTTTTTAGCTCAGTGTAAGGGGGATTATTTCAAATGACCACAAATGTAAGAAGCATTCTTCCCAGTGCCTGTCACGCTAACTGTAGATATAGTAATTATTAGCAGGGATTTCCTGGGCCTTCAAAAGCTATATCAAGGGTTCATGTTAAAAAGGCTGCCAAGGGCAGATAGATAGATAGATAGATAGATAGATAGATAGATAGATAGATAGATAGATAGATAGATAGATAGATAGATAGATAGATAGATAGATAGATAGATAGATAGATAGATAGATAAAAAATGAGGAAACCTATGGCTGAAAATAGAAAATAACTGCTACTCATTTGTCCAAAACTCACCACAACATGGCCACAATGATATCAGTTTTTCTAGACCATTCAACTGTTTGTATTTAAAAAAACTTTCCCATAGCAATATCTGTGAATCTAGCACCTGTGGCATGTGTAATAATGGGCTTCTAAACTTAATGAGCCTGTGACTAATGTGTATTCTCCTCTGTAGTGAAAGTAAATAGAGGCATACTTTGGCACATCAAACGTTGACTATTACTGGTCCATATATAACAGCACTTGGGGATGGAAGTTCAGGTACAAAGGCTGCATTGTGTTGAGGCAGAGGGAATATGATATGTTCCCCTATTCCCAGTTATACCAGATATTTATTGCGGTGGTCTGTACTGGGAAGTGTTGAGTAGGTATGTACTGGCTACTTTAGGTTCTTCCTATAAAGCAAACCTGGTGCTATGACTAGTAAAGACACAATGGGGGTTTTCTTTAAGGTACGGTAGGATTTTCATGAAAGTGCTGCAATTACCTCAGTGACGCTGCTGAGTCCACTGTCTGCCTCCACAGCTTTTACCAACAAGTGGTAGAGGTGATGTTCACTCTCATAGTCCACAGCATGGGTGAGGCTCAGCTCTCCGCTCTCCTGGTTAATAATGAAGAGGCTGCTGGGATTCATCAGCAAGCTGTAGGTGATCGGCTGGCTTTGGAAAGACACAGCTTCTACAACTGCTATTCTGCACAAAGAAGGACACATGCTAACTTTAGGGGTCAAATATTTGATAAAATATTAATTTGTAGATGCTTAAAGTGGATCTAGCATCAAAAATGTTATGTTAAGTGCATGCATGACAAGAAATCTGTAAGACTTACAGGTATTTACTACTTCTCACACAGATCAAGGAACTGCCTCTGACAATGTCTTCATCTACATTTCTCTTCAGAAAGACAGAGCCATATTTGTTCAGGAATCGTGCAGGGTCAACATCTACCGACTAGATGCTAAATTCTTTTACAGTATGGGTGGCACCTCCCCCCCATGGTTACTGGGCTCTCCTCCGCTCTTCTTGAGTGCTCAGGACTACATCAGAAGGCATGTCCATATTTGGCCAATGACAACCCCTGTTGACCCAGCTTTAGCGGCAGTGGGAACAGTCACTCCATTCAGTGTGGAGAAAGCAATGGGATTGATCTGGTCTCGGACAGTGGGTTTTTTCTTTTGCGTGGGTCAGCAGTTGTGGTTAATGTGGACCTGCATTGCTGGATGACCTGATTGATGATGGATGTATATCAGGGGACATTTGTTTTATTTTTTTAAATAAAGGACTGATTCTGAGCTTCTTATATGAAGGCCACTGTGTTCTCTGGTTCTGAGAACCTCCCTCTCCCTCTAAAAGAAAAGTGTAAAAAAATACTGACCTTACCAGTAGTCTCGCCTAAGCAAGAGTTAGTAATTGTAGGATCTTGGGAAAGCTGGGGACCCCAAATCCCAAGAGAGAACTGTGCCTTTTTGTTCTGACAGAGGGACCGCCTCCCCTCCCCCCCCCCTTTGCTGCCAGAACACGCTGATCAGATGCTGGCTTTGTCGATTGTCCCTTCAACAAAAGCTGATCCTTGGATCGCCTTTTATCGCAAAGACAGCTGTACACACTGACCAAATGTCTACCGGTTCCTGTGGAACCGACTTATACCGGCTAATATTCAGCTTGTGTGTACCCAGACCTAGACGTTCATTCATTTTTTCTATTCTGCTCCTTCAAATTTTCTCATCACTGAGTTTAGAAAACGAATGTTGGTTTGTCCCACTAACAATTAGAAAGTTAAAAGAATGTGCTTAAAAAAAAATGTGAACAAAATTCTGAGTATGGCCAGTTTAAAATTCACCAAAACTATGTTATATGATGACCTACCTAAACCATCCACTCACCCAATCAGGCAGGCCTTTACACTATATCGTTGTTGGTAGATCTAAAGAGGTTTGTATGATGTAATGTAAGGGCCTACTTAAATATCAATTCAATTTGGATTCAGTCATCCAGACCCAGGCACTACATATTGGTAGACCTAAAGAAGATTGTACAATCAGAATGTAATATGTATAGTAAGGTTTGGCATGTATGTATGTACACGAGCATGTATTGTAAAATGTCCATCTCCATACTCACTTCTCCCTAGCAGCAGTGCTTTCTGGGACAAACAGACTGTACGTCATATTGGTGAACTGGGGAGGACGCAAGCCGACCAGAATGGAGACAGAAGCATACAGACTTTTTTTCCCATGTCTGTCAATTGCCTGCACTGTGAGAGCATATTCCTTATCCCAAATCAGTGGTAAACCTGTTGTACTGATGACACCAGTCTCCTTGTTGACCTCAAACTGCTGGTCATATCCTGAAAAGAAGATAATGAATAGGAATCATCCTCCTAATATTCATGTACAATTTAGGACATGCATGCAAGGTATCGATAAGAACAATGATTGGGTGCTAACGGTGAAAACCCAATAGCCACCAATCAGATTTCAAGTCAGATCTGTTAAAAGATTAATTCTGATTGGCTGCATTGAGCACATTCTAGTTAATCTTTTTTTTTGTTTGACAATTTCTGATATGTTTTTATGCTTCATACATTATTTAAAGCACATAACACCTAAAATACACCCCTCCATAGTTAGAAATATAAACTATAACAAGAAATATAAACTATAACAAGAAATATAAACGTGTATTTTTTTTTCAAAGTCTTTTTATTGGTTTTCAAAAAGAGAAACAAAAAGAGAACAAACAGTTAAACATACATTGGTCTTATATGATGTCTATGTGATCCTTGCAAGAATCACGCTGTCACCTTTTTTATGAAATATATATTATGAAATCAGTCATAGCGGTACAGTTTACTGGGTCATGAGGTGGTGCTATGTGCAGTTATACATGGTAAGATAGCAGATTGTAGATTCATTGTGTACACCCGGCACCCGCTTGGGAGCTACTTTGTGATTGGGATCTACTAAGAGGCCTCTGAAGCGGTGGAGGGATCTGCCAGCCACTTAGACCAGACTTTGCCATATTTGTTGGGGCAGCCTCTGTTGTCATATGTGTCTTTATACAGAGGTAAGCTATTGCTAATTAATTGTTTCCACAGGGAGAGAGGAGGGGGGTTGGTTTGCGCCAAATAAGGGCTATAGCTTTACGGGCATAGAACAGGAGCAATCCCACCAGTGTGCGTCCCGCCACCGTAGGAATTAGTTGTTCTACCAGGCCCAGTATGCAGATTGACATTAATGGTTGTAGTGACACAGAGGTGATTTGTGTGATAAAGTCCAATATCTTCCTCCAGTATCCGACAATTGCCGGACAGGTCCAGAAGATGTGGGTGAAGTCCCCAGGAGTCGCACCACATCTCCAACATCCGGGAGGGGAGTCGGAGTTCATTTTGTGTAGTCTGTGAGGGGTAAAATATGCCCGATGGACTATCTTGAATTGGATCAGGTGATCTCTCAGAGAGACCAGGGAGCTAATTGGGAAATCCCATATGTCATCCCAGTCATCGTTGTCAAAATTGGGGATGTCACGGGACCATTTAAATCTTAGCTTTTCCATAGTTGGGAGAGAGGTAAAACGTGTATTTTTAAAGCGTAGATTCACTGACACTTATCCTCCTCTTCACCACCATTTCTGACATTTTATGTTTTTTTTTTTTTTGAATCAGGTAATTTTTATTGATCATTTTTCAAGAACAAAAACATCTGTTACCGAAGTAAAAATCTTGTCACAAGGGACAAATATGTAAAATAATAATCAATTTACATTAAAATAAATTAAAACATAAAAAGAGAAAGTATACATTAAAAGGAAAAAAAAATGTTTATTTTTTAGAGGGAGCAAATACATTTTTGACAGATACCCACTCCCACTTCCTCAATTCTCGCCTAGGCAAATATTACATCACTTATCCTGCCCCCCTCCCTGCCCATTGCCTCCGGGAACACATCCTAAGGGGATGCAGGACTAGTATCACTGCACCCTGTGATCTCACACATGTGCAATGGGGATCCAGCTGTGATTCCTCAGGAAGTCACAGCCAGCTCTCAAATCTAAGATAGCGATGCCGGGGACCCACATCATTGAGAAGAACCAGCTGCAGGTTGACATCATCTCCTGGGGCTTTATAATTAGTAAACGAACTGGTCACTGTATGCATTTCCTCTAGAATATTGGTGAAGTCTATGTTTGGTGTTCTTTGGATAGTGAAGGCAGATTAAGGCCATGCATATATTGAATGAAAGTGAAACTAAACTGTATCTGAGCACCACAAACTGAAAACACTATTTATTTCATTATTAATATTTAAAATAAAACTCACCCATTCATGCATGTCTCCATGCTTTATTTTGTTGAGAAATATCTTTTAAAAACACCCACTTATCATTTATAACTGCAGCCATCTTGAGTAAGGGCAGCTGATTCCAGTAGAATTTACTTCCTGGAATCAATCTGGCCTTAGCTAAGGCATTCAGGCAGGAAGGTATGTGTAGCACACTCCACATAAGAGCCGCTGCGGAATTGGGATCTCCCACCCTGCACAGCCAGGCACACCAAATTTTCACAGGAATACTTAGATTTAGTGAACAGTCCAGCACTTTGTTTTTGTACTTTATTGAGGGGATAAAACTTGAATAGGGATTAGGGAGATTATGGAATGCCCACTTGACTTTAGAACTCTTTAGGGACAACTCTTCCTATGTACAGCTATATGCACTCCTCTTAGCAAAGCCCTTAAGCAAAGCCCTTTACAGGCAGGGACTGTGGGCCATTTTGATGTGTAAAGAAAAAGTCCAGTGTCCAGCTACATCCTTGTGGCTACTGATCCCAGCACCACCCCTTCAGGCACTGCCAGTCCGCCTGACTGCAGCTGCCCCCTTCACCAGCCCACCCGGCTACTTCCCACAGTCCTTCCAGACTGCACACTCACCAGCCACCCGACGGTCTTCTTCCTAGAGATCTCCTGAATGTGCTGACTCTCTCCCCCTGTCCTCACACCTGCTCCCGTGCATCCAGGACAGGACTCCTCCCTTTGTTGTAAATGGATCCCTCCAGCACCCGAGCCCCAGGCCTGAGGTCACCCCCCCAGACTAGGGGCACCCTCAAGGGCCACCGACAGCCTCCTCAGCACTCTATCGCCAGCTTCCACCCAACTGCCCCCTGCTGGCATTAATCAGAGTATTTAAGAGGTGCCCACTCCCTGCCAGCCCACTTGCTGGGGATTGGCTGGCGCCCATACTTCAGACAGCTCCTCCTAACCTCCCTCCTATTCTTTTGTAAGCTTCTCCAAGGTTCCAGCAAGTAGGGGGAGGTACCAGAGGTGCTGCCTGATGAGTCATCCAGCTTCCCTGAGTTACTTATCCCTGACCTAGATTCAATCCAGGCTTGGCTGCCGGCCAAGCCAAAATTTACCTATACCATCACTAACTATGTACAATCTATTCTAGCACACAAGAGGGTCCTACATATGTTTAGCTGAGATAGCTCTTCCTCTTCTCCTCCAGATAAAAGAAAGAAAATGCCCATGAATAGGGTTGCCACCTGTCTGGGATTCACCTGGACAGTCCAGGTTTTGAATCATGTGTTCATTCAGCCTGAAACCCGGACACAGTATTTCAACAGGAATGTGGCTCAGAATAGGGCCTGACAGGAGGGTGAGGAGGCACTATGCATGCCGCATTACTACTCTCTTTGGAGCACCCAAACATGTCCTAGGTCTGTTATAATCCTATAGTTTATGCTAAAATATTTTTTTTTGCTGTGCCAGAAAAAGTGGCAACTCTACCCATGAAGCCTCCTAGTATGTATGACATACTTTTGGCCTAGGCCAGAAACCAGGAAGCAACTGAAGAAATGTAAAAAAAAAAGGTTTAAAATAATTAAATATAACATACCTTCCTATCTAGTTAATATTCAACAAGAATAATTAGTTTCACTTCAGGAAGCCTCAGAGTGGGGGGGGGGGGGGGGTTGGAAATATATAGGTCTGATTAAAAAACGGACCAGTTCCCGCAGTATCAGGAAGGTGAATTCACTATTTGACCCTCAGAGTTAATGAATGATCCAATGTTATTTGAAGATTGTTGGAATTGAGCAGTTTTAGCTAGCAGTTGATCAGCTTTCTCTCCCTTCTCATAGTAAGCCAGTTTACTAGAGAATTGTTTTTTCTCTGCAGATAAGACGGAAGGGTGCTTCATGTGTCAAAGCATTGGGTTTCGAAACATATTCCAGCACCTGCTGGACCACCTGGCGCTCACTTAATGTAGTTGTTATTTTATCAGCATTCATTTCCGAAGTAAATATGCCCTGCAGGTATGGCTTGAATGCTTCCCAGCAGATGAGCTTGTCCGGGTAAGTATTATGCACCTGAAAAATTATTTTATCTGGCTTTCAATGGAATCATGTGAAGGTGAGGTAAAGCCAGAAGGCCAGAGGATCTGCATTGGCTACAGAAACAGCAAACAAAGTTCTAACCCTTCCCTAACCATCACAAAAACTAAAAAAAGAAAAAAGATTTGTCTGGAATTAAGATTTAATATCTTCTAGAGAACAATCCAGTCCATGTATTATAATATATTATATTATATTATATTATATTATATTATATTATATTATATTATATTATATTATATTATATTATATTGAGACATTACTTACCTTCCATAAGGTAATATGATATCCCACCACCTGAGCTCTCATCATTGTAGTAATGGGCTAAAAGCTGGTACACAAAAGTTCCCTTTGGTGCTTCAGGATCTACACAAGCCAGGTAAGGGAAGGGGTACATCGTCCACTCCAAACTCTCCTCTCTGGGCACAATAATGGTTACGTGGCATAAATACCAGTCACTGTCTGCAAATACAAGAACCAGAAGTTATGGGTTTTTGTCACCGCCAAAGTTAGAAAGAACAATTATAAAAAAAAAATACCAACCACAAGGGAGAGCGCTTTTTAAAAAAAAATGTTTTGAACCTTCCACTTTATGGCCCAACTACGGAGGTGCATGCAACACTTCTATTCTACAGCATGAGATTGAAAAAAAAAAAAAAAAAAAATGGCACCTCTAAATCTAGGATTGTCTATTAAAACTAAAATGGAATTAACTAAGTTGGGGGCAATTGTGAACTTGGGGCATTTCACCAAAAACTGAACACATTACATAAATATAAATACGGTATATATTTTTTTAAGTAAAGGATATGAACACGATCTTAGAAAAGCCATGTCAACTAGGGTTCTGTGGAATCCTAGGGTTCTTCCAGAAGTTACCAGGTATTCCTTGAGCTGTGGCTGTTTAATCCAAAATTTGATGGTGCCTGCATATTTATGGGGCCAACACCACTTGGCATAGCCAGCTGTATGACACCAATGGACTTTTTAGTTGTCTGTAGGATGGCATTCTTTTCACCACTGTAACTGGGACATTCTTCCCACTACCCACTAATATAAGTGGCATTTTTCCCTCTGACCCCCACAATGAATTGGTTTTAGCAGGGTGTAGACCTCCCTGCACAGGTGGCACTGAGCAGCCACCCTGCAGAGATGCAGAGTGCAGGAACGAGGAATGCACATTCCTCCTGGACCCCTACAATGTCAGCGTCCAATTGGACCCTGCCACTCAGGTGACCAATGCAACCTTCTTTAGTGATTCTTACTACAGTTGGCGCACATTCTGTGTGTGGTTAGGTTAGGGACAGGAACCCCTTTGATAAGGAGAGTGTGCATAGTGTAGAGAGAGGTTCCAGAGGAGGAAGGACAGCATAGGGACTGTCATCAAAGTTTCTACAGGGCAATCTTTCCATGTCTAGTTCTTGCTGCATATTCCTATCAGCCAGGTGCTGCCTGTTTCTGTGCATCACTCTGCAAGTACTGTATAACCTGTCTAAGCCATTGCATAGACTCGGTTACTGTGTGTTGAAACATTTTTACCAATACAATTCCTGCAATTTCAACCACTGTATGTGTCGTGTTTTCCCTCTGGGGTGCCTACCACCTTGGCCCCTACAGCCTACAAGGGGTTCCCCAAGACCTGAACATTATTTCAAGGGTTCCTCTGGTTTTAAAAGGTTAACAAAGGCTAGAGGGTAAGGAATCAAATTCAAGTTTATGTACCTTTTAAAAATGACAATGCAGTATGTTTAAATATATTTCTTAAAAGTTTTCCAGGACTTTTGTTTCCAATAGGAGTTCCCAGTGGGACCTGTGTTTAAGGGTCAAGCCACCACAGCTGGCTCTCGGTTCAAAGAAGAAGTTGCTCTTCTGCTCAGTACTCTTCTCACCCGATCATGTGGAATAAGCCTAGCTCCCCTTACGTGAAAGGTTGTTGTGCTTTTGATTTTGACTTTTCAGCAATCAGCCTCAGGAAACATTGCTACTGACCAGATTACAATACAGGAAGAGCAAATATGTAAACCTGGCCATACACTAGTAGAATTTCATTTCAAATATTTAATATTAATAAAATTTGTTCAATTTTCCTCTGAATATTGAGGATAAATTGATGTTAAGTCTCGTACACACTACTAGTTTTTATACAGGGGTTGAGGGGCGGGACTTTGAGTGAAGCACACGGATGCATTAAAGAAATGAATTTAGAAAATGGTTTATTAATTGAGTCATCTTAGAGCATAAGTTGGGGGTATACAGTTCAGTACATAAATTGGATATCAATACCTCAAATTACATATCACATATAAATGCATTGTCCAACCAAGGTTTAAACAGTATTTTACAAGTACACGGGTCACGTAATAACATGATTAATTGCATTGCAGGGAATACTCATAAAAGTAGCTTGCGCATTAAAGCGCCATTAGAAATAATACTAATAGAACTACTAGTTTTTATTTCGTTCAACCCAGAGGGTTGAAAGGAAAAAAAATCACAGCTCAGGTCGGAGCCACTGTACTAACAATCCGATGTTAGTACAGCGATCTCCCCCGCTGTGCTATTGTATGACAGGGGGACAGCCCGCTGCCAGAACACTCTGGTCAGCGCTCTCAGCCATTGTCTGACCCTTGGAAAGATGGTAAGGTAAGGACATGTTAGAAGAATGGTAAGGTTTTACTTGATCCTTGATGCATTTTGTGGAGTTAAGCTGGTCATATACTAGTAGATTTTTGAATGAACATTTGTACAAATTCTCTCAGCCATTGGCTGAGAGTACTGATCGGGTGCTAGTTGGCAGGTCGTTTTCGGTCATGACCCTTGGACAGATGGTAAGGTAAGGATATGCTAGGAGAATGGTAAGGTGTTCTTGGCCCTTGAGGCATTTTGTGGAGGAGATGGGACTGTAGGAGGAGGACGTGGAAAGGAGGTGATGGGGAGATGAGAATGGGGGAGAGAGGACATGGGATGCAGGAGATGGGACTAGAGGGGGAAGAGGACATGGGATGCAGGAGACAGGACTGGAGGAGGAAGAGAACATGGAATGGGGGATATAGGATCATATAGGTCAGTGGGCATGCCCTGGTGAATGTTGATGGTCAGGCCCAGTGGGGCCCAAGCCTAAAGCTGTGTAAGGGGCCTCAAAATTTCTGATGGCTGCCCTGCATAAGACTAGTTACAATTTCTCGACCAGCAGCCAATTTAATGATTAGAAATCTACTAGTTCCCATTAGATTCAACAAATATTTTCCATCCTTATCCTTCACTTTTTTTTGCTCGTGTGGTGGAAACCAATCATCGAATCATCCACTTCAAAGCAGACCTTTCCCCCCTTTTACTAAAATTCACATCAGCAAAACATTTTTTTCAGCATTTTCTCTGGTCTCCACCTTCCTGAGGAAGCATACCATAACATGTCAAGAGATTGTAGTCCCTCCGCAACTGCAAATTCTCTGTGTTGTCCTATTCAGTTAATTGTTATAGATTTAATGGGCAGTATTAGCAACGCTTCTCTTGAAACTTAATTTGTTTTTATTTGAATACTGTATATACTCGAGTATAAGCTGAGTTTTTCAGCCCATTTTTTAGGCTGAACCCCCCCCCCCCTCGGCTTATACTCGAGTGAGGGTCTCGAGTGAGGCTGCGGATAACTAAAATAGCGGGTGTCTCCCGCTGTGTTATGCAGTCTGTTCGGCGGCTGTCAATTGTGACAAAGCTCCACGTCCTCCTAGTCCGTGATAGAGGAACACTGATACAATGCTGGGAAACTGTATCAGTGTTCCGCCTATCACGGACGAGGAGGAGGCGGGGCTTTGTTACAATGGACGGCCGCTGAACAGACTGCATAACACAGCGGGAGACACCCGCTGTTTTAGTAATCAAAGGTATGGCTGCAGATGGGCACAATGAGGCTAAAAATGGGCACAATGAGGATGAAAATGGGCACAATGAGGCTGCAAATGGGCACAGTGAGGCTGCAAATGGGCACAGTGAGGCTGCAAATGGGCACAGTGAGGCTGCAAATGGGCACAGTGAGGCTGCAGGTGGGCACAGTGAGGCTGAAGATGGGCACAGTGAGGCTGCAAATGGGCACAGTGAGGCTGCAGATGGGCACAGTGAGGCTGCAAATGGGCACAGTGAGGCTGCAGATGGGCATTGTTTACCCAGTAGCTGCTGCATTTTCCCACCCTAGGCTTATACTCAAGTCAATAAGTTTTCATAGTTTTTTGTGGTAAAATTAGGTGCCTCGGCTTATATTCGGGTCGGCCTATACTCGAGTATATACGGTATATATTGTGGATATGATATACTACAATAGGGGGTTATGTTCATACTTGTTTGATGCACATTGTTTATAATCTTTTTGTATGTATTGTTTTTAAATATTATCAATCAGCCTTTTGCTGTGTTTTTATGAATTTACGTCTGTAGTTTCTTGAAGGAGTAAAAGTTCCTCTATTTTTTTTTTCTGGCTGCCGACCTAGACAGTAATTTTTCTGGATGTTTTGGGCTGCATTCACACCTGAGCATTTCGTTTTCAGGTAGAAAGTCGCATGTTTTTACCCCGATTTTTGGCGCAATTTTGCACAGGTCAAAAGGTCACCAATGTAAAAAGCAGAAAAACGCCTGTAATCTGCCCAAAAACAAGCTCATGTACTTTTTTGAGCTTCAGGCGCTTTGCTTCAGGCTACAAAATGCTCAGATGTGAACAGGGAGCATTTAAATTAATTTGATTTTTGCTTGTTGGGCGTTTTTCGGACGTTTTTTCAGGCGTTTTACGAGCTGAAAATGCTCATGTGTGAATGCAGCCTAAAACAACATTGGCAGTACTGACATCTAAACATCTGGCACATCTGTATGCCTATTACTGTCATAAATACCATAGAGCTGCCATTTCTACAACCATAACAAGAAAATTACCAGGACATGCAACCAGACATCATGCTTTATCCCACTAGCAGGAAAATCCCTTCCGGATCCTTTGATCAAGCTTGATGAACAAAATGACCAACACTAACCCACTTCCTGGATAAAACGTATCCGCGATGAGTTCACCTGGACCACACAAGTGAGACCATCGCTATTGTGCCTGGATTAGCAGTGCCTGGTCATGTATGAAGGCACATTGCTCTAATTTTAAGTCTATGAGGCAGAAAACACTTATGATGCAGGGGCATGGGATATTTCACTAGAACAGTAATCACTTACGTGGAAAAGGGATGTGTTGAAACATTCTTGTGATAATTTACTTGTTCGGCTTACTGTTTGCCATTACATTGTAACAGAATTCAACAAATATTTATTAATACAAATAGTTATACCTTATAAGAACTGTCCGTGAAAGGTATATACCCTATACCCAGTCTTTCTGAACCTTTTTACCCCAGTGGAACCCCTAAAAAAATGTTCAGGTCTCAGGGAACCCTTACTAAAACCATTTCATTGAATGTCAATGGGGAAAATGTGCCTTACATTGGTGATTAGTAGGAAGAATGTAATCCATACAGTGGTGATCATACACCCAACCTTACTGACAGCTAAAAAGATCATTTAGGTCAGGCTGCTGGTTTTTCCATCAGATGGGAGGTCAATCAGATGCAGTTCAGGGTACCTTAGCATCCTCAGGAGGAACCCTAGTGTTCAATGGAACCCTGGTTGAGAATGGCTGTCCTGCCCAATAGACATTTTATGATTATGATAGCACTAGCCAATATGGCATGAATATATGTGAGCTGACAGGAAACTTTGGAATTGAAATCAATCTACCATATCTTACCTTCTTCATGAACAGAGCTCATTTATAAAAATCTGAAAGAGGGAAAATATTTAAAGCTGTTTTTTTTTTAGAAATGGTGAGTGGCTGCTCAGGCCCCAAGTGTTACTTTGCAGGAGGAAGGGAGCTGAAGTTGAGTGGGGGCAGGGGGTGTAACTAAGAGAACCTGTCACTTTATGGCTCATGCACACTGAAGCTCAAAAAAACAGCTGCTTTTGAGCTTTTATTTCTGCCCATATAAGCTTGTAGAAGCTTGTTTTTATTGAGCTCTTTCAAGCTCTTTCGAGCTCTTTGGAGCTTTTTTTTTTTTTTTTGGAGATAGTATTTTCTTAACCACTGTATAAACAAAACAAAAAGCTGGAACAAAGAGTTTTGCGCGTTTTTGAGCTGTTTTAAGCTCTTTGGGGCACTAGCTCCTCTCAAAAACGCGAGTTTGGTGAGGTTTTTTTCTGCCTGTAGAAGCATATGCCTGAAAAAGCCCTAGTGTGCATGGACACATTGACTAACATGGAGGGGAATTTCTAGGTAGAAAAAATAAGCGCTCAAAAACCTGTAGGAGTCGCTTCTTTGAGCTGCAGTGTGCATGAGCCCCTATTTACTGTGCATTGTGACAGCTTTTTTTAAATAAATAATAATTACTGATTATGTATTATTATTATTATGAATATTATTAAATGTTGTAAGGTCAGTCCTCCTGAAATTTGATTTTTTTATTTTGGGCAGAGATAAGCATTCAATAGCTTATTCTTTTACATACTCTGCTCCTGGGTTCCAAGCTCCACTCTCTTTTGTGAGGGCAAAGACCCAAGATCTTTTGTTGCATCTCAGTGTTGCTGATTTCCAGCTGCCTCTTTGCAGCCACTTCCTATCTACATGCATTCACTGTAGAATTGATGTACATCATTGCTCTAGCTCGGCTCCTGGATGGTGACAATGGCCCCCCATGCCTGGGAAATGAGTGATGAAATAGATGCTAGTAATTGTTATGGTGGGCGCAAGTCACAACCCAGGAGCTGCCCCCCTATCACAGAAAGTGCCTAAACAAGGACCTTCATGGCAGAATCACCAGGTATTATTTTCAAGAAAGCTGAAGATTTAATAACATAGAAAGTGTTTTAAAAATTACATTATAACTTATTAAATATATATAATTATAGGAGATTTTAGTGATTGGGGTAATGTATGGCAAAGGACATATTGCACAATATCTCTGTGGTATGTGTTTCTAGAATAAACATTTTAATTTGATTTATTTAAATGTTTATGATTCTCAAGCATCAGTGACATATGGAGACTCCTAGAAGAGAAGGGACCAACAAAGGCAACCGGACAAGGAAAATCTTGTTTAATCTTATAAAGCTTCAGCAGTCAACAAGTGATGAGATTCGAAGAGCCCTTTCCCCCTCTCCCATTCATTTAGAAATGGGCTCTTCTTTTCAGCGCAGTGAAGGACCCGTCCATGGATTAGTCAGATGCAGGAGTTTAATATGGGACATTTTCGAGAACTGTTTAATCCCTTAAGCATGGTTGAGTTTCTGTTCAGAGTGGCCACCAAAGCCTCTCCATATTTCACTTGGTGGATTTTCCTGGCAATGGACCTTATTGAAGCCATAATTAAAAGTAAGCCTTAGTCAGTGAATGTGAACAAAGTCACGTCTAGATGTTTATTCATGTTCATAAGTCCACAAAGGAGTTTTTTCAGAGCCTCTATTGCTTCCAGGTTGGGGGGATTTGACATTCCTGACATCATTTCAAACCACTTCACTTCATCATTGAAACGATTTCCCTCCCGTGGTGTAGTGTACCAACTTGCAGACTTTAATGTGATGTGGAATTATCTGTTCATAAATTAGAGCTTATTTATGGGTGTTTTTCCAAAAAACACAATTCACTGTGGTCAGTGCCAACATGCAGGGATGATGCTAGACCATGGCACCCTGGGCATGTGGCCCCAGGTCTTCTACTGAGTGCCTTGGGTCTCCTTTGAGATATGGAAATGATACAGTTTGTGCAATGCTTTACAATGTGATATTAGTCTTGGATTTGTTCCAAAGTGGTCTTCATGGTATTCTACTAATTTAATGTGTGTGCCCAGATGCCCCTGGTCTATTAGGAACCTAGAAATACCCCTGCAAAAGAGGTAACAAATATAAAAATGTAATAATTTCTAGAGGTATAGCAACCAAGCTGGTTTGTAATTTCTGATTTGCAATCTACTTAGATCTTATTGCAGGTTCAGAGAAAAACTCCAAATAAAAGCAGGACTTTTGGCTATAAAATTAAATTGAGCAGAGGTGGTTCTGATAACTATAAAATAGGGATCAGTAATTCTGCAATTCAGACTCAGTGTATATAGCGATCAGTACTCCTATACTGCTAGATATGCTTGTTTTACGTATCAGAAGCGGGTGCATACAACCATATTTGACCCAGACTAATATTAAGTAGATACACCATTCCTCTTTTATCCTCTTTTATCCTCCTGAAGAATTGAACCTTAGTGAATTGAGAATGAACCATCTTTCTATCCAGCACTCTTTGGCATATTCAAATGCCATGTTTCTTTTTGAAAATATTGCATACATATGTAATATATACTGTATATGGGAGTGGGCAGGTATGGAGGATATGTTTAGCGATGTCACAAATCAGATACAATGTAATCAGCCTTTGTACAGATTTTTATATTTAAATTACAAGCAGGTGCATAAATATTGGGACATCGACACAATTCTAATCTTTTTGGCTCTATACATCACCACAATGGATTTGAAATGAAACAAACAAGATGTGCTTTAACTGCAGACTTTCAGCTTTAATTTGAGGGTATTTACATCCAAATCAGGTGAACGGTGTAGGAATTACAACAGTTTGTATATGTGCCTCCCACTTTTTAAGGGACCAAAAGTAATGGGACAATTGGCTGCTCAGCTGTTCCATGGCCAGGTGTGTGTTATTCCCTCATTATCCCATTTACAAGGAGCAGATAAAAGGTCCAGAGTTCATTTCAAGTGTGCTATTTGCATTTGGAATCTGTTGCTGTCAACTCTCAATATGAGATCCAAAGAGCTGTCACTATCAGTGAAGCAAGCCATCATTAGGCTGAAAAAACAAAACAAACCCATCAGAGAGATAGCAAAAACATTAGGTGTGGCCAAATCCACTGTTTGGAACATCCTTAAAAAGAAAGAATGCACCGGTGAGCTCAGCAACACCAAAAGACCTGGAATACCACGGAAAACAACTGTGGTGGATGACCAAAGAATTCTTTCCCTGGTGAAGAAAACACCCTTCAGAACAGTTGGCCAGATCAAGAACACTCTCCAGGAGGTAGGTGTATGTGTGTCAAAGTCAACAATCAAGAGAAGACTTCACCAGAGTGAAAACAGAGGGTTCACCACAAGATGTAAACCATTGGTGAGCCTCAAAAACAGGAAGGCCAGATTAGAGTTTGCCAAACAACATCTAAAAAAGCCTTCACGGTTCTGGAACAACATCCTATGGACAGATGAGTCCAAGATCAACTTGTACCAGAGTGATGGGAAGAGAAGAGTATGGAGAAGGAAAGGAACTACTCATGATCCAAAGCATACCACCTCATCAGTGATGCATAGTGGTGGTAGTGTCATGCCGTGGGCATGTATGGCTGCCAATGGAACTGGTTCTCTTGTATTTATTGATGATGTGACTGCTGACAAAAGCAGCAGGATGAATTCTGAAGTGTTTCGGGCAATATTATCTGCTCATATTCAGCAAAATGCTTCAGAACTCATTGGAACGTGCTTCACAGTGCAGATGGACAATGACCCGAAGCATACTGCGAAAGCAAGCAAAGACTTTAAGGAAAAGAAGTGGAATGTTATGCAATTGCCAAGTCAATCACCTGACCTGAATCCGGTTGAGCATGCATTTCACTTGCTGAAGACAAAACTGAAGGAAAAATTCCCCAAGAACAAGGAACTGAAGACAGTTGCAGTAGAGGCCTGGCAGAGCATCACCAGGGGTGAAACCCAGCGTCCTGGTGATGTCTATGCATTGCAGACTTCAGGCTGTAATTGACTGCAAAGGATTTGCAACCAAGTATTAAAAAGTGAAAGTTTGATGGATGATTGTTAATCTGTCCCGTTACTTTTGGTCCCTTAAAAAGTGGGAGGCACATATACAAACTGTTGTAATTCCTACACCGTTCACCTGATTTGGATGTAAATACCCTCAAATTAAAGCTAAAAGTCTGCAGTTAAAGCACATCTTGTTTGTTTCATTTCAAATCCATTGTGGTGGTGTATAGAGCCAAAATTGTGTCGATGTCCCAATATTTATGGACCTGACTGTATGTATTGTTTAACAATAGAAAAAAGGTATTCACCGCTGACATAAGAGGACACAGCTAAAATGAACTGCTAGCTAACACTCAAGGCTAATTCAAACAATACCTCAAATAGACATCATAATATAAATAGTGCTGCGCAATTCGTAAATGTCCATAGAATAAAATAAAAGTATTCAATAAAAGTCCAAACAGGGGTATGTGGAGACAGCTTGAATCGCTATAGGGTGCGGTGACACACACAAAGAAAAGGATGACACATCCGGTGACTGTGATCCCTCCACCACAATTATAGATGGCCTCTCACCTCAAGAACTCGACCTGAAACAGGTCACAAAGCGGTATACAAATCACCAGGCACATAATCCCCAGATATCAGCTGCGGTACTCGTCTGCCTCCTCCGCCTGGACCAGCCTAATTAAGCTAGGGTGCGGTGTGTGTCACCGCACCCTATAGCGATTCAAGCTGTCTCCACATACACCTGTTTGGACTTTTATTGAATACTTTTATTTTTATTCTATGGACATTTACGAATTGCGCAGCACTATTTATATTATGATGTATGTATTGTTTAACCACATACAATATTTTCAACTTATGTGTACCTTAATCCATTACTGCTGACTCTTGGTGGTCTTTTCGGTGGGTGTTAATGCCAAACAGTGGAAGTGGCTGAAGTGATTGCTGTCATTGGCCATCACAGCAGTCACATGATTGGGAGCTCATGTCTTTGGCACCTGATCACAAACAGCGCCCAGGAGTTGTCTGTGACAGCTTGGTCAGTGTGCTTGGACACAATTGACTTCACAGGTTTTCAGGAGGCAAACATTCCTGTTTTTTCGAGAAGACCTCGCTGTCATGCAGGTATACGTCTAATTTCTAATTATATACATTATATGCTGGAGGAAGTACAGTGGGAGCGGTAATTCCTGGCCACCCCACTTGTAAGTGCAGCAGGTCTTACTTTGCCACCCCACACATCTCATTCCCATTCACAAAACATACAGCCCCGCCTCTGTTTTGTGAATAGCCTGGAAGAGATGGGTGTGGTGACACAAGACCTGCTGTGCTTCCATCCAAGGCAGTCAGGAAGTACCACTCCTATTATAATACATCCAGCAAATAATCATAGCTCCCAACTGTCCTTTTCTCCTCATTTATCTCTCATTTTGGTCTGATTTTTATAGTTGTATATAGTTGCACAATTTATCTTTCAAAAAGTGTTTCTCAGTGCTAAACTTTTCATTCAATTTCTAAATTGCTGCATTTGTAAATGTTAAAAGCCAATACAAAGGAAGAGTAGTGATAAAAAAAAAAAAACACTTGTGGGTTTAACTTTTTTTTGTATAATTCTAATTTAAGAGGGTGTGGCAGGGTGTTTGTCCTATGTCTTTTTCCTGTGTATAAAGTAATTTAACACACCCAGTAGTCCAACTTCGGGAGTGTGAGGTACTGGTAAATGTAAGGTGCTATCAAAAAAAGAAAATAAGTCCTTCCAATATGCCGACAGAACAGGACAGGACCAAAACATATGCAAGTACTCTGTGTCTGTAGACCCACATCTGGAACAGGATGCAGCAAACCCCATTCAGGCCAGCCTGGTAGGAGTGTAATGCAACTGTGTATAATGATCATTGGACTCAATAAGGTCCTGAAAGCAGATTTCCGAGGGCTCCCCCTACCCCTCCTCAGACAGCCCAGGAATCACAACCGCCCATTTCCGTTTAACCAGTTGGAAGGGGTTGACTTTGGCCGACTGGAGGCAAGAGTAAACAGTCGTAACCAGTTTCTCAATATCTGGATATGACAGCAGCGCCTCTAGTGGTGATTCAGAGCGCTCCTGGGTTACATTTGCAAACTGTGCCCGAATGGCATGACGCAACAAAAGATATTTGAAAAAGAATTTATTAGTCACTCAACACCGAGCCTTCAACTCCTCAAAGGAAGCGAATACGTTGTTAACAAAAATGTGGGAGGCATAGGTGACATCGGGTCCTGTCCACCACTGGGAGTCCAGGTGGCCCAGGAGCTCTGAGAAATTGGGATTGTGCCACAGGGGGGGCATTAGGAGACACCCTGCTCGAATTTGTTATCACCTTATAACCCTCATGCCAGGCCAGCCAGCTAACCTCTATCGGAGAGCTGCTAGAGCAGCGTTTGGGCATAGACCTGTGTAGTGCATCTACGAGTGAGGCCCTAGAGCCAAATAGTGCAGTCAGTAGAGCAGTGGAGCAGGACAAGAAGGCATCCAGGAACCAGTCATAGACATAGGTAAGTTGACGCTAGAAAATAATGCCGTAAATTTGGGCAGGCCAATCTACCATCAGATTTAGCAGCTTGGAGAGATGCTCTTGCAATACGTGGGTGTTTTCCCTGCCAGAGGAAGGTGGATAAGATCAAATTTATTTTTAGAAAAAGGTTTTTAAACAAAAAACTGGGTATGCCCGGAATACGTATAAAAATTTGGGTAAGTATATAATTTTAAAAATGTTCACACAGCCAATCAGATTGAGAGGCAAGGAGGTCCAGGTGCATAACCTAGTCTCTATGTGAGTTATAATTGGGGTTATATTAAGGGATTCAAAAGTGGATAGGTCTGCATTAATATAAATCCCTAAATATTTAAAGGTGGGCTGAATGGTCAGTTTGGATTGAGATAGATAGGTATAATCGAGGTTGGGGCCAATAGGATTGGGGCCACAGATTTCTCCCAGCCAACACGTAGTCCAGAGACCTTCCCAAACTCCTCCACAACTCCCAGCAGTGAGACAAAGGACTGTTCTGAGCCATTTAAATATATTAAGGCATCGTCCGCATAGAGGGAGATCTTTTCAGACAGCTCCCCATAACAGATGCCACCCACCGCCACCGTCTGTCGCACCGCCAGAGCAAGGGGCTGTATTGCCAGTGGAAACAGAAGGGGCGAGATCGAGCAGCCCTGCCTTGTTCCTCTCTGTAAGGGAAAAACATCAGATATATCCTTATTAGTACATACCCTAGCCCAAGGGTTAGTGTAGAGCAGGCAGACCCACTTAATGTATTGGGGGCTAAAGCCCATGCGGTGCATAGTTTCCAAAAGAAAGTACCAGTTAACAGTATCAAAGGCTTTCAGCACATCCATTAATAACACCAGTCCACTTTTTTGGTCAGTGGCTGCCCTGTGAATATGCAAGTAAAGACGCTGAATATTGTCGTACGTACTCTTTCCAGGCATAAACCCAGTCTGGTCCTGGTGGACAAGGTGAAGAATAAACTTATGTAGTCTTGTAACTAAGAGTTTAGCCAGCACTTTAACATCACTATTTAATAGTGAGATTGGACGGTAGGACCCACATAACAGTTTATCTTTCTCAGGTTTGGGCAACACTACAATCAGGGCTTCATACATGGAGGCAGGAAGCTCGCTGTCCTCTAATGACTGTCAGAGCAGAGAATGTAGTTTCTGTTCTATGTCTTCTGCATAGTTCATGTACCATTCAGCAGGTAAACCGTCCAACCCTGGAGTCTTGTTGGGAGGGATAGAATATATGGCCTCTGTATTCAAAGAACCCCACCGACTCAAGTTCGGTTGGGGGGGGGGTCTGAATATAGGCATTCATAGAAGGACTTGAATGTCTGGTTTATGGTCATAGGATTTGATGTAACTGAGCCATCAGGTAGTTGCATTTGTGGTATGGATCCATTTGTGTATTCGGTGCGAGAAAGATAGGCCAGCATCTTACCACTTTTCCCATTTTTCTCGTGTAACCTAGCCGACAGATAGAGTTGTTGCTTCTGAGTTATGTCCACCCTATGGAGATCCAGTGCCTTATGTGCCCCCACCAAGACACCATGGGAGTGGGGAGTGCAGTATATTGGGCCCTAGCTGTCTCTAAGGAGGACTCCAAGGTCTGAAGGGTAGCTTGAGTAGATTTCCTATGCTTGACAATATTGGAGATATAGAAGCCCCGCACAGTCGCCTTAAAGGCGTCCCATGTGGGGCCTGAGGAGTAGGACCTGGCATTGTCCCTCCAGTAGTGAGACATGTCCCGCGGGATGGATTCCTGAAATTCAGGGGTGGATATCCAGACGGGACTGAGCTTCCACAGCTGAAAAGAGGGTTTATGTCCTAATAGTAGTTTTACACACAGGGCAGAATGGTCAGATATCGTCTGAGCTAAAAAAAGAGATTGAATATGGGGGACTAGATCCGATGTCCCCAGGGCATAGTCCAGCCTGGAAAGAGTACGGTATGTCTGAGATTGGCATGAGTAAACCCTGACTGTGGGATTTTTTTGTCATCATAGGTCGACATAGCAAAAGGAAGCACACCACTGACCAAACAGCCCAGATTCATAATGGAGAGGCTTCAATCGGTCCAGACAGGGGTCAAGTACCGAGTTAAAGTCCCCAACAATAAGGGTAGCAAGCATTGGTAAAGTGGAGAAATGGACACTCAATTCTGTGAAGATCGCAACCGTGACAGGGGGGAGCATATACCACCAATAACAGTAATGGCATAGCGTATACTGTGCATAGGAGAAAAATATATTGACCCTTAGGATCCAGAACAATCCGGTCACATGAAAAGGGGAGACCTTTCCGTATTAGAATAGACACTCTCTGGGCATAATTGGAATAGGTGGAGTTGTACGCATGCATTACCTAATGTTTTTTGAGGGCGAGGATTTTGGATCCCTTTAAGTGTATTTCCTGCAGGCACACTATATGCCGTTTGTGTACCTTAAGGAAATCAAATAGGGAGGCCCTGTTGAATTTGGAAATTACCCCCTGCACATTCCAGGAGATGCATGTGACTTTAGACATGATAAAATAGAGAAAATTAAACCAAATAAAGGAAAGGTACAGGCAATCAGCTCCTTAAGCTGTCCATAGGCCCCCGCACGGCTGCAAACCCAGAGGGAGGAGGAGGCAAGGTGAAAAACATCACACGTACACACATCATACATACCAACTAACATTAGAGCTATATCAAGAATAGACATTTGTCGTAAAAACCACAGCCATAATTGAATCCCTGCCCTGCTCCAAAAACAAGGAGCGGGCTTAAACCCCAAACAGGAAGTAGATGCAGGAAACATGGCCAATACAGCCAAATTTAATGAAAAAATGTTTGATCAGTCAGTGATCTAAGATTAAACTAACAAGAGCAGCATAGTCTCCCAGTTGGGGATCTTTATCCTCATGACTAGGCATAAAAATTGTAGATACCTGCCCCAGCAGTGATTCCAGAAGCTGGGATGGAAAAGGCAAAACACTTTACCAGAGGGAGAGCACAGATCAGTTTTTAGGTGCCCGGTCAGACAAACGACCAGGCTGTTGCAGGGATTCCAACCAGGAGAGAGCCTTTACAGGGGTTTGGAAAAAATGCACCTGGCCATGGTAGACAACTACCAATACTACCGAGTATTGGATGGTCTTCTCCCTCAATTTTTGCTTGACTTGTTGGTACTTGGCCCTTGAGGGGAGTAATCAGGAAAGAGGGACACCGTTGCATTGTTGATCTTTAGGCTCCCTTTCAGGTGAGCAGAGCGCAGAATGGAGTCCCTGTCCCGATAGTTGACAAGACGGATCACCATGGTGCGGGGAGGGTTGCCTGCAGGGAGAAGTCTGCAAGGAACTCTGTGAGCTCTTTCCAGGACAAAGCAGGGAGATAGACAGTCCTTCCCAAATTCCTGGGTAAACCAGCTTTCCAGAAAGGATACCGGATCAGAACCCTCAACCCGCTCTGGCATGCCCACTAAGCGCAGGTTGTTCCTGCGCAGACAGTTTTCCAAATTGTCAACCTTGTCCTCCAATGATTTGATTTTGGTGCCACAAGTTTTTATTGCAGGAAGGACAAGGTTGTCCTCCAAATCATTGATGCGGTGCTCCGTGTCCGAGACCCGGTCCCGTATCTTTTGCATGTCCCGGCGCATTATAGTTATATTCAGCTTGAGCTCCGCCACCTTACCCATAAGATCAGTGTGATTTACCTTAATGATCTTAAGGACATCCAGCAGGGTAGGCTCTGGTTCCGGATTGTCCTCCATGCCGTCATCACTAGGAGATGTTTGTGACAGCAGCGCCAGAGGAGCGGAGGCACTAAGAGAGGGTAGCGGAGAGGGATTGAGTTCCTCTCCAAACATTTCCGTTGTGGACGGGTGCGGAGCAGTGGAGCAGCGGCCATCTTGGCAGGAGCACGTGGTAATACTTATCTTGGCCGGGGGCTGTTTCTTCTTACGATTTCTTACGGGTTTAAAGTGGTTGTAAACCCTTTACAACCATTTTTGCCTACAGGTAAGCCTATAATAAGGCTTACCTGTAGGTACCGTGAATTTCTCCTAAACTGTATATTCACTGTATACGCATGTGCCGACTTCATCGGCACATGCGCACTGAAGAAACAGCTCGTACGTGCCATTTCTTCAGCTGCTGGGCCATTACCGGCGGCTCCCGCGCGCATGCACGGGAGTGATGTCATCGCGGCTCCGGCCAATCACAGCGCTAACCCGGAAGTAACATTCCGTAGACATGTCACCCGTCACAGCGGTGTACAGGGACCACTGCAACAGCTTCATTCTAAGGTATGACATGAATACTAGCTCATTATGCCTTTGTCTTGCAGGTTGTTTGTTTTTTTTTGTTTTTTTGTTTTTTCTAGGGTTTACAACCACTTTGAGGCAGGCCATACATGAGTCGAATTTCGGAAGAATTTTCTTTAAAAAATCTTATCTAAGAATTTACGTTCGTATTTTGCACCATTAGTGGGCTGCAGCAACAATTTTTTTAAAAAAATTAACGATTTTCTAATCAATGATGGGAGAATTATGTGAAAAATGTAATCGAAAAAGAAATGTGCATGTGCAAAAAAAGAAAATTTCCGGAAAGAAAAGAAGATTCCCAGCCACGAAAATTCTTTTCTGTAGCAAAATGAGGTGAAATTGAAGGCTTGGTTGGCCGAATTTCGAAATCAATGGTGGCACCATTGGATCACAAAACGCACAAATTTTCTGATTTTCAAAAGAAAATGATTTCGAAATTTGACCATGTATGGCAAGCCAAAGGCCTGGTTCACACTTATGCATTTTTTTAGTGCGTTTTCAGTTTTGCAGAAACACACTACAGTCCATTTAACATGGTTTCCTATGGATGTAGTTCAGGGCCAAGGACTTTTTTCTGTTTTTTGGTTTCATAGACTTCAATGGATCAAAAATGTGTATTGAAAAAAGCAAAATGCACTTGGAATAAGAAAACTGCAACCTGCATAGGTGTGAATTAGGCCTTAGGGCTCGTTCACCAGTGTTCTGAACTGCGTTAACTAGTTGCCACCCGCCCACCATCAAATGACAGTGGGGCAGTGCGGCTGTCGTTCTGGAACGATGCCATATGACGTCATCCAAGAGCGGCCACTCTTGCGCCGTGTTGCTAGGACACGACGTGACCCCGATCTCTGTAAAGACCAACATCCGCGGCTCTTTAACCATGTGATCGGCTGTGTCCAATCACAGCCGGTCACATGTGAACATGGAGATGCCGGTAATCGACGCTCCTCACCTCACACTGACAGAGTGTGTGGCGAGGAGAGCCGATCAGCGGCATCTCCACACAGGGGGACATCTACACATGTAATTAGGGCACTGATCATCAGTCCCCTTATTACAATTTAGCACCAACAGTGTCACCAATCAGTGCCCACCATTGCTCACCAGTGCCAGCAATCAGTGCCCACCAATGCCAGCAATCAGTGCCCACCACTGCCCACGAGTGCCACCAATCAATGCCCATTAGTGATGCCAGTCAGTGCTGGCTATCAGTGCCGCCTATCAGTGCTGCCCATCAATGCCCATCACTGCTGTCGATCAATGCCCATCAGTGTCGCCCATCAATGCCACCCATCAATACCCATCAGTGCCCATCAGTAACGCCTATCTGTGCTGCCTATCAGTGCCCACCAGTGCCGCCTATCAATGCCCACCAGTGCCGCCTATCAGTGCCCACCAGTGCCACCTATCAGTGCTCATCAGTGCCACCTATCAGTGCTCATCATGCCACCTATCAGTGCCCATAAGTGCAGCATATTAGTGCCTCCTCATCAGTGCCATCTAATCAGTGCCCATAAGTGCCACCTCATCAATACCCACCAGTTCAGCCTATCAGTGCCCATCAGTGCCGCCCTATCAGCGCACATCAGTGAAGGAGAAAAATTACTTAGTTACAAAATTTACTGACAGAAACTTTTCTTTTCAAAATTTTTGGTCTTTTTTTTTTTTTTGTAAAAAATAAAAAACCCAGCAGTGATTAAATAAAAAAAAAGCTCTATTTATGTGAAGAAAATGATAAAAAATTTGTTTGGGTACAGTGTAGCATGACTGCGCAATTGTCTTTCAAAGTGCGATAGCGCTGAAAGCTGAAAAATGGCCTGGGCAGGAAGGGGGTGTAAGTGCCCTGTAGGCAAGTGGTTAATCAATGAAAGCTCATTGCATGAACACAGCAGATACTATTGCTGTCTAACCCCAAATTTCAACCCTAAGCATTGTGTTAAGGAGAAATATAGACATAATTAAATGTTGTTTTTTGCAGCACACAAAAGAGTGTTACAACATGTGACAATACGTCACAATCTACTGCACCACATAGAATAGCATAGAGATTTTTAAGAAAACAAGTAATAAAAAAGCAAGCACTGCGGTGCATTTCACCAACACATTGCAGAGCGTGTTCAGCGCACATCAGCGCACACGCCTCATACACAATAACATGCACTGTACGCTGTGAACAAGCTCTTACTTTTCAACAACAGCCATATCGCTGCTGAGGATAAACAGTTCATGACACGTTTCGCTAAGGCAGCCATTAATAACCCCACAGACACATCTAAAGAAAACAAATACCGGGTTCGGTGTAGCCGATTCCCCTCTTTCCTGTTTATAAACTGAAGAGCTCGCAGTGCCGAGGTGCAGGTCAGGTGACTAGCCCAACATGAACTTTCTGGGGACGCCATACAGATGTGACCATATTAGTATAATGTACTTGTACCGACAGTCACCTCAGACTCCGCAAATGTAAACAGGAGACTGTGAAATGGCTGAGGGCTAATTACTAAATATTATTTATAGTCCCTGCACCACACAGTCACACTGGATTGAACATTCCTTTGTTATTGCTGGTGTGAGGTGGCTGTACTGAGAGGAGTAGGATATAGTGAACAGATCCTTGGCAGCACAGGGAGGTTTGATGGCAGACGCACATTAACATAGATGTAAAGTCTAACTGGATGACATTTCGTTTGCTAAAGCATTGTGTATCATTATGTAGCACTAACTCTCGGTGGAGCTGCTGATTTAAGCGGGCTTGTTACCTTCACTCTCCTTCCCTTGTTTCACCGACACCGGGTCTAGGGTTCCATTGAGTTTACCTCTGGACGACACACGCATCAACACTGAAGTACGTTTTCAAAGCTTTATTAAACAATTTCTTAGAAGTAGCAGGAAAGAGGCGGAAAGGAAACTGCAGAAGAAACTCAAATATCTTCCGATAGGGTTCTTTAAGGAATGGCCTGGTAGGATTCAGATAAGTATGTGGAATGCGCTCCCCTTGTGGGACACACTCTTTGCTCGCCTGGATAGGCCTTTCTCACCGGTCTAGCAGCCAGTACGCAGCACGAATCAAAGTCTCTGCCACAGACTTGTTTTGGGAACAAACCTGTACGATCCTCTGCCACAGGATGTATCAGTTTTCTGCAATGAATGTCAGTCACAGTGTCTGAACCTTTAAGCCAACCCGGCAACACTATGCTGTATGGTTACTTTCGGATACGTCCTCCAACCGAGTCACCAGGCCCCTCTCCAGACCAGCACATTGTGTGATCCTTCCATGACGGGTCCTCCCCTGGGATCTCCTCGGTTGTCCAGCCTCGTCACACAGGACCGACAGCTCAGGACCATTCCTCGGCCGCGGTGGTAGGCTCCAGACAAGCCTCTGGACCCACCCTGGCTCCGCTTCGATGTGGGCCTCTGGAACGGAGGACCCCGAGGTAGCTCCTTAACGCATACCTGTCGACCAGGAGGTGGCTGCAAAACGAACCCCAAAATATGGAGTCTGTCCCATTTAATACCCTCGCCCAGAATGCAACTCGGAGGACCACCTCCACCGAGTTGTCTCCGGGACAGAAGAGCATCCATACGCTTCAACACGTTGCTTTTCCAACACTAACCAGTGATAACAGCGACACTCCCCGGTCAGTATGGAAACACACACAACGTCAGCCAAGCTGGAACAGAGGCAAACTTAACCTTCCTAACTAACAAGTTACTAAATTTACCTAACGTGCGGTAAATTGCAAATCTACCAGTGCTACAATTATACTATGCATGTTTTCCTTTTCTTTTTCCATCAAATACTATTTTAATCTTTTTTTGTATCGCAGTGATGCTGATCTCCTCCAGCTTTTTTCTATATGCAATTGCTGCACATCATTACTCTGGACTGGCTAACTGATGGTGATAACAGTGGATCATGTCCGCGTAATTTGTGTTGGCAAGGCCCCTTGTAGTCTGAATCGGGGGCTTATGTAACCAGGTGACATGTCAGGGGCACAACTGGGTGATAGTTGTCACCCCATAACTGGAAGTGACTGAATAAGAAACCTTCCTAGTTTTCACTTAGGCTTGGTTTCCACTAGTGCGACTTGTCATGCCACTTGGGACTGCAAAGTCGCACGACAAGTTGTACCCCATTATTTCAAATGAGTACCGTTCATATCTGTGCGACTTCAAGTCGCTGCAATTTCAAAGTAGTCCCTGCACTACTTTGGTCCCACTTTGATGCGAATTGAGGTCCATAGACCTCAAGAATACACAGGCATTGTTTCAAGTTGCATCAAAATCGCAACAAAAAATCCCAGGACAATTATGTGACTTTCAGGTTGCAATAGTGGAAGCCTAGCCTTAAGGCCTCATGCACACTGAACATTTTTACAGCTGCTGTTTTTGGCTTCAGACGTTTTTATTCTGCAGCCAGTAAACTCCCCAGAATGATATCCTGTGTCAATGCAAGGCTGTTATAAGCTTTTTTTGGCAGGGGCGTTTTCTGGCTGGAAAAAAAACCCAGAACTAGTGGGTTTTCAGAGGGGTTTTTCAGCTGTAAAAATATTCTAACTCTGATAAAAGCTGAAAAACGTGGCAATTCTGCATTTATCAGTGTTTTTTTTCTACAGCTAACGCTATTGCTGTTTTTATGTGTAGTTTTTAGTGTGCATGAGGCCTAATGAAAAATGTAGATTCAAAGAAAGTGAAAACAACTTTTGAAAATACATTTAGGGCCTATTTACATACATGCTTAGCTCCATGTAGCAGTCATTTGTTCACTCTATTTTTTATTTGCTCTGAGGTGCGTGCAGGGATGGTTGCACAGACCGAGTACAGAGTCCTGAGCTGTGCACACTTCCCTGCACGCCTGTGAAACTCTTTTACTATAGTTGCCAATAGGGATGAGCCGAACACCCCCCGGTTCGGTTCGCACCAGAACCCGCGAACGGACCGCAAGTTCGCACGAACGTTAGAACCCCATTGACGTCTATGGGACTCGAACGTTCGAAATCAAAAGTGCTCATTTTAAAGGCTAATTTGCATGGTATTGTCCTAAAAAGGGTTTGGGGACCCGGGTCCTACCCCAGGGGACATGTATCAATGCAAAAAAAACTTTTAAAAACGGCCGTTTTTTCGGGAGCAGTGATTTTAATGATGCTTAAAGTAAAAAAAAAAAAGTGAAATATTCCTTTAAATATCGTACCTGGGGGGTGTCTATAGTATGCCTGTAAAGTGACGCGTGTTTCCCATGTTTAGAACAGTCCCTGCACCAAATGTCATTTTTAAAGGAAAAAATCTCATTTAAAACTGCTTGCGGGTTTAATGTCATGTCGGGTCATGGCAATATGGATGAAAATCAGTGAGACAAACGGCATGGGTACCCCCCAGTCCATTACCAGGCCCTTTGGGTCTTGTATGGATATTAAGGGGAACCCCGCACCCAAATTAAAATAAGGAAAGGTCCCTATATACTCTGAACAGCAGTATACAGGCGGTGCAAACAAGACAGGGACTGTAGGTTTGTTGTTAAGTAGAATCTGTTTGTAATTTTGAACATTTTTAATGTGTTTAGCTCCAGCCAAAAAATCTTTTCTAAGCTTTTTGGAAAACATAGGGAAGGGTTATCACCCCTGTGACATTTGTTTTGCGTCTTTCCTCCTCTTCAGAAGATTTCACCTCACTTTTTTGTCCCAATGAAAAATGTTTTTTGAAAATTTGTGTTTTTTTGTGGAACAAGGATTGGAAAGCATCAGTGGAAAGGAAAAATTGTTTTCCCATATTAACTCTTACAGGAGAGAATTTCCCTTCCTTAGGGGTAGATTTCATCTCACTTCCTGTTGTCTCCTTCCGTTTGCAAGTAGGAGTCGTTTGTAAGTTAGATGTTTGAAAGTAGGGTCCTGCCCTATATACTCAGCAGAAATTTGGGCCTTAGGTGTTGCTGTGGCCAAAACACTGTAAGCCCTCACAGGGCCCTGCTGTGAAATATTAGATCAAGAATTGTAATTACATGCCCCTGTTGAACAGGAGCTGAAAAATTAGGCCTTAGGCACTGGTGCTGGTGCCACAACACTGCAACCCCTCACAGACACTCTAGTTGGAATGCAGGAACGAGCCCTGCTGCAAAGTATTGCATCAAAAATTGTAATTACACGCCCCTGTTAAACAGGGGCTGAAAAATTGTGCCTTAGGCACTGGTGGTGGCGCCCAGAACCAAAAATGTTCTTACAAGCTATCAGCGTGATGATTGAGGAGGAAGAGGATAATTACTCAGGGATAGTCACTCAGCATCAGCATAGGCAGTCTTTGAAGGGATCTGAGATTTCAAAAAAAATTATTCGGTTACATCTGCATCAGGTGCTTGGTAGCTGGTGGTGATCCAAGACTGATTCATTTTTATGAAGGTCAGCCGATCGACCGAGTCGGTGGACAGACGCACCCTGTGATCGGTTACCACGCCTCCAGCAGCACTGAATGTGCGTTCCGAAAGAACGCTGGATGCAGGACAGGCCAGTAGCTCAATTGCATACTGTGCAAGCTCTGGCCAGTGATCCATCCTCAAGACCCAGTAACCCAGAGGATTTTCGGTGGGAAAGGTGTCCAAGTCTGATCTTGCCCCTAGGTATTCCTGCACCATGTAAAACAGACGCTGGCGATGGTTGCTGGAACCGATCATACCTTGGGGCTGCGGACCAAAAAATTGTCTGAACGCATCGGTCAGACGGCCACCTTCTCCACCGCTCCTTCTTTGACTGACCGAAGCCTCAGCAACACGTTGTCCAGAAACAGGAGTTTGTAACCTCCCAGTCTCTGGGAACGCGTTGCACAGACCTTTCTGCAAGGCCTCCCGAAGATGTTTCATCCTCTGCTCCCTCTGCGATGGCAAGATAAGGTCCGCAACCTTACCCTTGTAACGTGGATCAAGGAGGGTTGCCAGCCAGTATTGGTCCTTCTCCTTGATACCACGAATACGAGGATCCTTACGCAGGCTTTGCAGGATCAGGGAGGCCATGCAGCGTAGGTTTGCTGAGGCATTCGGTCCGGAGTCCTCTGGGTCACTAAGGACAACAACGTCCGCAGCCACCTCCTCCCAGCCACGTACAAGTCCATGTGTTCCTTGGGACTGATCCCTTAAAGACTGCTGATGCTGAGTGCCAGGCTCCACCTCCATACTGACACAATCTTCCTCCTCCTCCTCCTCCTCCTCCTCGTCCTCTTCCTGTGTGATCGGCGGGCACGCAGGAACACTGTCTGGATAAAGGGGGCCTTGAGAGCTAAGGAAGTCCTCCTCTTCCTGCCTCTGTTCTGCCTCAAGTGCCCTGTCCATTATTCCACGCAGCGTGTGCTCCAACAGGTGGACAAGGGGGACAGTGTCACTGATGCATGCACTGTCAGTGCTCACCATCCTCGTGGCCTCCTCGAATGGTGACAGGACAGTGCATGCATCCCTGATCATGGCCCACTGGCGTGGGGAAAAAAAACCAAGGTCCCCTGACCCTGTCCTGGTGCCATAGTCGCACAGGTACTCATTGATGGCCCTCTGCTGCGTGTGCAGCCGCTGCAGCATGGCCAACGTCGAGTTCCACCTGGTGGGCATGTCACAGATTAGGCGGTTCTTGGGCAGGTTAAACTCCTTTTGGAGGTCCGTCAGCCGAGCACTGGCATTATATGACCGGCGGAAATGCACACAGACTTTCCTGGCCTGCCTCAGGACATCCTGTAAGCCCGGGTACCTGCCCAAGAACCGCTGCACCACCAAGTTAAGGACGTGAGCCAAACAGGGCACATGGGTCAGTTGTCCCTGTCGGAGGGCAGAGAGGAGGTTGGTGCCATTGTCGCAAACCACCATTCCTGCCTTAAGTTGGCGTGGCGTCAACCACCTCTGAACCTGCCCCTGCAGAGCTGACAGAACCTCTGCCCCAGTGTGGCTCCTGTCCCCCAAGCACACCAGCTCAAGCACCGCATGGCATCTTTTGGCCTGCGTACTTGCGTAGCCCCTTGAACGCCTACGGAGCACCGCTGGTTCCGAGGAAGAGGCCATGGAGGAAGAAGAAGAGGAGGGGGTGGAGGAGAGAGGTGTGTCACAATCAGCATTTTGGAGGCGTGGTGGCGGAACAACCTCCAACACTACTGCACCTTGTCCTGCATCCTTCCCAGCTGCCAGCAGAGTCACCCAATGCGCCGTGAAACTTAAGTAACGTCCCTGTCCATGCCTGCTGGACCATGAGTCAGCGGTAATATGCACCTTACCGCTGACCGCCCTGTCCAGCGAGGCATGGACATTGCCTTCCACATGCCGGTAGAGAGCCGGAATCGCCTTCCGTGAGAAAAAGTGGCGTTTGGGTACCTGCCACTGAGGAACCGCACATTCCACAAACTCACGGAAGGGGGCAGAGTCTACCAACTGAAAAGGCAGCAGTTGAAGTGCTAGCAATTTTGCCAAGCTAGCATTCAACCGCTGGGCATGTGGATGGCTGGGAGCAAACTTCTTTCGGCGGTGCAGCAGCTGGGGCAGGGAAATTTGCCTGGTACAATCTGACGTCGGTGTACCAAAAGCAGATTGCCCATAAGTACTTGGCTGTGACACACCTAATTCTACACCTTCATTCCTCTCACTGCAGGTCGCAGAGAGGACTGAAGGTCTAGTGGGGTTGGAAATCTCAGCTGATGAGGAGCAAGGAGAGATCGTCTTTGTTCTTTGGTGTGGGTCTTTTAGATACGCTTGCCAACGAACTGCATGGCAGGTCAACATATGTCTGGTCAAGCATGTGGTACCCAAGCGGGAGATGTTTTGGCCACGCGAGATACGCTTGAGACATATATTGCAAATAGCAGCGGTGCGATCTGATGCACTCGTCTCAAAAAAGGCCCACACCAAAGAACTTTTTGAATAACGCGCAGAGACTGCAGCGCCCTGCACATGTGGAGCTTTGGGGTGTGATGCAGTCAATGTGCTGCCCTTAGGCTGGCCCCTGGAGGGCATCCTGCCTAGTTGGTGATGTGCCACCTCCTCCTCCTCCTCCTCCTCCTCCTCCTCCTCTCTCCTATCAGGCACCCACGTTGAGTCAGTGACCTCATCATCCCCTCCCTCCTCATCACTGGAGCAAACCTGGCAGTATGCTGCAGCAGGGGGAGCATGACTGCCAGATTGCTGTCCTTCTTGGGCACCCCCTCTGTCCGTGCTCATGTTACTGCCTTCATTGAGCTCAGTATCATCATCAGAGCCTTCCAAACGCTGGGCATCCTCCTGGAGCATGTACCCAACACTGTGGTCAAACAGTTCGAGGGAATCCTCATGAGGACATGGTGGAGCTAGGGAAGGAGTCACTGATGACATTGAGCTGAGGGAAGAGGCCGCTGCTTTGCCAGACAAAGCACCCTGGGCATGGGTGAGAGAGGATGAGGAGGATGAGGACGGCTTGGTCATCCACTCGACCAAGTCTTCCGCATGTTGCGGCTCAACACGGCCAGCTGCCGAAAAAAAGGCCAAGCGTGTCCCATGGCCACGTGCTGATGAGGATGCACCGTCTCCACGACCAGCACTAGACACAGAGCCTGCTTGCCCTCTCTTATTGGCTTGTGACTGTCTGCCTCTCCTTCTTGGCCTTCCAGACATACTAATGGCCTGTAGCTGCACTAAGCTGGGATAGAACACCTGTAATTTTCTTCAGGTAGCTTTATATACTGTAACCAGACAAGCCTGCCTGTCAGTAGGAAGATAACAGGAACGGATCTAGCTGAACACTGTGAGCAGGACGTACTGCACTAAATGTATATAGCAGGAACGGATCTAGCTGAACACTGTGAGCAGGACGCACTGCACTGAATGTAAATAGCAGGAACGGATCTAGCTGAACACTGTGAGCAGGACGCACTGCACTGAATGTAAACAGCAGGAACGGATGTAGCTAAACACTGTGAGCAGGACGCACTGCACTGAATGTAAATAGCAGGAACGGATCTAGCTGAACACTGTGAGCAGGACGCACTGCACTGAATGTAAATAACAGGAACGGATCTAGCTGAACACTGTGAGCAGGACGCACTGCACTGAATGTAAATAGCAGGAACGGATCTAGCTGAACACTGTGAGCAGGACGCACTGCACTGAATGTAAATAACAGGAACGGATCTAGCTGAACACTGTGAGCAGGACACACTGTACTAAATGTAAATAGTCTAGCTGCCTGACCGTGGTACTAATAGGATCAAAAAGAACACCTGTAATTTTCTTCAGGTAGCTTTATATACTGTAACCAGACAAGCCTGCCTGTCAGTAGGAAGATAACAGGAACGGATCTAGCTGAACACTGTGAGCAGGACGTACTGCACTAAATGTATATAGCAGGAACGGATCTAGCTGAACACTGTGAGCAGGACGCACTGCACTGAATGTAAATAGCAGGAACGGATCTAGCTGAACACTGTGAGCAGGACGCACTGCACTGAATGTAAATAGCAGGAACGGATCTAGCTGAACACTGTGAGCAGGACGCACTGCACTGAATGTAAATAGCAGGAACGGATCTAGCTGAACACTGTGAGCAGGACGCACTGCACTGAATGTAAACAGCAGGAACGGATGTAGCTAAACACTGTGAGCAGGACGCACTGCACTGAATGTAAATAGCAGGAACGGATCTAGCTGAACACTGTGAGCAGGACGCACTGCACTGAATGTAAATAGCAGGAACGGATCTAGCTGAACACTGTGAGCAGGACGCACTGCACTGAATGTAAATAGCAGGAACGGATCTAGCTGAACACTGTGAGCAGGACGCACTGCACTGAATGTAAATAGCAGGAACGGATCTAGCTGAACACTGTGAGCAGGACGCACTGCACTGAATGTAAACAGCAGGAACGGATGTAGCTAAACACTGTGAGCAGGACGCACTGCACTGAATGTAAATAGCAGGAACGGATCTAGCTGAACACTGTGAGCAGGACGCACTGCACTGAATGTAAATAGCAGGAACGGATCTAGCTGAACACTGTGAGCAGGACGCACTGCACTGAATGTAAATAGCAGGAACGGATCTAGCTGAACACTGTGAGCAGGACGCACTGCACTGAATGTAAATAGCAGGAACGGATCTAGCTGAACACTGTGAGCAGGACGCACTGCACTGAATGTAAACAGCAGGAACGGATGTAGCTAAACACTGTGAGCAGGACGCACTGCACTGAATGTAAATAGCAGGAACGGATCTAGCTGAACACTGTGAGCAGGACGCACTGCACTGAATGTAAACAGCAGGAACGGATGTAGCTAAACACTGTGAGCAGGACGCACTGCACTGAATGTAAATAGCAGGAACGGATCTAGCTGAACACTGTGAGCAGGACGCACTGCACTGAATGTAAATAGCAGGAAAGGATCTAGCTGAACACTGTGAGCAGGACGCACTGCACTGAATGTAAATAGCAGGAACGGATCTAGCTGAACACTGTGAGCAGGACGCACTGCACTGAATGTAAATAGCAGGAACGGATCTAGCTGAACACTGTGAGCAGGACGCACTGCACTGAATGTAAACAGCAGGAACGGATGTAGCTAAACACTGTGAGCAGGACGCACTGCACTGAATGTAAATAGCAGGAACGGATCTAGCTGAACACTGTGAGCAGGACGCACTGCACTGAATGTAAATAGCAGGAACGGATCTAGCTGAACACTGTGAGCAGGACGCACTGCACTGAATGTAAATAGCAGGAACGGATCTAGCTGAACACTGTGAGCAGCACGCACTGCACTGAATGTAAATAGCAGGAACGGATCTAGCTGAACACTGTGAGCAGGACGCACTGCACTAAATGTAAATACCAGGAACGGATCTAGCTGAACACTGTGAGCAGGACGCACTGCACTGAATGTAAATAGCAGGAACGGATCTAGCTGAACACTGTGAGCAGGACGCACTGCACTGAATGTAAATAGCAGGAACGGATCTAGCTGAACACTGTGAGCAGCACGCACTGCACTGAATGTAAATAGCAGGAACGGATCTAGCTGAACACTGTGAGCAGGAAGCACTGTACTGAATGTAAATAGCAGGAACGGATCTAGCTGAACACTGTGAGCAGGACACACTGCACTGAATGTAAATAGCAGGAACGGATCTAGCTGAACACTGTGAGCAGCAGGCACTGCACTGAATGTAAATAGCAGGAACGGATCTAGCTGAACACTGTGAGCAGGAAGCACTGTACTGAATGTAAATAGCAGGAACGGATCTAGCTGAACACTGTGAGCAGGACACACTGCACTGAATGTAAATAGTCTAGATAGAAGATAACAGGAACGGATCTAGCTAAACTGAATACAGTGTATATATATATATGCAACACCTGGGATGCATATATATACACAATACACTGTAAGTGCAGCTAACTGACTGACTGTTCTGCCTAATCTATCTAACTCAAATCAAATGACACTGTCTCTCTCTCTCTCTATCGCTCAGCACACCGGAACACACACTACACAGGGCCGCCGTGCAGGCGGCCTTATATAGTGTGGGGTGTGTACTAAATCCCCTGAGCCATAATTGGCCAAAGCCACCCTGGCTTTGGCCAATTACAGCTCTCTCTACTGACGGCGCTGTGATTGGCCAAGCATGCGGGTCATAGTGCATGCTTGGCCAATCATCAGCCAGCAATGCACTGCGATGCCGCAGTGAATTATGGGCCGTGACGCGCCACACGAATTTGGCGCGAACGGCCCATATCGTTCGCAATTCGACGGACGGTCGAACAGCCGATGTTCGAGTCGAACATGGGTTCGACTCGAACACGAAGCTCATCCCTAGTTGCCAACATTGTAAAAAAAAAATGTGGGACACTTTTGTGGCTGTAGGCGGAGCCGTCCAATAATTAGGGGGCGGGGCATTCATTTGTAGGCCTGGCTTAGGAAAAATATACAAGTGCGGCGCGCGAAGCATGGTTTACGCGACATAGTGGGCGTGGCTTAAATGGGCGTGGCTCAAGAGGGTGTGGTTAGAGTCTGAGATGAATGAGTCATGGAGAGGGAGAGAGGGAGAGAGGGGGAGAGGGATTAGAGGGGGAGAGGATGAGAGAGAAATGACGGGACAGCAGCCCCAGATCCTATACAATGAAAATATGTGTATTCTAGAAAGTTTAACAATCAGCAGATAAAAATACTCCAAACACCTGGTGTTAGCACTTCAATCATCCCGGCACCATGGTTGTTATGGTGTCAGGATGATTGAAGTGCATTATTTCTATTATTACATTGTAATATAAAATGAAATCATTCAACTCACCATAATGCAGAATCAGTGGGATCCCTGAGCGTGTCACTAGCCACGTCGCCTGCCACCAGCCGTCCGTCCTTGCGTCAGATGTCCCAGCAGAGTCCGACCTTGCATCAGGTGCCCCCAGCGGAGCCCCTCCTTACATCAGATGTCCCCAGCGGAGCCCCCCCTCACACCAGAGGTCCCCAGCGGAGCCCCCCTCACACCAGGAGTCCCCGGCGGAGCCCCCCCCTCACACCAGGAGTCCCCGGCGGAGCTCCCCCTCACATCAGGAGTCCCCGGCGGAGCTCCCCCTCACATCAGGTGTCCCCAGTGGAGCTCCCCCTCACATCAGGTGTCCCCAGTGGAGCTCCCCCTCACATCAGGAGTCCCCAGTGGAGCCCCCCTCACATCAGGTGTCCCCAGCGGAGCTCCCCCTCACATCAGGTGTTCCCAGCGGAGCTCCCCCTCACATCAGGTGTCCCCGGCAGAGCCCCCCCTCACATTAGGTGTCCCCAGTGGAGCCCCCCTCACATTAGGTGTCCCCAGTGGAGCTCCCCGTCACATAAGGTGTCCCCGGCGGAGCTCCCCCTCACATCAGGTGTCCCCAGTGGAGCTCCCCCTCACATCAGGAGTCCCCAGTGGAGCCCCCCCTCACATCAGGTGTCCCCAGTGGAGCCCCCCCTCACATTAGGTGTCCCCAGCGGAGCTCCCTCTCACATCAGGTGTCCCCAGCGGAGCCCCCCCTCACATCAGGTGTCCCCAGTGGAGCCCCCCCTTACATTAGGTGTCCCCAGTGGAGCCCCCCCCACATTAGGTGTCCCCAGTGGAGCTCCCCCTCACATTAAGTGTCCCCAGTGGAGCTCCCCCTCACATTAGGTGTCCCCAGTGGAGCCCCCCTCACATCAGGTGTCCCCAGTGGAGCCCCCCCTCACATCAGGTGTCCCCAATGGAGCCCCCCTCGCATCAGGTGTGTGTCCCCAGTGGAGCCCCCCCTCACATCAGGAGTCCCACAGCGGAGCGCACCCCCCCACCTCAGAGGTGTCCTAAGCATGGCTAGAACCCCCGCCCCTTTCCATATGAGACTGGCAGCTGGGCGGGGGGGTAGGTGGGGCGAGGCGGGGCGGGGCGGAGGGTGGGGGGCAACGCAGGAGCTCCGTCTAGCCCCCCCAGCCGTCTTCCTGAACTTCAATAAAATGGCGGCCGGCGGAGACAATGTCTCCGCCGGCCGCGGACCTCTAGTGGCGTTGGCGTCGAAAAACGAGAACCGGATTTCTCGGGACATTTCCCGGGACACCACAAATTCGGGAATGGAGTCCATGTCCCGGGAAATCCGGGACAGTTGGCAACTATGCTTTTACCCTTCTATATCTTTCTTCTAATCTGCCCTTTCCTTTTTCCACAGGTAATGCAGATACAAGAAATTCTCAAACCAAAGCTAGTCTAATGTAGCACCCTCCTAGGTAGGTTGCTAGAAAGGCTAGGTGAATTTAGTTCCTTTGGGCTCCCCTGTAAACAGTGGTGCAGTTGGTGACTGCTTTGGGCTGTTCTGGGCTTCACAGGTTGCCAGTTTGATTGTTTACCCCTGTCTTCTGGAGGATTTCAGAATATAGTGGGCATAGCTCCCAACTCCCCCTTAATTTGAGGGACTCTCTCTCATTTGGAACAAAGTCCCTCTGTCCCTCTTTCCTCCTCATTTGTCCCTCATTTTGATCTGATCTATATAGATGTATATAAAATGCACTTATCTATCAAAAAATGTTTTACAGTGCTAAAGCTTTCATCCAATTTCTAAATTGCTGCATTTGTAAATTCGAAAAGCCAATATAAAGGAATAGTAGTGGTAAAAAAAAGCACTTGTGGGTTTAACCAATCATTTTTTTTGTACAATTCTCCTTTAAGGGGGGCGGGGCAGGGTGTGTGTCCTATGCCTACATACTTTTGCTAATAGGTGTCCCTCGCTTTGATCTCAAAAAGTTGGGAGGTATGTAGTGGGTTGGAAAGAGGCAAATCAGCAACCTGAATATTTATGTTGCTTCAACCAATCCCTGGGGGAGAGTGCCCAGTACGTGGCTGGGGAGTGCATAAATACTCTGGGGTCTGGGGCAGCCCTGTTCTTATCCAGCCTACAGGGCTGCTGCCCTTCCAGGCAGCCCAGCTAAGTTTCTACCTGTGCTCATGTCCCAGCTATGTTAGAGTTGGGTGGTGTGTTTGCTGAAAAATCCCTGGAGTTCACTGAGCATCTGGTCTGGAAACTACACTGGAGAAATGTCTGGCTGATATTACTGTACTATTATAAGTATGAATGTATATGAAGACTGTTATCCAACCATTCTAGCCACATGTTTTCTAGTTGGCTTTTGTGCTTTGAAATACTTAATAAAAAGCAATGGAAACTAAATCTCTGGATGATATTAGAACAGTGGTTCTCAACTCCTGTCCTCAGGACCTAATAACGGGCCAGGTTATAAGTATTACTTTGGGGAGATGCAAACTAGAATTCTGCAGTCACTGAGCAGCAAATGATATCACCTGTGATGTATTTCAGTTATCTTGCAAACCTGGCCTGTTAGTGGGTCCTGAGGACAGGAGTTGCGAACCACTGTATTAGAAGGAGTCATCCAAGTATCAAGGAACATTGTGAGTACATACCTGAGTGTAGTATCCTGGTGACTGTTGCTGCTGCTATCGCTTGTACATTGATGCTAGTGCTTGCCTGGTCTGGGACATTTCTTATAGTATCTCAGTGCTGTCCATCCTGTTGACCTCTACCAGAGAGACTGTTCTAAGAAGTAGTGGCCAAGTGAAGAGTGTCCTCGTATTACTGTTCAGTGTTAATGGAGTATCCAACAGCTCCCTATGCCCTATCCAATTTTATTCAGAAATAAATTTCAAAAAGGCAACCCCTAAACCAGGCATGTCCAAAGTCAAAGCCAAAAGCGCGAAGAGCCAATCACAGGCACTGTGACTATTCCCGATCTCTGCATCTGCAGATGCAGAGATCAGGGAAATGTCACGGTGCCTGTAATTGGCGGTGGCGCTGTGTGCTGTCAGCTTCCTTGCGGGCTCGGGCAAATAGACTTCTGAACATGCCCAGCCACACGGGCTCACTCTAACAAGGAGCGCGGCGCTCAGGATTTGTCAGGCTAAAGAAGATAGATCTATTAACAGCATAAAAAACATAACACGCTCAAGCTTTGGGGGCCACAGATGGATATACTTGGGGGGCCACATCAAACCGGAACGCGGTTCCTTTCCTAGATAGATAGAGATTTATATATTTTTTCAAAACAATGTGCCTGAGCTCATCGTTACCCTGAGTGTAGAAGATATATATATTATATATCATCATATATTGTCATCAATGTTATGAAATGAATAGTATGCTGTTTGCAATAAACTTTGCATAAAATATTTAATTTGCATTTAATTTTAATGGTTCAAAAAAGTTCACGCATGCTCACTTCATGAACTCTGGCCCTCTTTGAAAAAAGTTTGGACACCCCAGCCCTAGACTATTCATTGAACCAGAAAGAGTGACTGTTGCATGTACACAGTGTACCAACAAACGTGGCCGGCAGTAGTGCGGCCTGATCTGTACCCTCTACAAATCAATGGCTGGCGTCACTGCTGTTCACATGTAACTGCTTCAATGAGGCATTAGGGCCTGTGACTGACCCAAGACACAGATTAGGGCCTCCAGGGATACAAACTGGCTGCGGCTAATCATCCAGTGTGTATGCTGCCAGAGTTCTGCTGTGTTCAGAGGCAGTGTTTAGGCCTGGTTCACCCATCTATATGAGGCCTAAAGGCACAATGATGCTGTGGATACGAGGTGTAGTTTTAGTGTTATGTTACATAGCCATTTTCAGACACAAATAAAGCTTACAACAGAAAACAGTCACTTGCAGCGCTACTCCACAGTTAGATGGATAATATAGGACAACTATTCCAGATGCTTGGCAGAAGCAGCCCTCCTCAGACTGGGTAATCCAAAGTACAACTACAAAAACAAATGTAATGCATTGCCAAAAACATTTATTAAAGCGATAAAGACTGCTGCAAATGGATACTCACAAAATTGCAACTTGTACAAGCCAATGAACCACAAGATGCCATACAATGCAGGATGCACATACTCCAATTACACCCTACTGTGGTGTCAATGTGGTGTCAATGTGGTGTCAAGCTGACGCATTTTGGGGGCACACCCCCCTTTATCAGAGTTTAGCTGTATGGCATCCTGAGCATCTCCGCATGGGCAGGAAGAAGGGATTGCGGGAGATTATTTTTTTTAAGGTGAACTTAGCCTTTAAAGTGTTTGTTACTCCAGCATTTCATATTCCTGATATGTGCCTTCTGTGCCATGTACTTTTCTTTATGTGAAACCCCTGGTGTTCCTGCCAGTCCCTCTGCTTTCCTATTAAAAACTGACCACACTAAGCAGGAAAGCACACATAATGGTTTGTTCTCTAGCTGTACTGGGAACTCAGTATGCTCTCCTCCAATGATCATACTTGTCCTGACCCCCCCCCCCCCCCACACACACACACACACACACACACAGCCATTCACCAAGAAGATCAGTGTACTGCTGATTCTCTTCCCCCAGCTTCTATGCAGCTGAAAACAGAGAGCTTTATTTTTTTAATTGTCTGTTTCCCTGTTGCAGATTTTTTCTCACTTCCTATCGGGTAAAGCATTGTCCCCAGAACAGGAAATTAGGGATAAACCTCTGCTACAAAGCCCTGGATAGTGGAATAGTTCGGCCTGATGGCTGAGATCTTCTGACAAGTTTTTAATGCTGTCTGTACCCCCTCCGAGACAAATCACCCCTCTATTTGTCCTGGTGACCAATGAGATAAAAAGTGAGGGGAAACCCAAATATTACAGTTGTCACAAGAACAATACGCAGGGGGAAATCATCTAATGGGGACAAATACTCTAGCAACAGCAGTGCAGGGTGGGGAATTATACTCACTTTAGTGATATTTTCTCTCAATTCCTTTTGCATCTCCAAGACAGGAAATAAAGAAAAATCTCCCCAGTTTAACACAGAAAAACATAACCAGACTAGGGGTTGATTTACTAAAGGCAAATCCACTGTGCACTACAAGTGCACTCGAAAATGCAGTCGCTGTAGATCTGAGGGGAAGACCTGAAATTAGGGGAAGCTCTGCTGATTTCTATCATCCAATCATGTGCAAGCACAAATGCTGTTTTTTTATTTTCCTTGCATGTTCCCCTCAGATCTACAGTGACTGCACTTCCAAGTGCACTTTGTGCACAGTGGATTTGCCTTTAGTAAATAAACCCCAGGGCTTACATTTTTCTTCTCTATCTGAAACCAATAAATCAAATAAAAAGCGTTGGCTATACATACACTTTAACCAGTTCCGGACCTCCCACTGCATATATACCGTGGCAGGGTGGGCCCCGGCTGTGCAAAATCAGGTACGTGATTTCATGCACGTGGTTTTGAGCGCGTGCAGGCCGCCGAATCGCCGCTCCTGCTGGACACAGCGGGAGCCAATCAGCGTGTCCGGCGGCCATGACCTGCCAATCGTTCACAGGAGAGATGGATCAGTTGTCTGTCTGTGCAAACAAGGCAAATGGCGGATCTGTCAGGAAGGGAAAAAGAGATCTTGTGATTCAGCTAAGCTGAATCACAGATCTCTCTTCTCCTTCAGTCTGACACTGCCCCACACAGTTGGTAAGCACCTCCCTAGGGAACATTTAACCCTTTGATCACCCCTTCCCTGCCAGTGTCATTTACACAGTAATCAGTGCATTTTTATAGCACTGATCACTGTATTTGCGTCACTGGTCCCCAAAAAGTGTCACTCTTTACCAGATTTGTCCACCGCAATGTCGCAGTCCTGTGAAAAATCCCCCAAAAAACTAAAAGTCCTAAATCTATCCCCTATTTTGTAGACGATATCACTTTTGCACAAACCATATACGCTTATTGGGATTTTTTTACAAAAAATATGTAGCAGAATACATATTGGCCTAAATTTATGTTGAAATTTGATTTTTAACATTTTTTATTGCGAATGTTTTATAGCAGAAAGTTAAAAAAAAAAATAGTTTTTTATTTAAAATTGTCAGTCTTTTTTTTTTTTTTTTAAGCGCAAATATTAAAAAGCGCAGAGGTGATAAAATACCACCAAAAGAAAGCTCTGTTTGTGGGAAAAAAGGGCTTCAATTTTATTTGGGTAAAGCGTTGCACGACCGCGCAATTGTCAGTTAAAGCGACGCAGTGTCGTATCGCAAAAACTGGCCTGGTCAGGAAGTGGGTAAAACCTTCCAGTGCGGAAGTGGTTGGCGAAGTGCTCTACAATTGCCTGGATTGATGGATGAGGCATGATTTTCACATAGAGTGTGCAATCTTGTCATTCCATTATCTACACTTTCATTTTCAGATCTCTGACTCTCACTTGAAACTGTCACTGAATTTAAGGATTCTTATCTTGCACCTAAACTGGTCACAAAATTTGCACAGGAGCCTTTTTAGAAATGGACCGCAGCAACTCTGGACATGTGTGAACCGGCTCCATTAAAAGCCAGTCCGATTCACATGTTATGCGAATCGGATGTAGTTAAAAACGCATTTGATTTGCATATACGTAAACCGAGCCTAAACAAATCTTATACATGGCACATAATACTAATAAGTAATATTCTCTGTGTTTGCTGGAAATCAAGTCAATAATGGGAAGCTGGCACAACAGACTTCTAAGTTGTCTTGAACTGTATGCCATGTCTGGTGCAGTCACAGCATAGAAGAAGGAGCAGATCACTCCTCACTAACAAAGGCACTTGTGCCCCTTAATGGAAATTAGTAGCAGGATCTGCTTTGTTTTCTCAGATTAGAAGAGTGGCGCAGGCTTTATGCCTATGCCACTCTTTCGTAATGTCCCCTTTTTTGTGTAGAGAATATATCTTATAAGAAACTTGTACTGAAACAGATACTTGGGCTGCCATCATGGACCTCTTGCGTTTATGCTATTCTATATAGTACACAAACAGTCCCCCGGGTTACAAACAAGGTTCTGTAGGTTTGTTCCTAAAGCTGTTGACTTGTAAAAAACAGCCACTCACCTGTCCCACGATCCAGCGGTGTGCTCACCCCATCGGTCTCACGCGCTGTCATTATATGCATTACGATAAAAGGCCTTCTGTGTGCAGCAGCCCCCCTAATAATTACCTGAGCCCCATCTCTCTCCAGTGATGTCCGAAAGTTGTTCAGCCATCCGGGACTCTTCACCTGATTGGCTGAGACACAGCAGTGGCGCCATTGGCTCCTGCTGCTGTCAATTAAAGTCAGTTAGCCAATCAGGAGAGAGAGGGGGAGGGGCGAACCACAGCTCAGTGTCTGAATGGACACAGAGAGCTTCAGCTCATCTTGGGTGCCCCATAGCAAGCTGCTTGCTGTGAGGGCACTCAACAGGGAGGGAGGGGCCAGGAGCACCGAAGAGGGACCCGAGAAGAGGAGGATCCGGGCTGCTCTGTGCAAATCCACTGCAACAAAGCAGGTAAGTCTATGTTTGTTATTTTTATAGAAAAAACAAAAATGAACGAGACTTTACAATCACTTTAATTCAACAAAGCTTACACACCAGGACAAGTATACTTATATTCAAAAATAGTGACAGTTATTTTCATTGAGACTTGAAAATATAGTCACATACTACTGTAAAGATACCTATCCTTGTGTTAAAGCTGAACTCCAGGGAAATAGAAATAAAAACGACCCTTGCATTTGGCCCTCCCCTCACACCGCAAGACTTGCTTTTGTCTGGGCTAACAAGGTGCCAGGAAGAAGCACGTTTTCTACACTTGCTCCGGACACTCTGGGTTTTGGGTATCGGGATGCTGGTGGTCCTGCATTGTACATGTTGACATCAGAGTGCAGCTGCCCCACAGAGTGCCCAACAGAAGCTAAACAGAGGGAAGGAACCTGCAGGAGTGAGGGATATGGTAAGAATGCTTTTTAATGGTACCCTGGGCATAAATGAAGATTTAAGCCCTGCAGTGCGGGAAAGATGCCACTACAAGAACAGCGGGTGTTTTTTTAATTCAGCTGGAGATCAGCGTTAAAGCTTTGTGAACGGAGCCCTTTGTATTATATGATATGGGGATGGCACAGTACAGGCGCCCTGCACAGTAACATCTTAGGATGGTGACCAAATCAAATAACCTTGACCAGCATTGTTTATGAACAGACCCTCCCTGAGGGCAGAATGCCTGTCAATACCCTGTCATTAGAGCTCAGGCCGGGGACATCACAGCCACACAGTGGGCTGACTGGGGAGAGGCAAGGAAAAGCTGATCGAAAATAAGCCGAATTTCATAACACCCAGTAGTGGGACTCCTCACCTTCCAATGGAGGCTGATAATAAAAATAAAATGTTAATTCACAATATTGTATTTCTCAGTGTAAAATGTCTGGCTATGAAGGATGAATGTCTGACTATGCAGGGGAAATGTCTGGCTATGAAGGATGAATGTCTGACTATGCAGGGGAAATGTCTGGCTATGATGGAGGAATGTTTGGTTATGGAGAGTGAATGTCTGGCTATGAAGGGGGGAATGTTTGGTTATGGAGAGTGAATGTCTGGCTATGAAGGGGGGATGTCTGGCTACAAAGGGAGAATGTCTGGCTATGATGGAGGAATGTTTGGTTATGGAGAGTGAATGTCTGGCTATGAAGGGGGGAATGTTTGGTTATGGAGAGTGAATGTCTGGCTATGAAGGGGGGATGTCTGGCTACAAAGGGAGAATGTCTGGCTATGATGGAGGAATGTTGGGTTATGAAGAGTGAATGTCTGGCTTTGAAGGGTGAATTCGGAAAGAGTGGAGTTGAGTCTCTCTATTTATGTTGTGAATACAGATAAACATATACTCCAAGATGTAAAAGAATTATTTCATACATATAAATACACACACATATATACACAAAGCCCATAATTGTCCTTGATTAAACATAGCACATGGTAATTTATGATAAAAAACATAAATAGAGATGAGGTGAAAGTGGATCATTCACTATTTTTGGCTCTGATGAAGAGGGTTCACCCTTGAAACCCATCAGCAGTTTGGATACCCCCTGGTATCTTCTGGCAGGACAGATGGAAGTTATTAGACCTTCATTCAATGGAGGTCACCCGTTGTGACATGTTTATATCAATCACATTTATGAGTATATATTGCTCTATGCTCTTTTAATCTTTTCAATAAATTATATTGTGGTAATACACTAGGTCGGTGTGCCTTTCTTTTTCTATTTCGTTCGTTTCCAGTTTGAGGAAGCCCAATATCCTGGGAAGGCAGCAAGACCAGCACCAGCATTAAAGCGGTGTTCCAGCAGCCAAAATTTTTTCTTTAAAAGTCAGCAGCTACAAACACTGTAGCTGCTGACTTTCAATCAGGACACTTACTTGTCCAGGGAGCCTGTGATGTCGGCCCCCCCAAGGCCAATCCATCCATCGGATCGGGTGCAGGCGCCGCTATTCCAACTAAGTGAAACCGGCAGTGGAGCCTTTCGGCTTCACTGCCGGTTTCCGACTGCACATTTGCGAGTCGCGCGTCGCTTTGTAAATGGCCAGCTGGTCTTCACACAGGTCCCAGAAGAAAATGGGGGGCTCGCCGCAGAAGAGGACGCGACGACTTTGGCCGCAGCCCGGCTGGATCGGAAGTGCACTCAGTACTTCCAAAAAAGGTACTATAGAAGAAACTAATTTTTTCTTAAATATTCAAAAACGAGGGGTGGAAAGGTGGTCTTTCGTTTAGGACCACCTCTCAAAAGTGGGTGGAACTCCGCTTTAAGAAGTTTTTATACTGTTCATACCTCTGGGTCGCCACTGTGAGTGCAGGAGAATATCTGCATGTTATGGAGGGAGAATGTCTGGCTATGGAAGAGAGAATGTCTGACTGTGAGGGCTGGTTCACACCACAAAAACACACTCCAGATCTGTACCGGATGCATTTCTGCATGTGCGTTTTAACACGTTTTTGATGCATTTCCAGATGCATTCCAGATGCTTTTTTTCTGTTTTTGTTTTATTCACTGTACTGGGGTCTGATGCGTTTTTGATGCATTCCATTCCGATGCACTTTGATGCATTTTACCACATTCCGGTACAGTCCAGTGCAGGAAAAATTCAGCATGGTCTACTTTTTTTTTCTGGAACTGGAACGCCCTGGAACTGGCCGCACTTGGCGTGAACTATGCCATTGGAAACCATATAACCTACTTTCCATGCATTTTTGATGCAGAAAAAAAATGCACCAGACTGCATGTGGTGTGAACTGGCCCTCAGGGGGAGTGTTTGGCTATCAAGGGAGAACATCTGGATGTGAAGGGGGGATGTCTGCAAATGATGGGAGAGTGTTTGGCTATGAAGAAAAAATATCTAGCTATAATAGGGGAATGCCTGGCTGTGAATGGGGATGCTTGATTTTGAAGAGAGAAAGCCTGGCTTTAAGGGGAGAATGTCTGGCTAGTTTTGAGCTTTCCCAAAGTTCAGCTTTAGGCAGTATTGGTGGAAAATGAAAAAACTTAGACAGAGCAGGGAGAGGTTTAAATGTATATCATTGTATATTTGGTGCCTGTGACCTAATGGGCAGATTTCCCTTTACTTCCTGTCCTGGATGCAAAAGAAAATTTGTGAAAATCTCGTAGCCTCCCTGGCAGTTTTCCCGAGTGTGGCTCGGGGTTAAAATTTCAGGACCATTAGCGGTAACCCCGAGCCACACTCGGGATTACATCGCAGAATCCTGGTGTGACTTTACTTACCTTGTCCCCAGGATCCTGCGATGTCTCCCGCAGTGTCCGTGGGCTCTGTCCTCCTCCGAAGCCTCTCCTTGCCAGGCTCCGTTCCCTGCGAGCGTCGCGACGCACGGGGGCGGAGCCTGGCGGCAAATTCAATAAATTGTAAAAATCATAACACATACAGTACTGTAATCTTACAGATTACAGTACTGTATGAAATGATTTCACATCCCTTTTGTCCCCAGTGCTTTGGCCCATGCCCTGCATGCAGTTTTATATTACATATACTGTTCTTTCTGCCTGGAAACTGGAGATTTTCCATAGCAACCAAAAAGTGTCCCTTTACGTCCAAAGTGGCTTTAGATCAGTTAGAAAACAGCGATAGTAAATTAGAACACTTGCAGAATTGAGCGATAGTGAATCGTGGGGAAATTTATTTTATTTATTTATTTATTTTTAATTATTTATTTTTATTTATTATATTATAATTTATGTTTTTGTGTTTCAAACTTTATCATACCCGGGATATCTACTAGACTCTTGTTTGGACAGATTTAAGTGTGTTATTGTTAAGAATTACAGACCTACAATATAAAATGCCAAATTTCCATGCAAAATAATTGTACCGCTTTCAGCACCTAAAATCCGAAATAATTATACCGCCAGGGAGGTTAAAAGTGAGGGAAATTCCCATCTAAAGCAGGCCATACATGGTCGAATTTCGAACTAATTTTCTTTTCAAGATCAGAAAGTTCCTTTTTTTGTGATCCGATGGGGCCATCATTGATTTTGGAAATTAGGTCGACCAAGCCTTCAATTTCAACGCATGTTGCTACAGAAAAGAATTTTCGTGGCCGGGAATACTCTTTTCTCTCCATAAATTTTCTTTTCTTATTACATTTCTCGCACGATTCTCCCATCATTGATTAGAAAATCGTTAGTTTTTCTAAAAATTTCCAACATGTCCGATTCCTCAAATTTGATTACCGCACGAAAATCGTCCGTTGCTGCAGCCCACTAATGGTACGAAATTCGTACGAAAATTCTTAGATACAATTTTCGAAAGAAAATTCTTTCGAAATTCGAACCGTGTATGGCCGGCATTAGAGAGTTGTCACAGGAACAGGTATCCCCTTTGGAGGATTTCCCCTCACCTCTTGCTCTGATGACAACTCTAAAATTTTGGATTTCCACTGTCTTATGCCGGCCATACACGGTTCGGTTCGAAAACATGAGGTGAAATTGAAGGCTTGGTCGGCCGAATTTCGAAAATCAATGGTGGCGCCATTGGATCACAAAAAAAATGAACTTTCTGGTTTTAAAAAGAAAATTTGTTCAAAATTCAACCATGTATGGCCTGCTTTAAGCTGTCCTTAGATGGATAGAATTTCAAATGAACATTTTTAGGACAAGTCTTAGGAAAAAATCGTACTTATATTCTCAGAACATTCGTTTGTTGTTCTAAAGATTTTGTTTGGGGTTAATATTTGATTCTGGAATGAATGGACTTTACCGAATGGAAACCACATTGACTGTTAGAAATTTGTTCATTCAAGACAGCTTTTCGACCTTGCTTCTTCGAATTTTCTCATCAATGCAGTAAAAAACTAACATTGATTTGACCCCATCAATGATAAACTTTTTTTAGAACTTTCTTTCCTAGAAGTTTAGTTTGAAATTCTACCCATCTATGGCCAGCTTTAGTGACAAAGGTCACCAAGACAAATTCACACAATTCAGACAATGTCACAGAGAGGGTGACAGCAATAAAAAAAATTGATAAAGGGTCCAAAACTTCCCTACAATTTTTTAAAATTATTATTATTAATGTGGGTGCATATATGAATTATTAAGGTGGACTGTGCCTTTAAATAGCTCCTAAAGGAATACAGAAGCCCCTTCCCAAAATCTCCCACCCGTTCTGTGTCTCATTATACGTGTGCTTTTATGATTTTCGTTCTCTTCCAGAAAGGAAAAGGGTCACAGTGAAAAAAATCCAAAGCAATCCAAAAAAACAAATACAAAATGCACTCAATTAAAAGAAAACAACTATCCTAGATAGACATTTTCTCACTGTCATGCCATCAATCATTTGACACATTATGCAACCAAAGGATTAAAAATATTAAAATTGCTTGAAAGTTGCCCGAGAGCCTAACGCAGAGAACCCCAAAGACTCGAGGTGATTGCTCCCAACCAAACCGGGACATAAATATATATATAGCACATGTAAATCCAATTATCACGATATTCTCATCTGCCAAACTATGGAATTTCTTCACTAACATTTAAAACTCTTTCAAAGAATTTAGCAGAATTTTAGCAGATTTTAATATAAGATTAAGATGTGAAGATCGATGGATTGTTAAATGGTCACTTTTGACCTCCAATAAACTTCTTTTTTGTTTACAGTGATCTGAATGATATGAGTTTTTATTACAGTATATCTATGCTGCAGACAGCAATCATTTCAGATACCTGATTGATTAAAGTGATTGGATCTAGATCTATAGGACGAGCGCTTGCAGAATTGATGTGTGATGGGGGGGGGGGGGGGGGGGGCATGCACATTGCAATCTGCAATCTCATTTACATTTACCAAAACTATGTAATATATCAAACCCAATAAAATGTAACAAAACCATACAATATATATATATATATATATATATATATATATATATATATATATATATATATATATATATATATATATATATATATATATATATGCAATGTAACACTAAATACAGTATATCACACATGTAAATCCAATTATTGCTATATTCTCATCCAGTCTGGCGACTACAGTTTTTTTTTTCAATTACATGTAAAACCTTATAAAGAATTTAGCAGGATTGAAGTGAAGATTAAGGAGGATGTAAAGATCGATGGATTGTGAAATGGTCACTGTTAACCTCCAATAAACTTTTTTTTTATGGTGATGATCAGAATGACATGAGTTAATTTATATCTATGCTGCAGACAGCAATCATTTCAGATACCTGATCAATCAAAGGAATTGGATCAAAGGGTTGACCACATGCAGAACTGATGTGTGTAGGGCGCCCATCTGATTGTGCAATCCCAAATTTACCAAAGTTATGTAATATAACAAAGTTAATGTAATGTAACAAACCTATACAATGTGTATATGTAATATATCTCTATCTAAAATGTAACAATATACAGTATAAATGTAATGTAACAAACCTATACAATGTTATATATATATATATATATATTAGATAATTAGAGAGAGAGGAGGAGAGATGATAGATACATAGAGAGAGGAGAGAGAGAAAAGAAGAGGAGAGAGGAGAATGAGAGAGCAAGAGAAGATAGATAGATAGATAGATAGATAGATAGATAGATAGATAGATAGATAGATAGATAGATAGATAGATAGATAGATAGATAGATAGATAGACTGCCCTATACAATGCAATCAAATTCTATCATTATATAGTCGTTTGTAGATATAAAGGAGATGGTACAATCAGATTGTATAGTGTATGTGAATAATAGGTGGTGACAATGACAGGTCCTCCTCACCTTGCTCCAGGTTGTGTACCTTCACCTGGATCTCTGTCTGTCCTCCTTGCAGTTTCTGGGTCAGGTACAGCCGACCAGATCCGCTCTCTATCCTCATCGGGGGCTCTGGGGGCCAGCTGATCTCAAACCATTTCCCCCGATACCTCCTGTCGGGGACAGTGAAGATGGTCTCCCCTAGGGCGCCCCCTGCTGGTACCCGCACAGTGTAGGAAGAAGATATCCCCAGAGGCTGAATGGATCTGGCCGATCTATATCGGGCAATAAGTGGGGGCAGAGAAGGAAGTGATCGGGCTTTGCTGAGCTGGGATGGGACCGTAGTGGGTGATAATGCTGGTGGGAGATGGTGAGGATGAATATTAGGGAGAGGAGGGTACAGCGGGGAGGTGTTTGGCTCAGGTGTAGCAGTCAGGACATCGGATGGGGGGATCCCATGAAGAGCTGTCCGTCCTCCTCCTCCCGTCTGATCGCTCTCATCAGCACCAGACACAGTCCCATCAGGAATGGGCATCGGGACCCCAGAAGAATGGCCGGGACCTTGATGGGGAAATGTTGCAGGACTGGCAGCCTGGCACAGCATGATGAGGAGAGCGGAGTATAGGATGATGTCCTCCTGTGTGTACATAGTGCCTGCTGCTGGGACATGGACAGAGCCGGGGACGGTCCTAATGAAGAGTCAGCAGATCACTGAGACACTCCGCTCTGACTCCAGCCGTCACTGACACCCACAGCGTACATGTGGGGACACGCCCCCTCCCCATCACAGACACCCACAGCGTACATGTGGGGACACGCCCCCTCCCCATTACTGACACCCACAGCGTACATGTGGGGACACGCCCCCTCCCCATTACTGACACCCACAGCGTACAGGTGGGGACACGCCCCCTCCCCATTACTGACACCCACAGCGTACATGTGGGGACACGCCCCCTCCCCATCACAGCACTGACACCCACAGCGTACAGGTGGGGACACGCCCCCTCCCCATTACTGCACTGACACCCACAGCGTACAGGTGGAGGACACGCCCCCTCTCCATCACTGACACCCACAGCGTACATGTGGGGACACCCCCCCTCCAAATGACTGACACCCACAGCGTACATGTAAGGACACGCCCCCTCCCCATGACTGACACCCACAGCGTACAGGTGGAGGACACGCCCCCTCCCCATTACTGACACCCACAGCGTACAGGTGGGGACACGCCCCCTCCCCATTACTGACACCCACAGCGTACATGTGGGGACACGCCCCCTCCCCATCACAGCACTGACACCCACAGCGTACAGGTGGGGACACGCCCCCTCCCCATTACTGCACTGACACCCACAGCGTACAGGTGGAGGACACGCCCCCTCTCCATCACTGACACCCACAGCGTACATGTGGGGACACCCCCCCTCCAAATGACTGACACCCACAGCGTACATGTAAGGACACGCCCCCTCCCCATGACTGACACCCACAGCGTACAGGTGGAGGACACGCCCCCTCCCCATTACTGCACTGACACCCACAGCGTACAGGTGGAGGACACGCCCCCTCTCCATCACTGACACCCACAGCGTACATGTGGGGACACGCCCCCTCCAAATGACTGACACCCACAGCGTACATGTGGGGACACGCCCCCTCCCCATTACTGACACCCACAGAATACAGGTGGAGAACACGCCCCCTTCCCATCACAGCACTGACACCCACAGCATACAGGTGGAGGACACGCCCCCTCCCCATCACTGACACCCACAGCATACAGGTGGAGGACACGCCCCCTCTCCATCACTGACACCCACAGCATACAGGTGGGGACACGCCCCCTCCCCATCACAGCACTGACACCCACAGCGTACAGGTGGGGACACGCCCCCTCCCCATCACAGCACTGACACCCACAGCGTACACGTGGGGACACGCCCCCTCTCCATCACTGACACCCACAGCGTACATGTGGGGACACGCCCCCTCCAAATGACTGACACCCACAGCGTACATGTGGGGACATGCCCCCTCCCCATTACTGACACCCACAGAATACAGGTGGAGAACACGCCCCCTTCCCATCACAGCACTTACACAGCATACAGGTGGAGGACACGCCCCCTCCCCATCACTGACACCCACAGCATACAGGTGGAGGACACGCCCCCTCTCCATCACTGACACCCACAGCATACAGGTGGGGACACACCCCCTCCCCATCACAGCACTGACACACACAGCGTACAGGTGGGGACACGCCCCCTCCCCATCACAGCACTGACACCCACAGCATACAGGTGGAGGACACGCCCCCTCCCCATCACTGACACCCACAGCATACAGGTGGAGGACACGCCCCCTCTCCATCACTGACACCCACAGCATACAGGTGGAGGACACGCCCCCTCTCCATCACTGACACCCACAGCATACAGGTGGAGGACACGCCCCCTCTCCATCACTGACACCCACAGCATACAGGTGGAGGACACGCCCCCTCTCCATCACTGACACCCACAGCATACAGGTGGAGGACACGCCCCCTCCCCATCACTGACACCCACAGCATACAGGTGGAGGACACGCCCCCGCCCCATCACAGCACTGACACCCACAGCATACAGGTGGAGGACACGCCCCCTCCCCATCACAGCACTGACAAGGTGTGCTATAGCCAGGCTGACAGTGACATCCATTGTTACTCCAGGGTACCATTCATCTATTTCCTCCATCATCACATCACCCTCCCCGAGGGCTCATCAGAGACAGTCCTGGAATGACTTTTCCTGCACTCAGTCTCTGGCTCATCAAAGAGATGTGACTATACTGCATATGTGACCGTTCTCTGGAATAAGAGGGACTGCCTGCAGCAGCCAATCAGATGTGTGCTTTCTATTTTTTTGTTTGTTAGCTGGAATATTGTAATCCCACTGATACATGTGAATATCTGCTCATTTGTTTCATGTCAGGAGGGCTTTTTTTTAGACTTACGGTTGAGGGGCATTAAAAACGTATTGATGGATGCACAGATTTGGATACCATTTGGCTACATTCACACCCAAGCGTCGCGTTTTTGAGCTTTACTTTACAGAGTTTGTATGCACATTTTTGAGCATTTGTATAAAGTGTTTTTAAAAGCATTTTTGAGGTTTGGCCTTTTTTAATAGCCAATAGAGAGAGAAAAAATATCATCTGTTTCATCATTTCTTGCTATGTTTTTCAGCTTTTTTATTTATTACTCTTTTTTTTCTTTTTTTACGTAAGGGATTAAAGGTTAGGGGTTTATTTACTAAACCTAGAGAGTGCAAAATAAGTCACATTTCTGCATAGAAACCAATCAGCTTCTAACCTTAGCTTGTTTATTAAACTTTGGCAATAAAACCAGGAATCTGATTGCTTTCTCTGCAGAATTGTGACTAATTTTGCACTCTCTGGCTTTAGTAAATAAACCCCACAGGGTTTAAGGTTAGAGTTTAATTTATTTACTGTATTATTTTTTTATTTTGTGAAGATAGGGTTATTGTTTATGATAAGGGGTTAATATTAGGGTAATGGTTGGGGGGAGGGGGGTTTGGTTTTTTTCATTATTTATTTCATTTATTGCATTTGAGCACAAAAAACGCTCAAAAACGCGTGAAAATGCACTAAATTCTCAAATTAAACATTTTCATGCGTTTCTATGGAAAAAAAAAAAAAAAACACGCACCCAATTTGTTTGGCTATGTTTTTCATCAGCTTTTATTTATGATTTATTATTATTTATTACTTTTTTTGTAAGAGATTAAGGGTTAGGGTTAGGGTTTCATTTATTCATTTATTTACTTTTTTTTTTTTTTTCACTTTAGAAGGTTTTTTATATTTTTTTATTTTGTAAAGTTAGGGTTAGAGTTTAGGATTAGGGGTTAATATTAATGTTCGGGTTTAATATTAGGGTTAGGGTTTAAAATTGGGGTTAGGGTTTAAAATTAAGGGTTAATATTAGGGTTAAGGTATGAAATAAAGGGTTAATATTGGGGTTTAGGTTTTTTTTATTTAGTTATTTTTATTATTTATTTTATTATTTATTATTACTTATTTCATTTAACTATTGCCTTTGAGCGCAAAAACCACTTAAAAATGTGCAACAAAATGCACTGGAATGTTCAAAATCAAGCGTTTCCATGCATTTCTATGGAACAATAAAATGCTTAAAAAATGCACCAATCTCCCCGATTTGAGCTACAAAACAAGCTCCAGAACTTTTTTGAGCTTCAGGTGACTTGGAGTGGAGATCTGAACCAACTCCATAGGGAATCATTTAATTTTTCTTCTCCAACATTTTGGAGCTTCAAGCCTCAAACTACAAAATGCTGATGTGTGAATGGGGCCTTATTCTTAATGGTGTCCCAGACGTCGTGAGATTCTGCTGTGATTGTCACATGATAGAATCGTGCAGAAATCTCTGCAAAGTTCACGGTCAAAAATCGCACTAAGGTTGTCACCCAAAAAGTAGCCAGAGCTTGGGCGACAAACACGCATAGGGCAGCCCTTTGACCTGAATGGTCTGCTCTATGCGTGACACATGTTTCCGTGTGTAAGTTACGCTTTAAAAATTGCGAGTGGGAACCCATGTGAGGTCCGAATGGGACCTTACAATGGCTTTAAATCAATAAAGCAACACATGAAAGTATAAATTACAACAAAGCAAGCATTCAGAGATCCCAATAATTGCTGTTTGTGGTAAACTGGAATATAAACTGCACAGATTCTGGTCCTTCCCCGTAAACAAACATTGATACATTGTAGCTACATGGACTATATTTTCTTCAGCAGAGGCTGTGGTCTTTTTTTTATTTGCTCTGTTATTGTTTAGTTTGTAGAGTATATTCCATGCCAAGATTTTACATGATTTTGGTTTTGCTGTATCCAAAAGGTCCTGTACTGTGAAAAGCACTGTCCCGATAACCGTATGTTTTAATACATATAATGATAGTATTCAGTACGATTTTTATTTGTTTAGATTGTCATTATTTATAAACTTGCTACATTTATATACAGGGCAAGTTTTTTTAGCAAAAGTGACAGTAAGCCCTGGTTCACACTGCCGCGACTTATCATGCAGCAAAGTCGCATGACAAGTCGCTCCTCATTAATGGCAATCCTTAAAATCCTTTAAGGAGGGGTGGGCTCCTTCCAGGTCCTCACCTATCCATTAAAATGCATGTGCTCACAATGTGGAGACTCAGAAGTCAGAGTTAGGGACTACAGAGAAGAGGGTGCTTTGATGGGGCCTGTAGCTTATGCATGTATTTGAAAATGTGTGCAGACTAAACCCCTGTTCTTAAGATCAATTTATTTGGTCGATGGCTTGGAAATCTCTTTGTGTTTCATCCATTAATGGCAATGGAACTGTTCTAATCAGTGCGACTTAACTGGCTGTGACTTAGAAAAAGGTTCCTGCACTACTTGGGGGCAACTTCAATGTGATTTGCATTGATTTCTGTTAAAGAAGTCGCATGCAAGTCACAGTGAAGTCACGCAGGGATGTTGGCTTCAAAGCCGCGCCAGTGTGAACCGTGCCTGATGGAGGATAGGGTAGGCTATATGTCACTAAGTTGCCTTTAAAGCAATGGTTTAAATACTGTATACAGGCATACCTAATGCATATGCCCATGCAAGGGCTGTGTTTGCCTGCATGGGGATGCACAGGTATTTGTGCAGGTAGTCAAATTGGGACCAGTGGCGGCTGGTGCTCAATATTTCAAGGGAAGGGGCAAACCAATGCTACCCCCCCACTGGAGACTGATGGGGAGACAGCGATTCCCCAACCCCCCTTTCCCTGCGGGGGTCAGACGTGAAGGGAGTGATCACCTGCCGTCCTTTCCCGCAGAAGACGGCGGAAAGAGGCCTCCTTGCCTTAGGAGGCAGATGATAAGGATCCAGGGTAGGGCTGCTGCTCCTCGCCCCAGAGCTTCCCCTCCTGGCTGAACAGGAAGTGAGTCCTGACACCTGATTGGCCTAGAGTCCTAAGACTCCCTGGCTAATTGGATCTCAGGACCCACTTCCTGATTTGCTAGGAGGATAATCAGGAAGACAAGTGCGAAGAGTAATTCGCTATTGTCACAAAACTGGGTGGGCTCAGGGCGCAGTGCTCACCCTTTTTTGAAGTCAATCAGAGCCTCAGGCTCTAATCACGTACTTCAGAAAAAAAAAACCCAGTTGAAATCCATATGTCTGGCGCACTGCATGTAGATTAGGGGCCGAGCACATGGATTAAGGGGGCAGTGCCCCTGAGCCCCCGTATGGATGGGCTGCCACTGATAGGGACACAGAGGCTGCTTGGAAACAGACACTGCTCCTGATGTGACATTCGTGGGGGTGCGTTCGTGGACCCGCACCCACACGGATGTCAAATTGGACTCAGCGGGAGCCAATCAGCAGGTCCGGCGGCCGTAACCCGCCGATCGTTCTGTGTAGAGACAGATCAGCGGTGTGCCTATGTTAACAAGGAAAACCGCTGATCTCTCAGGGAGGAAAGGAGAGATCTTTGTGTTTTAGCTAAACTGAAAGACAATCTATCTTTTCCTCCTGTGTCCCCATACAGTTAGAAAACACCTCCCTAGGACATACTTAACCCTTTGAATGCCCCCCGTTGTTAACCCCTTCCCTGTCAGTGTCATTTATACCGTGACAGTGCTTTTTTTTTTAGCACTGATCACAGTATTGGTATCACTGGTCCCCAAAAAGTGTCACTTAGTTTCCAATTTCTCTGCCACAATGTCACAGTTCCACTAAAAATCGCTGATCACCGCCCATTATTAGAAAAACAATAATAAAAAAAAAATCCCTAAATCTATCCGTTAGATTTTTTTTACCAAAAATATGTAGCAGAATACATATTGCTCAAAATTGATGAAGAAATTAGATTTTTGAATTTTTTTATTGGGTTATGTTTTATAGCAGAAAGAAAAAAATATTGTTTTCTAGTCAAAATGTTATTTATTTATAGCGGAAAATAAAAAAAACGCAGAGGTCAAACCACCAAAAAAAAGCTATATTTGTGGGAAAAAAAAGGACATAAATTTTATTTGGTTACAGCGTCGCACGATCACGCAATTGTCAGTTAAAGCAACGCAGTGCAGTTTTGCAAAAAATGGCATGGCCAGGAAGTGAGTAAAACCTTCTGGAGTTGAAATTAAGTACACCCCATGTGAACGAGGCCTAAAAGGAATGTATAGTGCAGTTCCTGTGCGCCACCGCTTAGGTTCGAGGAAATAAATGATCAAAATATAAATGAGGGAATGGTAAACTGTGGGGTAGCTGCTCACAACGAACATGTCTCCCCACATATAAGACCCCTTTCACACTGGGGCCGTGGCCGCATTAGCGCTAAAGCACGCTCATTTTAGTGGCGCTTTAGCGCTGTTTAAGCAGCGCTTTTCGGCCGCTAGCGGCGCTTTCGAAGTGCTTTTAAGGAAGCTCTGCCCATTCATTTCAATGGGCAGGGCATTTTGGCAGCGCTCCCAAACCACCCCAAAGATGCTGCTTGCAGGACTTTTAACATCCCACAAGCGCACCGCCCAAGTGTAAAAAGTCACACTGGAATGAATAAGAGGCGGTTTTCAATATTTCTAGTGCTAAAAACCCTGAAAATCGCCTCAGTGTGAAAGGGGTCTAAATGATATCTTATAAATAGGTGAATGCGGTGCTCACTCCTATATTAGCTCACTGTGCCATCCTACTACTGTTAACTAATTAACCGCTTAAGGACCAGCAGCCATCATTATACTATGGCAGGTCGGCTCTCCTGGGTGAATCGCCATGGGTGTACGTCGCCAAGGCGCGGGGCTGGCGGCCACGATATCCGCCGATCTGCAATCACTCCACAGAGAGCCAGAACGGGGATTTGTTAATGTAAACAGTCTCATCCCCCCACAGTTAGAAACACCTCCCAGGGAACACACTTAACCCCTTCTTCACCCCATAGTGTTAACCCCTTCCCTGCCAATGACATTTACACAGTAACCAGTGCATTTTTATAGCACTGATCGCTGTATAACTGTCAACGGTCCCAAAAATGTGTCAAAAGTGTCCGATCTGTCAGCTGCAATGTTGCAGTCCTGCTAAAAATTGCAGTTTACCGCCATTACTTGTAAAAAAAAAAAAAAGTATAAAAAATGCCATAAAACTATCCCCTATTTTGTGGACGCTATAAATTTTCCAAAAAAATGTAGAAAAATACAGTTTATGATTTATTTATCATTGGCCTAAGCTGATGAAGAAATTAGTTTTTTTTTTTTTTTTAAATTGGGGGATAATTATTATAGCAAAAATGAAAAAATATTGTTTTTCTTTTCAAAATTGTCACTCTTATTTTGTTTATAGCGCAAAAAATAAAAACCACAGAGGTGAATACACCAAAAGAAAGCTCTATTTGTTGAAAAAAAAGGACATCAATTTTGTTTGTGTATAACGTTGCACGACTGTGCAATTGTCAGTTAAAGTGACACAGTGCCGTATCACAAAAAATGGCCTGGTCATTAAGGGGGCAAATCCTTCCAGTCCTTAAGTGGTTAATTGACATACTGATTAAGTGTGTGCAGTTTTTTTTTTATTTACCCCTACTGGGTATTGTGCCCAACAGTGCACAATGCAGTGCTGTAAATAAAAAAAAAATATATAAGGTGATAAACATATAGCAATATCCTGATGCTGTTACCCTACTGGGTGTTAATTCCAAAATAGCAGTGCTGCAAATCCTATGTGATAATGTACAAAATTTCCATAAATATATAAATAAAACCAAAAAATTCATGCGTTTTCACTGCTAAATCCATAAGGAAGTGCTAGTACTCTTATGCAGCGTACACACAAGCGGACTTTTCGACCGGACTGGTCCGACGGACCGAGTCCGGCGGACAATCCGATCGCGTGTGGGCTTCATCGGACCTTCAGCAGACTTTTCCAGTGGAAAATCTGACGGACTTTAGATTTGAAACATGCAAATCTTTCCGACGGACTTGAGTCCGGTCGAAAAATCTGCTCGTCTGTAAGCTAGTCCGACGAACGAAAACCCACGCTAAGGCAGCTATTGGCTACTGGCTATCAACTTCCTTATTTTAGTCTGGTCGTACGTCATCACGTACGAATCAGTCGGACTTTGGTGTGATTGTGTGTAGGCAAATCCGTTCGTTCAAAAGTCCGTCGGAAGTCTGCCGGAATGGGCGTCGGACTTTTGTTGCCGAAAAGTCCGCTCATGTGTACGTGGCCTTAGGCTCCTTTCACACTGAGGCAGTTTTCAGGCATTTTAGTGCTAGAAATAGTGCCTGAAAACTGCCTCCCAAAGAGCACCACTAGCGGCCTTAAGTAGCCTTACATTTTGGTGCCAAAGAGCAATTAATTTAATTTATATTATGCAAATAGTACATAGCAAAAATCACACACAAATCAAATACATTTCCATTGGTGAAAAGGATCCATGAATTCCACTGCGCCAAGTGCTCTTTATGTATTAATTTCACTTTAAAATCTCTAAAAAGAAAAAACTAAACGTGGTCCAAAAACAGTGCTCCCACACCATGTGCAATGGCAGCTCACCTTTATATTTGACTCATACTCTCATATAGGTCTCTCAACGATTAAAGTTATCTCCCTTGTAGCCTTTTCCTCTTTTCATCTCTTTAGTATTCTCCTCCTTCTCTCATTAATCCTCACATGGATATGTCATGCAAACAAAAGGTAATCTCCATAGTGTGAACCAGTTAAAAAAACACTTTTTATTTATAAAATAAAACCCCCATTATACAAGAAAAACCCAAGCAATTGAGTGTATGCGCATTGGCAAAAATGTAAAAAAAATGTAAAATCACTTTGCGATGTTCTCACCAAGTTCCTGTCCGGAAGTGATGTTACCCGGCTTTTCCCTACGCGTTACGTCACTGATCACGTGACTTGTTTTGGATAAAGTGGAGAGGGATTAAAACACCTGTCAGGTTTTTATTGCTCTCTGTGCCCCTCTCTATTTGTCCTGTTTACTGATATCACAGAGAGTGAAAGAAAATCCCCAAATTATGGGTTGTCACCAGAACAGGAATAGAATAGAGATCTTCCAATGGGTTCTGGTACATCTCAATAAGTGTTTGGATTGTACAAGAAATCAATGCTATTAAGGGGAGGCATACTACTACTGAGCCAGCACACTTACAGTTGAGTTAAAAATAATAGCAGTGTTTAAAAAGTCAGTAAAGATCAACATCCTTATAATAGCTTTTATTTACAAAAACACAGGGAACACTGCACATGTCTATTCAATGTTTCAAATTTGTTATTACTTTACAGAAAGTGAAGAAAAAAGAATATTAGACTTTTCAAAAAAAGCAGTGTCTGCATTTACTTAAAAATTTACTGTATAAATTGAAAAATGCTTAAAGATTTAGCTTTCCTGTGAATCACTGAACTATTAGTTGTATAAGCACTCTTTCTGAGAACTGCTTCACATCTGTGTTGCATGGAGTCGACCAACTTCTGGCACCTGTGAACAGGTATTCCAGCCCAGGACGATTGAGCTACATTCTACAATTCCTCTGCATTTCTTGGTTTTACCTCAGAAACAGCATTTTTGATGTCACCCCACAAGTTTTCTATTGTATTAAGGTCCCAGGATTGGGTTGCCTATTCCATAACTGTTGGTAAAATTCAGATATGTATATGTTGTTATCCATGTTTTACATACATGGGGATTTATTAAGTAAAATGGTGGCAAAAGGGTGAGCCGCACCCTGATGAGTTATTTGTGCTGTTTGTCTTTTCTTTTATATAGGAACAGTTTAGTGCCATGCCCTTATTTAGTAAAGTTTGTAAAGACCTACTCTGGTCGATAATAAAGTCATTGTCACACAATATTCACCGGTGGGTCTTAGCCAATAAAAGTATTAGTTTATGAACATATGGAGAAGGAGAAGAATATTGCTAACATTTTGGTCCTTCGAGCCGGAACCAACGTGTGGAACCCGGGTCGCACAGTCTCGACCAAGACCTCGTGAGTATTAGACCTCAAAGCTCACTGAGAACCAAAGACCCCCCACTCAACTTTAGTGGCAAAACAGGGGCTGGTCGGTACTGGGACCTGGACCCACCGTCTGGTTTCGAACCTGCATGATCCAGTCCTCCAGGATGTTTGAGAGGTAAGACAATTTAAAATATTCTTAATCCTTTCCTCTCTCTCTCTCTCTCTCTGTTTGATTTTCTGATCTAATGAGTTTATAAACGAGTTGTAATTGCCGACATTGGGATTGATTGTATAACATCTTGGTAATCCCAATGGTTGAAGACAGAGGCATTTGGGGCGTTGCCTAAGATAAAATAGACGTCACCAGCTGTCCATGACAGATAAAAATAAGATTTGTTGAAAGGTATACCGAACGTCAGAGGTTGATTGCCTGACGATCTAAAGCGCTAAAAGTAGCTGAGTGATCTAGAAAGATCACAAGGCTAATTTTCTTCTGGGTGTTTGATATTTTTGCTTTACTTGTATTTTTATTGTTACCGTGACCCAAGGGTTGCTAGTTTAGTGTTTTTACAAGTTGATAAAAGGCCCGCTAACGATGGGGAACTTGTCTGTTAAGGCAGTTATATGTTCTGTGTGCCTGAAAATTTGTGGTTAGAAACTGGACTCACTCCACCCCCCCCCCCCCCCCACAGACATCTGTATGATAGTTCTGTGAGTCAGCTCTGTATTGTTAAGGAATTGTCTAAGTGCACTTGCTCTTTTGTGTGTGTGTGTGTGTGTGTGTGTACGAGTGATTTCTGATCAGATGGCTAATTTTACTGTTTGTTTTAACCAACTGTACTTTGTGGTGAAAAGGTGAAGGTATAAATTGTTTTTATATATATTTCCTGTTGTTTGGGGAGTTTAGACTTTATTGTTTTATATAGATTTTTGCAGGGTTCGAGAGTAGAATTACCAGTCTTGTATTCTAAACTCAAAACTGAAGCAAAAGACATGGGGAATAGTTTCTGTAAGGGAATGTCTTGTGCTTGTTTATGCTGTTGCTGTGTTCCTAATGTACCATTAGAAGGCGATAAGAAGTTTATGCATAGCAGAGAACCTAAATCAAGAAACCTAAATTAGGTATTGTACTAAGTGGGAAAGGAAGTTTGGATTTAATGGTAAACTAACTGTAAAGGGTGTCAGGATTTGGTGGATAAATGTAAATTATTAGAATCCAAAGATTAAAAAAGGTATGGGTTGGAAATGGCCGAGCACTGGCTTGAATGCGCTAAAGTTAGAACAGAGGGAAGGAGAACAAAAGAGAAGTGCCAAGCCCAGATGCCCCTAGTGGACAAATAGGATGATTATATTTGTTATAACCAGAGACCGCCCCCTTACAATGACCCTCCCCCTTAGGGGCATGCCGTCGCCCAGAGCACAACCCCCCCGTGATATCCACCCCTGTCAAAGGGACCACCCCCGAACAAAACCCCAGCCCCACTTCCCCAATCTCCGGAGATGACAGTCCGCTTTGTGCTATGAGTAGATCTGAGTTAGAAACATTGACTGATGCATGGTCCCGGGGATGGGGAGCTCCCGAGGGAACTAAGAGACCTAGGAAACAAGTAGATTATGGTGAGGAGGACACAGAGGGCGGTGAAGGGTATCCCCTAATAGAAGTTCCAAACCCTAGAGGTGGACAAAATGGTCAGCCCCTAACTATGACTGTTTTTAGACCATGGACTGAGAGTGATGTGCAGAAGGCCACCGAACATATTAAACATCCTAAGTTTGGGGCCCCAGAATTCATTAAAAATATGGAAGGTCTCAGGAACAGTTATAGGCTAAACAGGGTCAAAGTGGAAAGGGCCATAAGGAGGGTTTTAAGATCATATTGGGCATCAGTAAAGGGAAATTGGGAACCCTGTGCAGCCCCAGTGCCCCCTCAACAAAGAGGGGAACCACTGGCCCATGATAGCCGAGACTTGACAGATTGACTGCCTTCTATCAGAGATGCAATCTCTGATGGGTACAAAGGACTGACTGGCAAAAAATAAATATGACAGTGCAGGAGGACAAAGAAAGTGTCAGTGATTATCTGAATAAATTGCAAGAAATTTTCAAGGTGTTCTCAGGGCTCCCCGAAGCTGAGGATGTAAATAGTGCCTACCAGCAGCAGTTGAAAATAGCCTTTGTTAATGGTTTGAAGCAGGATCATAAGGATTTTGTTATTAAAGCGGAGTTCCACACAAAAAATGGAACTTCCGCTTTTCGGAACCCTCCCCCCCTCCGGTGTCACATTTGGCACCTTTCAGGGGGGAGGGGGGTGCAGATACCTGTCTAAGACAGGTATTTGCACCCACTTCCGGCATAGATTCCCATGGGAGTCTACGCCTCTTCCCGTCCCCACCGCGCTGTCTCCTGGGAATACACAGCTCCCAGGAGAGAGCGGGGACCACTTGGGACGCGCAGCGTGACTCGCGCATGCGCAGTAGGGAACCGGGAAGTGAAGCCGCAACGCTTCACTTCCTGATTCCCTCACCTAGGATGGCGGCGGCAGCTGCCGAGAACCGAGCGGGTTCTCGGCGTCGCCTGCCGACATCGCTGGACCCTGGGACAGGTAAGTGGCCATGTATTAAAAGTCAGCAGCTGCAGTATTTGTAGCTGCTGGCTTTTATTTTTTTTTTTGGCGGTGTGGGTGGACCCCCGCTTTAAGAATATGATTACGTACTGCACTGCTAGTGTTTTAGATGTCCTGCAATATGCAATACATTCTCAGAAATATTTAAAAACAATGGCAAAAAAGAATGTGAAAGTAAAGGTTTTTGTGCAAGGTGATGAAGGAGATGAGGATGTAGAAGAATACACTGCCGAGGCGGAATCAGAGGAATCTCATAGAGGGAGAGGCAGAGGTAGTTTTAGAGGAGGTTTGCAGGACTGACACAATAGCTCTGTTGTATTTCCTCCATGACCAAGGGCATAAGGTAAATAAAACTAAACTCCAGTTGTGGCAACAACAGGTCAAATACTTGGGGTATAATATCTCAAAAAAGGTCAACACCTGGATGAGGAGAGAATTTAAGCCCTCCTCAGGGTACCGAAACCAAAGACAAAGAAACAAATGATGTCCTTCCTCTGGATGGCAAATTTTTGTAGAGCCTGGATCCCTGGGTAATCCATACTGATGGCCCCGTTGCTTCAGGCAATACATGGGAGCCCTATGGCCTCCCAGGATATTGTAGAATGGAATGAGGAGACAGAAACCGCTTTTACTGATCTGAAACAAGTTCTGTCTAGTTCATCAGTACTAGCTTTACCAAACTACGACAAACTCTTCGAACAAACAGTAGATTCAAGGGAAGTACACATGACACATGGCAGGCGCCAGACGCCGATTGCCTACTACTCGACAAAAATAGACAGCGTAACTAGAGCACTTCCACCCTGTGTACAAGGCAGTGGAAAGTGCAAAGTGATTTGAAAGATGTACCGTTACCTAACCCTAACATGACACTTTTTTGTTGATGGTTCCAGTAAGAAAAATCCAGATGGCACAAATGCAACTGGATATCCAGTAGTGACACAGGATGAAATCTTAGAAGCTAAGCCATTACCAAAACATTATTCAGCACAAGTTGCAGAACTTGTAGCACTAACAAGAGCATGCATACTATCAAAAGGAAAATCCGTAACCATATACACCGATAGTCAATATCCTTTTCAACAGTACATGTTTTTGTACAACAATGGAAAAACAGGGGGATGGTCACCTCCAGTGGTAAGCCAGTTTCACACATGGACTTCATTCTAGAACTCCTAGATGCAATACAGCTACCAAAAGAGCTTGCAATCTGCAAATGTCAAGCACACACAAAACATACAGACCCCCATCTCGGAGAGAAATAAAAGCACACATGAAGCTGCCAAAATAGCGGCACAAGAAAGACATCAAATAATGACAGAACAGGAAACCATAGAGATAGATCATACAGTCCTTACTGATATGCAGCAGAATGCACTCCCAGGGGAGAAACAATATTGGAAAACAAAAGGTTGCACAATAATAGATAACATTAATGGGGCGTACATACAGGCGGACTTTCCGACCGGACTGGTCCGACAGACTTTTGACAGACTTCCGACTGACTTTTTTTACGAACGGACTTGCCTACACATGACCGGACTACGGACGGACTTGCCTACACACGACCGGACTTTCTGGCAGACTATGTCCGCCGGTCTTCCCGACGGAGTTACGACGACGGACTTTCCGAATGAACGGACTTGCCCACACATGAACAAGTGTGTTTATTTTGAACGTGACTCGGGTACGACGGGACTAGAAAAGGAAGTCAATCTCGCCGCTTTTATTAGGTCTGGTATGAATTTTAAAGGGAACCCCTATGCAGAAAAAACGGTGTGAGGTCCCCCCAAAATCCATACCAGACCCTTATCCGAGCACGCAGCCTGGCCGGTCAGGAAAGGGGGTGGGGACGAGCGAGCGCCCCCCCCGAGCCGTACCAGGCCGCATGCCCTCAACATGGGGGGGGGTGCTTTGGGGGAGGGGGCGCCCTCCCCCAAAGCATCACCCGGTGATCACGCCCCCTTATAATGTCACAGTCCCAGCATGCCCCTGGACTGTGACGTCATAAGGGGTGGGGTCACCGCCTATGTAAGTCATTGCAGAGCGTTCACACAGAATTACAGCGGGAGAGAGTGTCGTGTCAACATCGGTAGAAGAGAAGAGGGAAGAAGACAATGAAGAAGTCACCGCTAGCAAAAGAGCGGCAGAAGATAGCGGAGGAGCAGGCAGAAGAACCGGACACCGGGAGAAAAGGTCGAACACCGGGAGAAGAGGCCGGAGAGCGGGAGAAGAGGTCGAACACCGGGAGAAGAGGCCAGAGAGAGCGGCAAAGTTGGAAGAAGACCCCCGAAGTCGGAAGAAGACCCCCGGAGCTGTCTAATAAATTACTTTAAAAACCTGTGTAGTGTGTTTTTTTATTGACACTTTTTCCCTAGGTGAATGGGTAGGGGTACGATGAAACAGCTTGCGTACTCATTACCTACTCATTCACATTGGGTGGGGGGCCGGGATCTGGGGGCCCCCTTATTAAAGGGGGCTCCCGGATTCCGATAAGCCCCCCCACCCGCAGACCCCGACAACCAATGGCCAGGGTTGTTGGGAAGAGGCCCTTGTCCTCAACATGGGAACAAGGTGCTTTGGGGGGGCGCCGCAGGGTGCCCCCCTCCCCCAAAGCACCCACCCCCCCATGTTGAGGGCATGCGGCCTGGTACGGTTCAGGAGGGGGGGGGGCGCTCGCTCGTCCCCACCCACTTTCCTGACCGGCCGGGCTGCGTGCTCGGATAAGAGGCTGGTATGGATTTTGTGGGGACCCCATGCCGTTTTTTCGGCGTAGGGAGTTCCCCTTAAAATCCATACCAGACCTACAGGACATCGTCGCCTACTCCTCACGCTCGCCGCAATAGAAAAATTTGTTTTTTCTATTGAAGCGAGCGCGAGATTTAGTACCCTGCCCTTGCGTCGTATCTGGTCCATCGGACCAGCATACAGACGAACGGACTTTCCGTTAGGAACTGAGTCCGGCGGAGTTACGATGTAAAGATTTGAAGCAGGTTTCAAATCTAAAGTCCGTCGGATTTCCGACCGAAACGGTCTGTCGGAAGTTCGATGCAGCCCACACACGGTTGGATTGTCCGGTCGAAAAGTCTGCCCGTGTGTACACGGCATTACCTGAAGGAAAACCGGTATTGCCAAAATCCCTATTTAGGTATGCAGCAGTATTGACACATTTAGTAACTCATGTGTCAAACAGGGGGATGACTGAGATGTTAAATAAGGTATGTACAGGTATGGCTTCACAAACTACTCAAAAACTTTTTGTTCTCAATGCATTATATGTGCAAAACACAATGCTCAGGGTGGCATAAGGCCACAAAAAGGGAAGTTCCCCATACCGCAATATCCATTCCAACACATTTGCATGGATTTTATTGAATTAGACAAATGTAAAAGGAAAAAATATTGTCTGGTAATAATAGATGCCTTGACCAAATGGGTGGAGGTATTCCCGGCAGAAAGTGCAGATGCACAGACTGTGGCCAAAGCATTACTAAGAGATATAATTCCTAGATTTGGAATCCCTGAAAAGATCTACAGTGATAATGGACCCCATTTTGTAAATAAAACTATACAACATTTGACAGAAGTGATGGGTATCCAAGTAAAAAACCATTGCAAAAACGAGAAGAGATAGCTGCGCTCAAAATTAAGCAGGATATAGTGATGAGCAAGTATAAAACCAATAAGTGAAATAATGGGTAATAGTAAATGGTTATGAGTCCAAAAAAAATAGCAGAAACAAAATGTAGAAAATATCGTGACAATGCAGTATAATCCTCCACCACCATTGAGTGCTGATCACCATAAGGAATGCACGCTTACCAGAGGCAAGCAAAGAAACAGCTTGTGGCTATAACTCAGCCAACAGCTTGCGGCTATAACCCAGCCAAACTTTGACCGGGACTCCCTATAGCTGCCACCCACTATGATGCATGGAAGTGGGTACGGAGCTTCGTTTTTGTCTTCCCGACCTACACTCAGTACCCACTTCCATGCATCTTAGTGGGTGGCAGCTATACGGAGTCCCGGTCAAAGTTTGTGTGATCCATCCTTGATATCTACATAAAGGCCTTGGCTGGGTTATAGCCGCAAGCTGTTTCTTTGCTTGCCTCTGGTAAGCGTGCATTCCTTATGGTGATCAGCACTCAATGGATACTGCATTATCACGATATTTTCTACATTTTGTTTCTGCAATTTTTTTTGGACTCATAACCATTTACTATTACCCATTATTTAACTTATTGGTTTTATACTTGCTCATCACTATATCCTGTTTAATTTTGAGCGCAGCTATCTCTTCTCATTTTTGCATAGGTGTATGTATTCCACTTATTAGTTGCTGCTATGTTTGTTTTTTAAGCTTAGCGCGGTAATCACTCTTTTCCTTGCAAAAAACCATTGCGCCTACCACATCCAATCATCTGGATTGGTGCAGAGACACAATGAAATCCTAAAAAATAAACAGAGAAAAGCTATGGAAGAAACAGGTAAAAATTGGATGTACTGCCTACCATTGGCTGTGACCAGTATGCATATTACACCCACAAAAGAAGGTTTGAACCCATTTGAAATGGTACATGGAAGGGCCGTATTAGGTTCTTCTCACCACTCCCATGGCTATAAGGAATGCAGAGAGGTCTACCTGGATTCACTAGTCCCATTGCAAAAAGGTTTTACAGGCAGAGCAGGGCCAGTTGGCTACAGAGAACCAGTAAGTCCGGCTACAAAGGGAGGTCTCACACAAGGTGGGACTTGTCTCAAACCGGTGAAGTACTCCCCCACCCTATCCCCTGGAGCTCTGTAGATAGTCAGGATGGAAGGGATAGCAATCATCCTTGAGTTACTGGTGACTCTAGGAGAGGCATCCATAAGAGGGGGTGTACGTTATTGAGGAGCAGAGGAACCTTTGGATTGGGAAAGTACAGGAAAAGCATTGAATCTAACCTTTATAGAGGGAATAACTAGCACTATACTGGTAGACTTCTGTCATATTGCAGATTGTGGGGATACAACTGGGGCTAAGGGACTTCTATGGGCAGATAAATACATTTGCTGGCTCTGGAATAGGGCAGGATGTCAAGCATGGGATCAGGCCCTGTGGACCACAGCGCATCAAGATTGAGGGTATAATCTACCAGGGCCTAAAGAGAGTGGAATAAAGAAAAGACTCACAATTATAAAAGCGGCCAACTCCCCCTGCACACATAGTAAGAACTGTAACCAATTATTGATAACATTAAAGGAGCCGAGGAAGGAAGATCAGCGGTTGTACTCTATGGGAGCATGGGTGTCAGGAACTGACCCCTCAGCCAAATTTTTCCTCGAAGTGTTACCACCTAATAAAACTAGACAACAGGAGAAGGTAGACACGAGGGCCACACTAAAATAGAAATTTTGAGTAAACCTGTGAGATTCACTAACTTTTTTTTTGACAGTAAGAGTTTTTATTTAAAAAAAAAAAAAATCAAAAGATACAAAGCATTGACAGAACATTAAGTACAGTAATTGCACACTAGAGCATATCACAACAGAAATGTGGATATTAGGAAAATTCAAGTGAATTCAAGTTCTATACAGGTAGAGATGCAACCATTAGTGCGGTTTTTAAATAAAGAAGGGGGGTGTTAACATTTTAGTCAAGAGCTATCCTAATTCAACCTTGCTTCTTATGACCAGGGAATAGGGAAGGAAGGAAGGAAGGAAGAAGATGCAAGGGGGGGGGGGGGGGGGATAGGAAAAGGGAGGAAGGGAAGGGAGGGAGGGAAGGGAGGAGGGGGAGGGGAAGGGGGGGGAGCATGGAGGAAGGTCATTGAACACCCACAGCACCCCACCGACTATTAAACATCCTACAGTAACAATTGCATGGTATAATAAGTCTCAATTACAAGCATCAGACCAATTTGACCATATTTTTTCATACTTTGCCAGGCAATTCCTGCTTTCATATGTAATCTTATAAAGTGGAAGGACTCTGTTAACCGGTTCCCGACCGGTGCACGCCGATGTACGTCGGCAGAATGGCACGGCTGGGCAAATGGGCGTACCTGTACGTCCATTTTAATTCCCCACCGTGCCATTGCGTGCGCGCTGCCCGGGAGCTCTGTGAGTCGGGTCGCGAGTCCCGCGGACTCAATCGCCGCGGGGATACCCGCAATTGCCTCACGGAGAGGACGAACGGGGAGATGCTGATGTAAACAAGCATCTCCCCTTTCTGCCTAGTGACAAGTGTCACTCGATCTCTGCTCCCTGTCATTGGGAGCAGAGATCAGTGACGTCACACACCAGCCCCTCACCCCTACAGTTAGAAAACACTCCCCTAGGACACACTTAACCCCTCCCCGCCCCCTAGTGGTTAACCCCTTCACTGCCAGTGTCATTTACACAGTAATCAATGCATTTTTAATCGCACTGATCGCTGTATAAATGACAATGGTCTCAAAAATGTGTCAAAAATGTCCGACATGTCCGCCATAACGTCGTAGTCACAATAAAAATCGCTAATCGCCGCCATTTCTAGTAAAAAAAAAAAATTTAATAAAAATGCTATAAAACTATCCCCTATTTAGTAAACACTATAACTTTTGCAATAAGAAACAAATAGCTCCGCGCTTAGGTAATAAAGGAACTGCAGCCCCCCCAGCACAGAATAACACCAATGTGAAATTCTAAGTAGAGTAGAGTCCCAAAAAGCGGTGATTGGGGCTGCTCCACTAAAATTCGTCTGATGTGCAAAAACTAATGTGGTGTATCAAGTAAAATGTGAATAAATAAAAAACTAAACATAAATTATTATATATGTAGGACTGATGAAATTACAGTCGTGTGGGAATTCCTGGAGTATATGCGACAAATGCCCACATATATATAAAGTGCAACGTGTATTATCTCCTTACTAGACAAGAGGTGATCAAAAACAAAACCTTATAAGTGGGTATAAAAAAGTGATATGAATTCCCAAAAAACCTTCAGAAAATCCTTAAAACATGACATAAATATGTGCATAAAAAACGCAAATATGTGCATAAATTGCTGAAATAAAAATAAAAATAAGAACCCTATAATCATAAATGCGCATAAAAGAGTTTAAAAATAAATCATGAAATCATCAGTCCACAGAATGTCCCAAAAGAAAAAAAGAAAAAGAAAAAAATCTTGAGAACGTTCTTCCTAAAGTGCAAATGGTGAGTCTCTTCAAACATCTAGCAGTGCTCTTAGTGATGTAAACTCTTCCAGCCTTCCAAAGGCCCCCCAATGTGCCCTCACTCACCAGAAGAATTCACCCCTGCAGGGGTATCAAGCCTGTCAGCCGTATCCTGCAGCAATGGTCCCTGGTGAAAGTCCCTCATTCGGATCTCCACTCCTGGTATCCGGATCGGTTCCAGTCACTCCCCGCAGACACATCTACTAGTACAGATGCACCCTGCGGCTACCCATCGCTACTGGCAGGAACTGTCTCTCCCGGTTAGGAGCTGCGTTACCAACATTTCTTCTCTACAGATTCTTGCTTTGCAACTGTGCGGTCCAGTTCCCTTGTTGGCATTATCCTGTTGGGATCTGGCACCCATGGATATTTTGCACCAGTTGGTACAGTAGATGACGTTTGGCAATGGTGGTGATTTCTCTGTTCTCTAGACCTGTACTAGTAGATGTGTCTGCGGGGAGTGACTGGAACCGATCCGGATACCAGGAGTGGAGATCCGAATGAGGGACTTTCACCAGGGACCATTGCTGCAGGATACGGCTGACAGGCTTGATACCCCTGCAGGGGTGAATTCTTCCGGTGAGTGAGGGCACATTGGGGGGCCTTTGGAAGGCTGGAAGAGTTTACATCACTAAGAGCACTGCTAGATGTTTGAAGAGACTCACCATTTGCACTTTAGGAAGAACGTTCTCAAGATTTTTTTCTTTTTCTTTTTTTCTTTTGGGACATTCTGTGGACTGATGATTTCATGATTTATTTTTAAACTCTTTTATGCGCATTTATGATTATAGGGTTCTTATTTTTATTTTTATTTCAGCAATTTATGCACATATTTGCGTTTTTTATGCACATATTTATGTCATGTTTTAAGGATTTTCTGAAGGTTTTTTGGGAATTCATATCACTTTTTTATACCCACTTATAAGGTTTTGTTTTTGATCACCTCTTGTCTAGTAAGGAGATAATACACGTTGCACTTTATATATATGTGGGCATTTGTCGCATATACTCCAGGAATTCCCACACGACTGTAATTTCATCAGTCCTACATATATAATAATTTATGTTTAGTTTTTTATTTATTCACATTTTACTTGATACACCACATTAGTTTTTGCACATCAGACGAATTTTAGTGGAACAGCGCCAATCACCCCTTTTTGGGACTCTACTATAACTTTTGCGCAAACCAATCAATCAACGCTTTTTGCGATTTTTTTTACCAAAAATATGTAGAAAAATATGATCGGCCTAAACTGAGGAAAAAAAATGTATTTTTATATATTTTTGGGAGATATTTATTATAGCAAAATGTAAAAAATAATGCGTTTTTTTCAAAATTGTCGCTCTTATATTGTTTATAGCGCAAAAAATAAAAATCGCAGCGGCGATCAAATACCACCAAAAGAAAGCTCTATTTGTGGGAAAAAAAGGACGTCAATTTTGTTTGGGAGCCACGTCGCAGGCCTGCGCAATTGTCAGTTAAAGCGACGCAGTGTCGAATCGCAAAAAACGCTCTGGTCAGGAAGGGGGTAAAATCTTCCGGGGCTGAAGCGGTTAATTGTACTTCGCCATGAGGCAATCGTAGGGAGCTCCGTACCCCTCCATCTCAGGAGGATTTCCCTCCTAGCCTAAAAGAGGGTGAAGGTAAGGCATAATATTATAATATAACATATATTGGCAAGCCTTTGTGGGGTATAGTATGCCCTATGTAAACATTTTAATTGTATAAAATGGTCTCTGGAAGCCATAATGGAAGGAATATATATAGAAACACAGTCTTCCCATGTGTCTTCATCAAGGTTGGGGATGTCTTCCCTCCACTTGTACATATAAAGGGAGGAAAGTGGTTTCCACATTATCTCCGATGTGAGAAGTCTCTCAACGGACTTTGATTCTAGGTTAACCGGGTCAGGAAATTGGGAAGTGAGGGCGTGTCAGAGCTGTCAGTACCAGAATTGAAAGGAGCAGGGGAGATTATATGCTTGTCTTAACTCCAGGAATGTCATAATCTTGCAGTTTGGCATTAAGTGTTTCAGGGTAAGGATTCCTCTTTTAGCCCAAACCACTGGATCAGGGATTGTGTTCAAGTGAGGGAGAAGAGGATTGCCCCAGAGGGGTGTATGGGGGGAGACTACAGAGGGATCTCCACCCACTGCACGGGAGCTCTGCCACACCCGTATGGTGGTCTTAATGGGCTCTGTTACACCAGGGTGTGCTCTGCACCCCCTGAACACTAGGTTAGAAAGGGCCGCATATGAACCAAGGATTGCTGCTTCGAGAGTGACCGCTGGATTCTGCCTGGGCTGAGAGACCCACCAGCGGATCGTGACCAGAACCGCCGACCAATAATATATAAGAAAATTTGGAAGGGCCAGGCCTCCCCCAGAGGGGGGAAGGTAGAGGGTTCGTCTAGCCACCCTGGGGGGACGACCCGCCCAGACAAAGGTGATCACAATGCTATCTAGTTTTCGAAAAAAGGCCCAGGGTATATGGATAGGAGTGTGGCGAAAAAAATATAACAGCTTAGGCAGATACACCATTTTGATTAGGTTACCTCTGCCCACTGGTGTGAGGAGGAGTTTGCGCCAAGTGGTACACTGCTTAGTGAGCTTATCCAGTACCGGAAGGACGTTTCGGTCCAGATATCCTCCCATAGTGGGGCCCACCCTTATTCCCAAATATGTGAATTCCTCGACCCATCGGAGAGGGGTACGAGTGTCAATGCGAGGTAAAGAGGGATGAAGTGGGAATAAAACCGACTTGTCCCAGTTGATACGGACTCCGGAATAACGGCTGAAGGTATCAAACTGAGCCAGGGCGGCTCTCAGGGACACGGACACATCCCCCAAATACAGCAGGGAATCATTGGCATATAGGGACAATTTCTCTTCCAGTGGGCCCACTTTTATACCTTTGATAGTTTGGTCCCTCCTAATGTGAGCAGCCAGTGGCTCCAGGGCCAAGGCAAATAAGGCCGGGGACAAGGGACACCCCTGCCGGGTCCCCCGCTCCAAGGAGAACGATCCCGACAGGGTTCCGCCGCTGCATGTGCGGGCTCTAGGGTGTGCATACAACATCTGCAGGAGATTCACTAACTTAACTGTAGAGGATGCCATAGCCTTAGAGACAGGATATCAGGAAAAAAATTAGTGCATAGAATGGTTGAGATATACAGTTAAAACGCTAAAAAGAGAAAATTGTCTAGTCTGTGCAGGAGCTAAGCCCCATTTGGCAACAGTTCCTTTTCCTTTGAATAATAGCACAGATCCAGATGGAATGGAGTGTATGTTACAACTATATAATAGGAACTATAATCCTGATAGGAACGCCACCTGCTATACACAGAGTTTGTTGTTTCCCCCAGTACAGAGACCTAAGATACCTCTGGCAGTTACTGCATATCTGGCCAACTTTACTTGTTTTGCACTTCCAGGGAAAGATAGTGGGGTAGATCTTGGGTCACTGACTGATGACTACTGTACGGAGAGAATTAACAGGAGCAAGGGTGACTGGGTTGAGCATGACACTCAGTGGGCTGATGTCTGGTGGATGTGTGGGGATAAGAAATTGCGAGCTAGGGTACCGGCCAATACGCGAGGGGATTGCGCCATGGTACAACTTGCTTTGCCCCTGAAAATCCTGTCAGAATACCCATGGACGAAAAGTCATCAACAACATAGATGGGACACCTCTCCCAAAGGGTCATTTGACTCTCAGATCTACATAGACAAGATTGGGGTTCCGCGTGGCGTGCCGGATGAGTTTAAGGCTAGGAACCAGGTGGCAGCTGGATTTGAGTCTCTTTTCTGGTGGGTGAATATAAATAAGAATGTTGATTGGATTAACTATATATATTATAACCAACAGCGATTTGTGAACTATACCAGGGACGCAGTGAAGGGTCTCGCAGAACAGCTAGCTCCCACATCTCTAATGGCATGGCAAAACTGTATGGCCCTAGATATAATATTAGCTGAGAGAAGGGGGAGTATGTAAAATGTTCAGTACTATGTGTTGCACTTTCATTCCTAATACAGCTCCTGGAGGAACTGTGACTAGAGCCCTGAAAGGACTGACTGCTCTGTCAAACGAGCTGGCAGAGAACTCAGGTATTAACGACCCTTTTACAAACTAGCTTGAAGGCTGGTTCGGTAAGTGGACGGGACTCATCACATGATGTTTGATCTCAGTCGCCGTGGCCTTGGCTATTCTTCAATCCATTTATAAATGGTAGTTTTCCTTTTTCTGCCTTGTCTTTCTGTTTTTGGTTGCCATTTTAAAGCTTTTGAGATCATTTTAGCTGAGCAGCCTATCGGTTTCTGCACTTCTTTATATGTTTTCCCCTCTCCAATCAAAGTAAGCTGTTCTTCAGAACAATGTCTGGAATGGCCCATTTTACTCAGATTTTCAGAGAGAAATGCACTATACCCAGCATGTATGACATTTGCTGCCTTCATCCCTAAATAAGGGCTGTCACGGACTTGAGAGGATTTTGGAGGGGACTCTAGGCCCAGGGTCTCTAATTAAGGCCTAGCTGCCTCATTAAAAATAGTGACTGCTTCACACTGTGAGACTAAAAGATGCTGATGTCATCAGCAAGCCACCTGTCTGGGGCCCCCAGCCATAATGTTTTTATTGTGAGTAGGTCTCCTGCTATTGTCTGAAAGTTTGCTGTGTTTTTACTTATGATAAAGTGTATTGTACTGAGGAGCTCGGTGACAGCAAGTCTGACCTGAAATGAAATCTCTTAGTAATAGTCTGGGTGGGTACTCACCCAGGTGGCTAATTAAGGATCCTCTGTGATGGGATTAGCCATGAGTCAACTGTACCACGTTAGCTAAACCATTGTGTGAAATTTTGGGTAAATATTTGGGTCATTGTTAATGTGGTAAGTGACCTTCTTCTCAAGTGTATAAAAGCTGTGTTCTTGTTCAAATAAACAGTTTTATTCTGGTTTACTCCAAAAATGGTGTTGCCTAGTTCTTGGAGTAACTATTGCCAGATTCACTGGTCTCGTGTTCCAGAACCTAGGACACCGAGTCAGGGTGTCTGGATTATGTCACATTTGGTTGGCAGCGATGGGATGCTTCCCTGTGGCTGGAACATCCAAACCACCAACAGGACCTTGTTGGAGGGAGCTTAGCTACGTCACCCTTAAGCAAAGCACACTCAAGGATATCCTGGAATCAAGGGGACAGAGCGCCAGCAACAAGTCAAAGGCCACCCTAATTGCCGAGTTGATGGAGAGTAACCAGGCCAGCGACCGAAGCAGAGGGCCAGCTATGGAGTGGTCCGGGATGTTCAAGCTCTGGCAAGAGATTCAGTAGTGGCTGTCGCTCTACAGCACCATTCCCCCCCAAGAGGTGATCACACAGATAATTACAGACACAACCTGTCTGAAAATGCTGGAGGTCCAGAAGGTGATCGGGGGTACTGCAGCTGCAGAATAGGGTAGCTGCAAGAAACTTCCCTACTTGGCGTTTCGACCCTTCCAGGATGGAAGGGTGAACCGGTACCTTCATGTCATCAAGACCAAATGCGGTCTCCAGGGAATTAATGTAGCTGACTGGGTCACCATCCTCATCAGCAAGCTGTCTGGTCGAGCACTGGATGCTTTTGAAGCTGTACTTATGGAAGACAAAAAAAAGACTACGAGCGAGTCAAGAAGCGGCTGCTGGCATATGCAATCACGCCCGAAACTCATCGGTCCAAATTTCGCAGCCTACAACAGAAAGAGGGCCAGCCCTATACAGAATGGGCTCATCACGTGTGTCAATCGGTAGATGCATGGTTCTCTGGCTGTCAGGCAACCTTAGCAGATGATGCTCAACTGATCAAAGCCCTTGACAGTGGACAAAGCGGTGGAACTTGCTGACCAGTATATGCATACCCGGAGATCCCAACAACAGGAGCCCCGCAGCTTCTCCGGATCACCGCCAGCACCTGCCCATATCCAGCCGTCCGCCTTGCAGTCACTCTCCCTGCAATGGCCCGACCGCTCATTGCCTGGAGGCCGCCTCACCATCTACCTCAACTGTCTGCAGTGAAGAGGAATTTGGGCTACTCCATGAGGTGAACTCAATACAAGCTGCTGTTGATGACAACCGCAGGCATCACGACAGGCTGTATGGGTGAATGGGTGACCCGCCCAAGGACTCGGTGACAGTGGAGCTATTACTTTGGTGCAACCCAGGATGGTTACATCGACCGGGAAACCAGGAGGCCCATAGCTGTGGGAGTGTCCGGAAGCAAAGTTTTACGCATCCCTACCGCCCAAGTGCATATGGATTGGGGCTTGGGATCCAGAGACGTGGAAGTTGGCATTATGAGAGATATACCAGCAGATATTTTACTTGGAAAAGATTTGGGGCATCTTTTTTCATCTTTCCATGTGGATTTATTCCCAGGAGCCTTCCCTGTGACCACCCGGCAGCAAGCAAGGCGAGTGGAGGAGGCACTCAATGTTGGGACTAAGGTAAGGCCTAACTTACCTTACCCTGACCAGACTGTACCACCCTTTACATATGAAGAGGGTACATATATATCTCTCTTGTATAACCATAAGTAACAAAAAGTACAACAAATGTTTATTTAGATACATTCCAGCCAAAAATGGTACAGTATTAAAAGCATAGGTCAAATAGTTGCACATAGCAGCATAGCATTGAAACCATAACATTAATAGGTTGTGTACTAGTAGGAACTTTACAGACACAAAATAAAACCAAAACAGCGGTAGTTATTCAACATATTTAAATTGATGACCAATGGTAGTTGGTAGTTGAATGAATTCATGATAGAAGCGGTCAAGTATGCATCCTAATGCTCTATGCGTTTCGTGAAAAAAAAACATTTTCTCAGGAGCGGGTGCAACTTGTATATCTATAAGAGATGTAGATGTATAAGCAGCATTATAGCTAAGTGGTCACCAATTAGCAATAAAGAGTATATATTTCTTGGAAAAACAGACAAAAATTGGTAACCTTCAGAAGTTTACTTACTAATCAATTAAGACTGTAAACACATGGTGTGAATAGCCAGGGGTAGACTAAGAATGTCCCGTCCGGGAACTGAGGGGGCTGTACCCATGTAGGTCAGATGGTGAACAGCAGGCTGCCAAAACCAAGAGAAAGAGACACTGAGAGTGACTGTGATACAATTAATAGTATAATAGAAAGACAGCCAAAAGCATGTGCAGTGAATGCTAGTATAAAGTGGGAATATACAGTGGGGACGGAAAGTATTCAGATCCCCTTAAAATTTTCACTCTTTGTTATATTGCAGCCATTTGATAAAATCATTTAAGTTAATTTTTTTTCCTCATTAATGTACACACAGCACCCCATATTGACAGAAAACCACAGAATTGTTGACATTTTTGCAGATTTAATAAAAAAGAAAAACTGAAATATAATATCGTCCTAAGTATTTAGACCCTTTGCTCGGTATTTAGTAGAAGCACCCTTTTGATCTAATACAGCCATGAGTCTTTTTGGGAAAGATGCAACAAGTTTTTCACACCTGGATTTGGGGATCTTCTGCCATTCCTCCTTGCAGATCCTCTCCATTTCTGTCAGGCTGGATGGTAAACGTTGGTGGACAGCCATTTTTAGGTCTCTCCAGAGATGCTCAATTGGGTTTAAGTCAGGGCTCTGGCTGGGCCATTCAAGAACAGTCACGGAGTTGTTGTGAAGCCACTCCTTCATTATTTTAGCTGTGTGCTTAGGGTCATTGTCTTGTTGGAAGGTAAACCTTCGGCCCAGTCTGAGGTCCTGAGCACTCTGGAGAAGGTTTTCGTCCAGGATATTCCTGTACTTGGCCGCATTCATCTTTCCCTCGATTGCAACCAGTGGTCCTGTCCCTGCAGCTGAAAAACACCCTGCTTCACTGGTGGGACTGTATTGGACAGGTGATGAGCAGTGCCTGGTTTTCTCCACACATACCGCTTAGAATTAAGGCCAAAAAGTTCTATCTTGGTCTCATCAGACCAAAGAATCTTATTTCACACCATCTTGGAGTCCATCAGGTGTTTTTTAGCAAACTCCATGCAGGCTTTCATGTGTCTTGCACTGAGGAGAGCCTTCTGTCGGGCCACTCTGCCATAAAGCCCCGACTGGTGGAGGGCTGCAGTGATGGTTGACTTTCTACAATGGTCTCCAATCTACCGACTGCATCTCTGGAGCTCAGCCACAGTGATGTTTGGGTTCTTCTTTACCTCTCTCACCATGGCTCTTCTCCCCTGATAGCTTATATAGACAGGTGTGTGGCTTTCCTAATCAAGTCCAATCAGTATAATCAAACACAGCTGGACTCCAATGAAGGTGTAGAACCATCTCAAGGATCATCAGAAGAAATGGACAGCACCTGAGTTAAATATATGAGTGTCACAGCAAAGGGTCTGTATACTTAGGACCATGTGATATTTCAGTTTTTCTTTTTTAATAAATCTGCAAAAATGTCAACAATTCTGTGTTTTTCTGTCAATATGGGTGCTGTGTGTACATTAATGATGAAAAAAAATTAACTTAAATGATTTTAGCAAATGGCTGCAATATAACAAATAGTGAAACATTTAAGGGGGTCTGAATACTTTCTGTCCCCACTGTAAGTTCCTCATAACGAGGTAAGAGAGAAAGTGTTGAGAAAAAAAATCGATAAAAAAACTGAAAAACCAAAGAACTAGTGAAAATAATGAAATTAATAATAGTGAAAATGAAACATATCAATTATGGAGGTGAACCAATGGTGTGAATTGTAAAAAAAAAAGGGGATTAGGTGCTGAGATCAATTTACTAATAGGTTTACCTTGACAGTATCCATAGTCTGTGGTGTAAACAGCCACCAGGATAGTCGCAATTTCCCATGCTGGTGGAGGGAGGCCTAAATAACCACTTCCCCCCTCAGCCTGACCAATGGGTAACCCCCTGTACCACCCTTTAACTGGGTTACCCCGACTGACTTTACCCGGGAACTACTATCTGACCCTTCTGTTGGCAAATGTAGATTGTCTAGGGATATTTTTAGACCCTCGATAAGTCTGCATAAGATGTACCTTACAATCCCCACAGGCCTGTGAGATTAGCCCATTGAGACAATGATAAAAAACTCTAAAAGTCTCGCCGAGCAAATCTAATCGTTATTCTTTGGTGTGAATATTTAAAGGGGGCTTTCAGAAACTACCGCCCCTTGACCGCATCATACAAATTATCCAAAAAAAATACAGAATCAATTTCTGACAAAAGTGAAACTAATTATTTTTACGATATCACGTGCTTTACAGGAAACGAAACACAAAAGATAACAGGGATGTGAGAAACGAAACTAGATTACATTACACTCCTAGTAATATGTGAAATAGAGTACAGGGAAAAACACAAAATGGAAACTAAATAGATGTGGTTAAGCTAAATATCCCTTCACCGACATTAGCTAGTTACCGGAAAAGGGCAGGGATGGACCCCGGGGCATTAGAAAGGGAACGGATAGAATGGGATCGGCAATTACTTTATCGGGTGACCGAAGGGAAGGGATCTTCATCCAGTGCCCAAGCGACAGCTGGTCATGTCGCAGAAATATCGGCGTGACCTGCTTGAAATCGGACATGACATTCCCCTAGCTGGTCACTTCAGAGTGACCAATACCTATTACCATTTGACTCAGTTATTGTTCTGACCAGGGATAACTGGGGACATTAAACAGTATTGCCGTACCTGCGAAACTCGTCAGTGGGTGGGAAAGAACAGCGACGATCTAAAGCTTTGTACCCCCTACCGATCATAGCTGAGCCCTTTAGCCAGATAGTCAAAGACGTGGTAAGTTTGTTACCCCGACCCAGTCCCTCCGGGAACAGATATATCTTGATGGTGGTAGATTATGCTACTCGTTACCCGGAGGCAATTCCCCTGACAAACATACATGCAGGGACAGTGGTGGAGGCCCTGCTCCGGATCTTTGCCAGGGTGGGTTTCCCTCAGGAGATTATCTCTGACCAAGGGGCTCAGTTTACTGCAGACCTAACCTGGCAGTTGTTGAAGCTCTGTGGAATTAAGCCTATACAGAGCTCTCCCTACCACCCCCAGACTAACGGACTATGTGAGTGGTTCAATGGAATGCTGAAGCAATTACTGCGGATGTTTGCGACTTCTCACCGGGATGGGGAGAAATTTCTGCCGCACCTCCTGTTCGCCTACAGCAGGGGTCTCAAACTGGTGGCCCTCCAGCTGTTTCAGAACTACAAGTCCCATGAGGCATTGCAAGACTGACAGTTACAAGCACGACTCCCACAGACAGAGGCATGATGGGACTTGTAGTTCTGCAACAGCTGGAGGGCCGCCAGACCCCTGGCCTACAGGGAAGTGTCACAGGAATCTACAGGGTTCTCCCCATTTGATTTATTGTATGGGAGACGGGTGAGGGGGCTACTAGAGCTACTTAAAGCCCATTGGGAAGGAGGTGTAGGGGCTGAGGAGACCTCAGTGGTGGGATACGTACTAGTGCTTTGGGATGGGCTGAAGTAACTCACGGACACCATACGGGAGAAACTTCAGACCGCGCAGGGGCGGCAGAAGCGGCCGTATGATCGTACTGCCTAGAATCGCACCTTGGCTGTAGGGCAGAAAGTTCTTGCCCTCAAGCCTACCAAGTCGGACAAATTACAGGCCTCTTGGCAGGGACTCTACAAGGTAGTGCAGCAAATATGTGACACTATCTACTTGGTAGGTAAGTGATCAGATGAACATGCTCAAAGCGTAGAGAGGCCCGAGGAAATAGCCGCCATATGTCCAGCCAGGGAAGATTCAGAGAACCTTCTTTTGCCAGAGCTACTGGTGAGAGATAGGGACAGAGCAGGTCTAGAGACAGTGAGGTTAGACAGACAGCTAGGGCCGGAGCAGCAGGACCAGACCAGGCTGGTCCTTAGGTAGCGCCAGGACATATTTTCCACCACGCCTGGATACACTACTATGGCATTGCACCAAGTGGAGACCCCAGGACAGCCACCTATTCGGCAGGCGGCTTACCGGGTATCCAAGTGAGTGAGAGAAGGTATGAGGCAGGAGATAAAGGACATGCTCGATTTAGGAGTCATCGAGCCCTTCAACAGCCCTTGGCATCCCCAGTAGTGCTAGTGCCAAAGCGGGATGGTACTACCAGCTTCTGCGTAAATTACCGCTGACTAAACAAAGATGGTAGATTGACTCCTCAGTGGCCTCCAGGATTATGCCTGTGCATACCTGGATGACACTGTGATCTACAGTGATACCTGGGAGGAACATTTACTCCACCTGGGTAATGTGTTACCCTGTTTCCCCGAAAATAAGACCTAGCGTGATTGTCGGTGATGGCTGCAATATAAGCCCTACCCCCCAAATAAGCCCTAGTTAAAGTCCTTGTAGGTCTTATTTTCAGGGTAGGGCTTATTTTCAGGGAAACAGGGTAGGGCTTATTTGGGGGGTAGGGCTTATATTTCAGCCATCACCGACACTCACGCTAGGTCTTATTTTCGGGGAAACAGGGTAGACTGCATCAGGGCTGCGGGACTTAAATTAAAGCCAGAGAAATGTAGCATAGGGCTGTCCGAGGTTCAGTATCACGGGCATCGGGTGGGCCGTGGGCAACAGCGTCCCGAATCAGCTAAAGTAGAGGCCATTGCCAACTGGCCCACCCCCAGGACGAAAACCCAGGTCTTAGCATTCCTAGGCACTGCAGAGTACTACAGGAGGTTTTTACCTGACTATAGCACGATATCTAAACCCCTGACTGACTTGACCAGAAAGAATCTTCCTCGCCAGGTCCTGTGGTCCCCAGAGTGCGAAAATGCAGCGCCTGAAAAATGCTTTGATTTCTGCCCCAGTTTTATCTGCTCCTTACCCAGCCAAACATTTTTGTGTCTATACAGATGCCTCTACCTTTGTGTTGGGAGCAGTGCTAAGCCAAGTGGAAGCAGTGCTACGCCAAGTGGGAGCTGACGGCAGTGAGCACCCTGTTGCCTACATCAGTCGCAAGTTACTCCCTTGGGAGGTGGAGTATGCCGCCATGAAAAAAGAATGTTTGGCGCTGGTGTGGGCTCTGAAAAAACTTCAGCCGTACCTCTATGAATGATCCTTCATGGCGCTCACTGACCATACCCTTTGATCTGGCTGAATCGAGTATCTGGAGACAATGAATGCTTATTGAGATGGAGTCTTGCCCTGCACCCCTACAACTTTTCTGTGCAGTACAGTCCGGCACAACAAAACGGCAACGAATGTAAGCGGGTGTAGCGGCTTCACAGAGGGAAACACACGTATTGACTTTATAACCAGGCAACGTTTATTACCGGAGAGACGGTAGTAGAAAGAGTATTTACAGCAGTAATGCAAGTAGTTTTACTCCAGACATGGAGGCATAGATACACAGCACAGTCACTTCTGATGTAAGCAGTAGTTGTATTCGTCAGCACTATAGTCACTTCTCACTGACTGACACAGTATAAACCCAAGCACACAATGCGTATCTGTAGAGGCTGATATTCACACACGTTACCCGGTAACAGCGGTATTCCTTCAGCAGATGGATATAGGCATCTGATACACTTGTCCCTCCCTCACAGCGAGGACACTGGATTTATTATCCTTAATGGGGAGTCTTTCATCCGACCAGGATTGTTGATACAGGACTCTGGAGGAACCCTGAGCTATTCCTCACAGGCCGGAACATTCTCCCTAACTTCTAACTCTCCCTGACAAGCAGGTTCACCCACCCTGTCTGTGTACACACGTCAACTCAACTAAACGTGGCTGAGCTTTCCTATATAAGATATCCACCCAAAAATGGCCGACCAAATCTCTTGAGATTTGCTTGTCCTATCAGGAAACCAGACTTCTCCAAAATGGTGCTGGAGACAATATAGAGGCCAAAACAGCTCTGAACCTATGTACACATAATAAACATATCAAAGAGGCTGGAAGTGAGAATATACACTTGTTAACCCACTACCTCCTGTAGCCAGCTAGGCTGCCCTACACACAGTTGCTTACACGCAAATGGACTTTCCTGGCAAACTGAACTTTGATTATGTACGATAGCTTCCGGACATCCCTAAGCTGACCCGTATTGGATCAAGCTGGGTCTGAAAAAGGGGCAGCTGCCCAGGGCCCTGTCATTGTTGAAGGGCCCAAAGCAGCTGCCCCATGGCATGGGTAGTCCTGAACTTGGAGCAAGGAGAAGCGAGAGCCCGGGAGGGAAAAGAGCAATGTGACCACCAGAAGGTGAGGAGCGGCAGACGCAACCTGTCACGTACCTGGTAGGTTGTGAGCCTGAAGTGCAGGAAAAGACCTCCCTTACAGCTCCCACTCCCGTTCCCCTGGAATGGAGACAGAGGGCCAGGAGTGAAGAGTGGTATGGGTGCCTGGCAGGATCAACAGTTGCTGAAAGTCCAGTAGTGGTGGCACCCTCTGGAGTCAGTAGCCTGAGGAGTAGACTGAGGACGGAGACTGGAATGCAGGACTGGAACCAGGAACAACAGCAGATAATAGCAGACTGGAAGCTGGACTGGAACAACAGCAGAAGGTAGCCTGGAACACTGGACTGGAACACAGCAGAAGGTAGCCTGGAACGCTGGGCTGGAACACAGCAGAAGGTAGCCTGGAACGCTGGGCTGGGACACAGCAGAAGGTAGCCTGGAACGCTGGGCTGGAGCCAGGAACAACAGCAGGTAATAGCAGACTGGAAGCTGGACTGGAACACAGCGGAGGGTCAACAAGCCGGTGGTCAGTAACATTCGGACAGCAGAAGTACCAGGGGTAATGCAGAGGGATGGTCAGGCAAGCCAAGAGAGTCTGGTGCAGGCAGATAGCAGGATCGTCAAACAGGAAGCCGGGTCGGATAACAGGAAACACAGATCAGATCAGGTATCACTCACAGAACGCTGTAGAGCAGACAGCAGGGATGGAGTGTGACAGGCAGGTTTAAATAGCCCGCCTGACACCAGCGGGAGTGCGCGTGCGCGTGCCCGTGCGTGACCGCACCCGTGAACGCGCGCGCATGCGCAATGGGACCCGTGGCCGGGTTCCCGTGCGTCTGGGACGCCGGTTACTGGCAGGATCTTCGTGACATTGCCCCCCCCCCCAAGGGGCAGCCTCCGGATGCCCCTTTGAAAAAATTTCTCTGGATGAGCTGTTTTAAAGGCTTGTAACAGGTCTTCAGCATGAATATTATCCTCTGGTTCCCAAGAATTCTCCTCTGGGCCAAACCCCTTCCACTTTATTAAAAATTGGTTTTGGTTACCTCTTTTCCTGTGGTCCATGATAGCCTCCACCTCGAATTCCTCTTCCCCATCTACCAGAATTGGATCAGGAGGATCCGTACTTCGACCTGGAAATGGGTTAGTAATAGATGGTTTAAGCAAGGACACATGAAAAACTGGATGTACCTTTAGTGAATCCGGGAGTTCAAGTTCATATGCAACTTCATTAATTCTCCGTTTAACAGGGAATGGTCCAAGAAATTTGGGACCCAATTTCTTGGAAGGGCAGGCCAACCTGAGGTTTATGGTGGACAACCATACCTGATCCCCAGGTGCAAGTAAGAGCTCACCTCGCCTCTTCTTATCGCAGGTTGCTTTGTTGTACTCCTGGGTTCTGGTCATGGTGTCCTGTAAAACTTGGTTGTTAGAGGTAAAAAAATCCAATTTCTCCTGGACTGCGGGTACTGTGCATTCTGGAAGAGAGTTTGGTAAAAATGAGGGGTGGAAACCATAATTCGCAAAAAACGGAGTTTGCTTGATAGCAGAATGAATGGAATTGTTATAAGCGAATTCGGCCAATGGTAAAACAGCAATCCAATTATCTTGGGCAAAGGAAGAAAAACAGCGCAAATATTGTTCAAGGGTCTGGTTTGTTCTTTCTGTTTGCCCATTAGTCTGGGGGTGATAAGCCGAGGAAAATGAGAGTTCAATGTCCAAGGTTTTACACAAAGCCCTCCAGAATCGAGAGGTAAATTGTACCCCTCGATCTGAAACGATGTTAACTGGTACCCCATGGAGCCTGACGACCTCTTTAATGAATGCTTGTGCTGTTTCTGTAGCTGAAGGGGTACCCTTCATTGGGACAAAGTGCGCCATCTTCGACAACCGGTCCACTATGACAAAGATTGAAGTGAAGCCCCCGGCCGGGGGTAGTTCTACAATAAAATCTATTGAGAGCATTTTCCAGGGTCTATCTGGGACAGGCAAGGGTTTTAGTAGACCCCATGCCTTTGTTTTGTGCCCTTTGTTCCTAAGGCAGGTGGTACAGGACTCTACAAACTCCTTACAATCTTTGCGCAGCTGAGGCCACCAGAAGGTGCGCTGAACCAAATCAGTGGTCTTAGCCACACCAAAATGCCCAGCCAGCGCATGATCATGACAGAGCTCTAGTACTGGAACTCGTAGTGTTTCAGGTATAAAGATCCTATCCTCATGCCACAATAACCCATCCTTAACCTGGAGTTCTGTCTTAATGGAAGATTCTATTTCTGCGGAGGCCTGTTTAATCTGGGAAAGCAGGTTTCCCTGAAGTAGAAGAAAGTTCCCTGGAGACAAAATGGTGTCTGGAGGGGAAATCTCTTGAGGTTTGTGGAACATCCTAGACAGGGCATCAGGTTTGGTATTCTTGGAGCCAGGACGGTAAGTGACATGGAAGGAGAACCTGGAGAAAAAGAGAGCCCACCTGGCCTGACGTGGTTTCAACCTCTTTGCAGACCTCAAATACTCCAGGTTCTTATGATCTGTAAAGATTAGAACTGGATGAGCGGCACCCTCCAACAGATAGCGCCACTCCTCCAATGCTGACTTGATTGCCAACAACTCTCTGTCACCTACATCATAATTTCTCTCTGCCGTGGATAATTTACGAGAAAAGAAAGCCACAGGATGCAGCAGAGCTTTGGTTCCTTGTCTTTGGGATAATACTGCTCCTACAGCAATTTCAGATGCATCCACTTCTAGAATAAATGGCAGAGAGGAATCTGGATGCTTCAGTACAGAGGCGGAGGTAAAAAGGCCCTTGAGAGTCTCAAAAGCCTTTTGAGCCTCGGCCGACCAATGGAAGCGTGTGCCCTGTTTGGTAAGCTGTGTGATGGGTGCAATGATAGCTGAGAACCCCTTAATAAATTTGCGGTAAAAATTAGCGAATCCAACGAATCGCTGGATTCCTTTCTTATCAGTCGGGACTGGCCAATCTAGAACAGCCGTGACCTTCTGGGGGTCCATTTTAATGCCCTTACTGGAGATGACCAACCCTAAAAATGGAATACTTTCCTGTTCGAATTCACATTTTTCAGCCTTTGCATATAGACCGTGTTGTCGAAGTCGGCCCAATACACTTCTGACGTGCCTGCGATGGGATTCAAGGGAACAAGAGAAAATCAATATGTCGTCTAAATAGACGATGACAAACAGGTCTAGAAAGTCACGTAACACATCATTAATAAAATATTGAAATGTGGCAGGGGCATTACACAGGCCGAAAGGCATCACGAGGTACTCAAAATGCCCATAACGGGTACGAAAAGCGGTCTTCCATTCGTCTCCATCCCTGATACGAACTAAATTGTAGGCCCCACGGAGATCAAGTTTGGTGAATATGGTAGCCGTCCCCAGTCTCTGAAACAACTCTGGTACTAAGGGGAGAGGGTACCGATTCTTTACAGTAATCTTGTTTAGTTCGCGGTAATCCACACACGGCCTGAGGGTCTTATCTTTTTTCTGCACGAAGAAGATGCCTGCACCTGCGGGGGACGTGGATGGACGAATGAAGCCTCTTTTGAGGTTTTCATCAATGTATTCCTTCAATGCCCCTTGCTCCACCTCAGTCAGGGGGAATATTCTTCCAAAAGGAATTTCAGCACCAGGGAGTAACTCAATGGGACAGTCATAGGCCCGGTGAGGGGGTAACACCTCTGCCCTCTGTTTACTAAATACATCCAGGAAATCATGATAGGCGGAAGGAATGGATTGAAGCAGGCTAGGATCTGTATCTAGGCATAGCAGAGTAGAGTTCTCCTGGATGTTCTGGGTTCTGCAAAACTGTTGGCAGTAAGGAGAGGGAAAGGTCACTTCACCCGTGATCCAATTTATGTCCGGATTATGGGCCTGTAACCATGGCATGCCAAGTATTATGGGGAACAGGGGTGAAGCGATAATGTCCAGGCGCAGCTGTTCCTGATGCCCGTTGGAAACGAAAACGGGTATTGGCATAGTCTCTTGGGTGACAGGTCCAGACTTGATAGCGGTCCCATCAGCTAGATGGATAGAAAGTCTATGGGCTTTAGGTGACAAGGGTATTTGGTGTTGGATGGCAAAATGAGAATCCATGAAACAGCTGCAAGCTCCTGAATCAATAATGGCGGTGATTTGTAGATCCTTCCCTGGAAGCTGTAGCAGAAGAGGAAGAGCAAGGTGAGTGGTATTTTTAACCAGAGATGTCACATAGTCAGTAGATAGGGATAAACACTTACGGAGTTTGAGAGGACAGTTCCTGACGTAGTGCCTGGGTTCCCCACAATACAGGCACAAGTTATTTGTACGGCGACGTTGTCGTTCCTCTGGGGTGAGTGAAGGTCGCAGGGCACCCAGTTGCATTGGCTCAGGTAAGTTAAGCGTGGAGGTAGGTGGTGTTGATGATGGGTGATGTGGGACCTTAGGGGTAACCCAAGTTGGACGAGAAGACCCCATAGCTCTCTCCGACCTGCGCTCTCGTAGGCGTCGATCGATCTGGATAGCTAGATCGATTAAAGCATTTAAAGTCTGTGGTGTACCCACCCTGGCCAGTTCATCCTTCAGAGGATCAGAAAGTCCCAACCGAAATTGATAACGGAGAGCCGCATCGTTCCAGTTAGTATCCGCACTCCACTTCCTGAATTCAGTCACATAATCCTCTGCTGCTCTGCGACCTTGTTGAAGGGTGTGTAGAGCCGCTTCTGCGGTTACAGATAGCTGGGGGTCATCATATAACTGGCCTAGTGCGTCAAAGAAAGTGGAGAGGTTGGTCAGAGATATGTCCTTTTGCTCTAAGAGGCGATGGGCCCAGGTTTGGGGGTCACCAGAGAGCAGAGAAATCACGTAGCCCACCTTTGTAGCCTCCAGGGAAAAGGTACGTGGCTGAAGAGCAAAAAATAGTTCGCAGGAATTGCGGAAGGCTCTGAACTTATGGCGGTCTCCAAAGAAACGCTCAGGTGTGGGAACCTTAGGTTCCGGAGGGAGCATCACCACCGTTGAGGAAGGCCCAACTGAAGGAGCAGGAGCAGAGGAAGCTCCCTGGGCCCCAATGGGGTTAGACAGGGTTAACACTCGTTCCTCCAGTCTGGTGTATCCTTGCTGCAGATTTTTGACTGCTTCAGTCAATCCTGCCAGGTGTGCACAGAGTTCCTCCATGGGAGACGTTCCCTGCTCAGGCTCAGACATGGCTGTCTGCTACTGTCACGTACCTGGTAGGTTGTGAGCCTGAAGTGCAGGAAAAGACCTCCCTTACAGCTCCCACTCCCGTTCCCCTGGAATGGAGACAGAGGGCCAGGAGTGAAGAGTGGTATGGGTGCCTGGCAGGATCAACAGTTGCTGAAAGTCCAGTAGTGGTGGCACCCTCTGGAGTCAGTAGCCTGAGGAGTAGACTGAGGACGGAGACTGGAATGCAGGACTGGAACCAGGAACAACAGCAGATAATAGCAGACTGGAAGCTGGACTGGAACAACAGCAGAAGGTAGCCTGGAACACTGGACTGGAACACAGCAGAAGGTAGCCTGGAACGCTGGGCTGGAACACAGCAGAAGGTAGCCTGGAACGCTGGGCTGGAACACAGCAGAAGGTAGCCTGGAACGCTGGGCTGGAACACAGCAGAAGGTAGCCTGGAACGCTGGGCTGGGACACAGCAGAAGGTAGCCTGGAACGCTGGGCTGGAGCCAGGAACAACAGCAGGTAATAGCAGACTGGAAGCTGGACTGGAACACAGCGGAGGGTCAACAAGCCGGTGGTCAGTAACGTTCGGACAGCAGAAGTACCAGGGGTAATGCAGAGGGATGGTCAGGCAAGCCAAGAGAGTCTGGTGCAGGCAGATAGCAGGATCGTCAAACAGGAAGCCGGGTCGGATAACAGGAAACACAGATCAGATCAGGTATCACTCACAGAACGCTGTAGAGCAGACAGCAGGGATGGAGTGTGACAGGCAGGTTTAAATAGCCCGCCTGACACCAGCGGGAGTGCGCGTGCGCGTGCCCGTGCGTGACCGCACCCGTGAACGCGCGCGCATGCGCAATGGGACCCGTGGCCGGGTTCCCGTGCGTCTGGGACGCCGGTTACTGGCAGGATCTTCGTGACACAACCCCAATGCGGCGGCGCCACCCAGAGGATGGATTCCTCCAATCTCCTCTCCAAGCTACGACAGTGGCCCGGAGGACAGGCGGATCGGGCCCCCCCACCCAGGGACTGGCGGGATGGGGCATGCAGACAGGGACTGCTACCCTGCTCTCCCCCTCTTCTCCAAGCTCCGACAGCGGCCCAAAGGACAGGCGGATTGGGCCCCCTGGGGACCGGCAGGAGGTGCATGCAGCCAGGGACTGCTACCCTGCTCTCCCCTCCTTTCCAAGCTCCGACAGCTGCCCGGAAGACAGGCAGATCGCCCCCCCGAGGACCGGCGGGGGTGCATGCAGCCAGGGACTGCTAGTGCTACCCAAGACAGGCCGCGATCTAGGAAGTATCCGCTGGAAGGAGCAGTGCACCCCCATCCTCACCACCCTGAAGGAGAAGGGCCCTGCCGCATCATACACACAAATACACAGACTTTGACAGGGGGTGCACAGAAGGGACTGCAGCCAGGGCTAAGGGCCAATCTCTCTCTCTCATCCTCCCTTTTCACATTCTCAATTTCCCCCCCTCTCTTATCCCCAATCCCCCCTTTCTCATCCCCAATCCCCCCTCTCTAATCCCCAATCCCCTCTCTCATCCCCCTCTTTCTTATCCCCAATCATCTCTCTTTCTCTCTCATCTCCAATCTCCTCTCTTTCTCTCTCACCCCAATTGCCCCTCTCTCTCTCTCATCCCCAATCCATCTTTCTCATCCCCAACCCTGCTCTCCTCTCTCTCTCATCCCCAATCCCCCTCTCTCATCCCCAATCCCCCCTCTCTCATCCCCCCAACCCCCCTCCCTCATCCCCCAATCCTCCCTCTCTCATCCTCATCCCTCCTCTCTAATCCCCAATCCCCTCTCTCATCCCCCTCTCTCTTATCCCCAATCCTCTCTCTCTCTCATCCCCAAACTCCTCTCCTTCTCTCTCAACCCAAATCGCCCCTCTCTCTCTCTCTCTCTCTCATCCCCAATCCCATCTTTCTCATCCCCCAACCCCCTCTCTCTCTCTCATCCCCAATCCTCCATCTCTCTCTTATCCCCAACCCCCCCTCTTTCATCCCCCAATTCCTCCTCTCTCTCATCCCCAACCCCCCCTCTCTCTCATGCCCAATCCCCCTCTCTCTCATCCCCAATCCCCCCTCTCTCATCCCCAATCCCCCCTCTCTCATCCCAATCCCCCATCTCTCTCATCCCCAATCCCTCTCTCTCTCCATCCCCAACCCCCCTCTCTCTCATCCCCAATCCCCCTCTCTCTCACATCCCCAATCCCCCTCTCTCTCACATCCCCAATCCCCCTCTCTCTCATCCCCAATCCCCCTATCTCTCATCCCCAATCCCCCCCTCTCTCTCATCCAACCTCCCTCTCTCTCATCCCCAATTCCCCCCTCTCTCATTCCCCAATCCCCCTCTCTCATCCTCCAATCCCCCCTCTCTCATCCCCCAATCCCCCCTCTCTCATCCCCAATCCCCCCTCTCTCTCATCTCCAACCCCCCTCTCTCTCATCCCCAATCCCCGCTCTCCTCATCCCCAATCCCCCCAATCTCTCTCATCCCCAACCCCCCTCTCTCTCTTTATCCCCAATCCCCCCTTTCTCATCCCCAATCCCCCCTCTCTAATCCCCAATCCCCTCTTTCTCATCCCCAATCCCCCCAATCTCTCTCATCCCCAACCCCCCTCTCTCTCTTATCCCCAATCCCCCCTTTCTCATCCCCAATCCCCCCTCTCTAATCCCCAATCCCCTCTTTCTCATCCCCAATCCCCCCTCTCTAATCCCCAATCCCCTCTCTCATCCCCCTCTTTCTTATCCCCAATCATCTCTCTTTCTCTCTCATCTCCAATCTCCTCTCTTTCTCTCTCAACCCCAATTGCCCCTCTCTCTCTCTCATCCCCAATCCCATCTTTCTCATCCCCAACCCCCCTCTCTCTCTCTCATCCCCATCCCCCCTCTCTCATCCTCCAACCCCCCTCCCTCATCCCCCAATCCTCCCTCTCTCTTATCCCCAATCCCCCTCTCTCTCATCCCCAACCCCCCTCTCTCTCACATCCACAATCCCCCCCTCTCTCACATGCCCAATCCCCCCTATCTCTCATCCCCAATCCCCCCTCTCTCTCTCATCTCCAACCCCCCTCTCTCTCATCCCCAATCCCCCTCTCTCTCATCCCCAATCCCCCCTCTCTCATCCCCCAATCCCCCCTTTCTCATCCCCCAATCCCCCCTTTCTCATCCCCAATCCCCCCTTTCTCATCCCCAATCCCCCCTCTCTCTCATCCCCAATCCCCCCCTCTCTCTCCTCCCCCAATCCCCCCTCCCTCTCATCTCCAACCCCCTCTCTCTCATCCCCAATCCCCGCCCTCTCTCTCATCCCCAATCCCCCCCCTCTCTCTCATCCCCAATCCCCGCCCTCTCTCTCATCCCCAATCCCCCCCCTCTCTCTCATCCCCAATCCCCGCCCTCTCTCTTATCCCCAATCCCCGCCCTCTCTCTCATCCCCAATCCCCCCCTCTCTCTCATCCCCAATCCCCCCCTCTCTCTCATCCCCAATCCCCCCCTCTCTCTCATCCCCAATCCCCCCTTTCTCATCCCCAATCCCCCCCTCTCCCTCATCCCCAATCCCCCCTCTCCCTCATCCCCAATCCCCCCTCTCTCTCTCATCCCCAATCCCCCCCTCTCTCTCATCCCCAATCCCCCCTCTCTCTCATCCCCAATCCCCCTCTCTCTCATCCCCAATCCCCCCTCTCTCTCATCTCCAACCCCCTCTCTCTCATCCCCAATCCCCCTCTCTCTCTCATCCCCAATCACCCTCTCTCTCATCCCCAATCCCCCTATCTCTCTCATCCCCAATCCCCCCTCTCTCATACCCAACCGCCCTCTTTCATCCCTCAACCCCCCTCTCTCATCCCCCAACCCCCCTCTCTCTCTCTCATCCCCCAACCTCCCCTCTCTCATCCCCCATCCCCCCTCTCTCTCATCCCCCAACCCCCTCTCTCTCATCCCCCAACCTCCCCTCTCTCATCCCCCAACTCCCTCTCTCTCTCATCCCCAATGCCCCCCCCCTCACCCGCTCTCTTTCATCCACCCCCCTCTCTCTCACACCCTCTCTCTTTCACTCACCCCCTCTCTGAAAGACAAAACCAGAGAAAATCCCCAGCTCAACTCAGCAACCCTATCTCTTCCATCTGTCTCACCCACTCTTCTCTCCCACCCCCCTATTTCGCCCCCTCTCTCACCCCTCTCTCTTTCACCCACTTCTCTCTCTCACCACCCTAGCACACCCTCGCTTTGTCTCTCTCTAACCCCCGACTTACACTGATCACACCCTCCAATCCCCCCCCCAAAGTGCCACTGATACAATTCCACCCCTCACCCCCACCATTGCCCACACCCCCCTAGCCCCAGAAACCAATGGGTGAGCGGTAATGATGTGCAGTAAACTCTAGCAACTAATCAGTGAGCAGTACCCTCTCTTACATCCCCAATCCCCCCTCTCTCTCATCCCCAATCCCCCCTCTCTCTCTCATAACCAATCCCCCCTCTCTCTCTCATCCCAATCCCCCCCTCTCTCATCCCCAAACCCCCCCTCTCTCTCTCTTTCATCCCCAAACCCCCCCTTTCTCTCACATCCCCAATCCCCCTCTCTCTCATCCCCAACCCCCCTCTCTCTCATCCCCAATCCCCCCTCTCTCTCATCCCCCAACCCCCCCTCTCTCTTCCCCCAACCCCCCTCACTCTCTTCCCCCAACCCCCCCTCTCTCTCTCATCCCCCAACCTCCCCTCTCTCTCTCATCCCCCAACCTCCCCTCTCTCATATCCCCCAACCCCCCCCCCTCTCTCTCTCATCCCCCAACCCCACCTCTCTCTCTCTCTCATCCCCCAACCCCCCTCTCTCTCTCATCCCCCAACCTCCCCTCTCTCATCCCCCCTCTCTCTCATCCCCCAACCCCCCTCTCTCTCTCATCCCCAATGCCCCCTCTCTCATCCCCAATCCCCCCTCATCCGCTCTCTTTCATCCACCCCCCTCTCTCTCACACCCTCTCTCTTTCACTCGCCCCCTCTCTGAAAGACAAAACCAGAGAAAATCCCCAGCTCAACTCAGCAACCCTATCTCTTCCATCTGTCTCACCCACTCTTCTCTCCCACCCCCTCTTTCTCCCCCTCTCTCTTTCACCCACTTCTTTCTCTCACCACCCTAGCACACCCTCTCTTTGTCTCTCTCTAACCCCCCACTTACACGGATCACACCCTCCAACCCCCCCAAAGTGCCACTGATACAATTCCACCCCTCACCCCCCACCATTGCCCACACCCCCCTAGCCCCAGCAACCAATGGGTGAGCGGTAATGATGTGCAGTAACCTCTAGCAACTAATCAGTGAGCGGTACCCTCTCTCTCATCCCCAATCCCCCCTCTCTCTCATCCCCAATCCCCCCCCTCTCTCTCATTCCCAATCCCCCCCTCTCTCATCCCCAAACCCCCCTCTCTCTCTCATCCCCAAACCCCCCCTTTCTCTCACATCCCCAAATCCCCCTCTCTCTCATCCCCAACCCCCCTCTCTCTCATCCCCAACCCCCCTCTCTCTCATCCCCAATCCCCCCTCTCTCTCTCATCCCCAATCCCCCCTCTCTCTCTCATCCCCAATCCCCCCTCTCTCTCTCATCCCAAATCCCCCCCTCTGTCACGTACCTGGTAGGTTGTGAGCCTGAAGTGCAGGAAAAGACCTCCCTTACAACTCCCACTCCCGTTCCCCTGGAATGGAGACAGAGGGCCAGGAGTGAAGAGTGGTATGGGTGCCTGGCAGGATCAACAGTTGCTGAGAGTCCAGTAGTGGTGGCACCCTCTGGAGTCAGTAGCCTGAGGAGTAGACTGAGGACAGAGACTGGAATGCAGGACTGGAACCAGGAACAACAGCAGGTAATAGCAGACTGGAAGCTGGACTGGAACAACAGCAGAAGATAGCCTGGAACACTGGACTGGAACCAGGAACAACAGCAGGTAATAGACTGGAACGCTGGACTGGAACACAGCAGAAGATAGCCTGGAACGCTGGGCTGGAACACAGCAGAAGGTAGCCTGGAACGCTGGACTGGAACCAGGAACAACAGCAGGTAATAGCAGACTGGAAGCTGGACTGGAACCAGGAACAACAGCAGGTAATAGCAGACTGGAAGCTGGACTGGAACCAGGAACAACAGCAGGTAATAGCAGACTGGAAGCTGATGAACACAGCGGAGGGTCAACAAGCCAGTGGTCAGTAACGTTCGGGGCAGCAGAGGTACCAGGGGTAATGCAGAGGGATGGTCAGGCAAGCCAAGAGAGTCTGGTGCAGGCAGATAGCAGGATCGTCAAACAGGAAGCCGGGTCAGATAACAGGAAACACAGATCAGATCAGGTAACACTCACAGAACGCTGTAGAGCAGACAGCAGGGATGGAGTGTGAAAGGCAGGTTTAAATAGCCCGCCTGACACCAGCGGGAGTGCGCGCGCGCATGCGCAATGGGACCCGTGGCCGGGTTCCCGTGCGCCTGGGACGCCGGTTACTGGCAGGATCTTCGTGACATTGCCCCCCCCCCAAGGGGCAGCCTCCGGATGCCCCTTTGAAAAATTTCTCTGGATGAGCTGTTTTAAAGGCTTGTAACAGGTCTTCAGCATGAATATTATCCTCTGGTTCCCAAGAATTCTCCTCTGGGCCAAACCCCTTCCACTTTATTAAGAATTGATTTTGGTTACCTCTTTTCCTGTGGTCCATGATAGCCTCCACCTCGAATTCCTCTTCCCCATCTACCAGGATTGGATCAGGAGGATCCGTACTTCGACCTGGAAATGGGTTAGTAATAGATGGTTTAAGCAAGGACACGTGAAAAACTGGATGTACCTTTAGTGAATCCAGGAGTTCAAGTTCATATGCAACTTCATTAATTCTCCATTTAACAGGGAATGGTCCAAGAAATTTGGGGACCCAATTTCTTGGAAGGGCAGGCCAACCTGAGGTTTATGGTGGACAACCATACCTGATCCCCATGTGCAAGTAGGAGCTCACCTCGCCTCTTTTTATCGAAGGTTGCTTTGTTGTACTCCTGGGTTCTGGTCATGGTGTCCTGTAAAACTTGGTTGTTAGAGGTAAAGAAATCCAATTTCTCCTGGACTGCGGGTACTGTGCATTCTGGAAGAGAGTTTGGTAAAAATGAGGGGTGGAAACCATAATTCGCAAAAAACGGAGTTTGCTTGATAGCAGAATGAATAGGAATTGTTATAAGCGAATTCGACCAATGGTAAAACAGCAATCCAATTATCTTGGGCAAAGGAAGAAAAACAGCGCAAATATTGTTCAAGGGTCTGGTTTGTTCTTTCTGTTTGCCCATTAGTCTGGGGGTGATAAGCCGATGAAGGTTTTACACAAAGCCCTCCAGAATCGAGAGGTAAATTGTACCCCTCGATCTGAAACGATTTTAACTGGTACCCCATGGAGCCTGACGACCTCTTTAATGAATGCTTGTGCTGTTTCTGTAGCTGAAGGGGTACCCTTCGTTGGGACAAAGTGTGCCATCTTCGACAACCGGTCCACTATGACAAAGATTGAAGTGAAGCTCCCGGCCGGGGGTAGTTCTACAATAAAATCTATTGAGAGCATTTTCCAGGGTCTATCTGGGACAGGCAAGGGTTTTAGTAGACCCCATGCCTTTGTTTTGTGCCCTTTGTTCCTAAGGCAGGTGGTACAGGACTCTACAAACTCCTTACAATCTTTGCGCAGCTGAGGCCACCAGAAGGTGCACTGAACCAAATCAGTGGTCTTAGCCACACCGAAATGCCCAGCCAGCGCATGATCGTGACAGAGCTCTAGTACTGGAACTCGTAGTGTTTCAGGTATAAAGATCCTATTCTCATGCCACAATAACCCATCCTTAACCTGGAGTTCTGTCTTA
>JBBGZY010001093.1:0-55000 GCA_037952925.1 Lithobates clamitans
TATATAAAGCTACCTGAAGAAAATTACAGGTGTTCTATCCCAGCTTAGTGCAGCTACAGGCCATTAGTATGTCTGGAAGGCCAAGAAGGAGAGGCAGACAGTCACAAGCCAATAAGAGAGGGCAAGCAGGCTCTGTGTCTAGTGCTGGTCGTGGAGACAGTGCATCCTCATCAGCACGTGGCCATGGGACACGCTTGGCCTTTTTTTCGGCAGCTGGCCGTGTTGAGCCGCAACATGCGGAAGACTTGGTCGAGTGGATGACCAAGCCGTCCTCATCCTCCTCATCCTCTCTCACCCATGCCCAGGGTGCTTTGTCTGGCAAAGCAGCGGCCTCTTCCCTCAGCTCAATGTCATCAGTGACTCCTTCCCTAGCTCCACCATGTCCTCATGAGGATTCCCTCGAACTGTTTGACCACAGTGTTGGGTACATGCTCCAGGAGGATGCCCAGCATTTGGAAGGCTCTGATGATGATACTGAGCTCGATGAAGGCAGTAACATGAGCACGGACAGAGGGGGTGCCCAAGAAGGACAGCAATCTGGCAGTCATGCTCCCCCTGCTGCAGCATACTGCCAGGTTTGCTCCAGTGATGAGGAGGGAGGGGATGATGAGGTCACTGACTCAACGTGGGGGGGGAGGAGGAGGGAGGAGGGAGGGGATGATGAGGTCACTGACTCAACGTGGGGGGGGGAGGAGGAGGGAGGAGGGAGGGGATGATGAGGTCACTGACTCAACGTGGGGGGGGAGGGAGGAGGGAGGGGATGATGAGGTCACTGACTCAACGTGGGGGGGGGAGGAGGAGGGAGGAGGGAGGAGGGAGGGGATGATGAGGTCACTGACTCAACGTGGGGGGGGGGAGGAGGAGGGAGGAGGGAGGAGGGAGGGGATGATGAGGTCACTGACTCAACGTGGGGGGGGGAGGAGGAGGGAGGAGGGAGGGGATGATGAGGTCACTGACTCAACGTGGGGGGGGAGGAGGAGGGAGGAAGGAGGAGAGAGGAGGAGAGAGGAGGAGAGAGGAGGAGAGAGGAGGAGAGAGGAGGAGAGAGGAGGAGAGAGGAGGAGAGAGGAGGAGAGAGGAGGAGAGAGGAGGAGAGAGGGAGGAGAGAGGGAGGAGAGAGGAGGAGGAGAGAGGAGGAGGAGAGAGGAGAGAGGAGGAGAGGAGGAGAGAGGAGGAGGAGAGAGGAGGAGGAGGAGGGAGAGGAGAGAGGAGAGAGGAGGAGGAGGAGAGAGGAGGAGGAGGAGAGAGGAGGAGGAGGAGAGAGGAGGAGGAGGAGAGAGGAGGAGGAGGAGAGAGGAGGAGGAGGAGGAGGAGGAGGAGGAGGAGGAGGAGGAGGAGGAGAGAGGAGGAGGAGGAGAGAGGAGGAGGAGGAGGAGGAGAGGAGGAGGAGGAGGAGGAGAGAGGAGGAGGAGGAGGAGGAGGAGAGAGGAGGGAGGAGGAGGAGGAGGAGGAGAGAGGAGGAGGAGGAGGAGGAGGAGGAGGAGGAGGAGGAGGAGAGAGGAGAGAGGAGGGAGGAGGAGGAGGCGGCACATCACCAACGAGGCAGGATGCCCTCCAGGGGCCAGCCTAAGGGCAGCACATTGACTGCATCACACCCCAAAGCTCCACATATGCAGGGCGCTGCAGTCTCTGCGCGTTATTCAAAAAGTTCTTTGGTGTGGGCCTTTTTTGAGACGAGTGCATCAGATCGCACCGCTGCTATTTGCAACATATGTCTCAAGCGTATCTCGCGTGGCCAAAACATCTCCCGCTTGGGTACCACATGCTTGACCAGACATATGTTGACCTGCCATGCAGTTCGTTGGCAAGCGTATCTAAAAGACCCACACCAAAGAACAAAGAGGATCTCTCCTTGCTCCTCATCAGCTGAGATTTCCAACCCCACTAGACCTTCAGTCCTCTCTGAGACCTGCACTGAGAGGAATGAAGGTGTAGAATTAGGTGTGTCACAGCCAAGTACTTGTGGGCAATCTGCTTTTGGTACACCGACGTCAGATTGTACCAGGCAAATTTCCCTGCCCCAGCTGCTGCACCGTTGAAAGAAGTTTGCTCCCAGCCATCCACATGCCCAGCGGTTGAATGCTAGCTTGGCAAAATTGCTAGCACTTCAACTGCTGCCTTTTCAGTTGGTAGACTCTGCCCCCTTCCGTGAGTTTGTGGAATGTGCGGTTCCTCAGTGGCAGGTACCCAAACGCCACTTTTTCTCACGGAAGGCGATTCCGGCTCTCTACCGGCATGTGGAAGGCAATGTCCATGCCTCGCTGGACAGGGCGGTCAGCGGTAAGGTGCATATTACCGCTGACTCATGGTCCAGCAGGCATGGACAGGGACGTTACCTAAGTTTCACGGCGCATTGGGTGACTCTGCTGGCAGCTGGGAAGGATGCAGGACAAGGTGCAGTAGTGTTGGAGGTTGTTCCGCCACCATGCCTCCAAAATGCTGATTGTGACACACCTCTCTCCTCCACCCCCTCCTCTTCTTCTTCCTCCATGGCCTCTTCCTCGGAACCAGCGGTGCTCCGTAGGCGTTCAAGGGGCTACGCAAGTACGCAGGCCAAAAGATGCCATGCGGTGCTTGAGCTGGTGTGCTTGGGGGACAGGAGCCACACTGGGGCAGAGGTTCTGTCAGCTCTGCAGGGGCAGGTTCAGAGGTGGTTGACGCCACGCCAACTTAAGGCAGGAATGGTGGTTTGCGACAATGGCACCAACCTCCTCTCTGCCCTCCGAAAGGGACAAATGACCCATGTGCCCTGTTTGGCTCACGTCCTTAACTTGGTGGTGCAGCGGTTCTTGGGCAGGTACCCGGGCTTACAGGATGTCCTGAGGCAGGCCAGGAAAGTCTGTGTGCATTTCCGCCGGTCATATAATGCCAGTGCTCGGCTGACGGACCTCCAAAAAGGAGTTTAACCTGCCCAAGAACCGCCTAATCTGTGACATGCCCACCAGGTGGAACTCAACGTTGGCCATGCTGCAGCGGCTGCACACGCAGCAGAGGGCCATCAATGAGTACCTGTGCGACTATGGCACCAGGACAGGGTCAGGGGAGCTTGTTTTTTTTTCCCCACGCCAGTGGGCCATGATCAGGGATGCATGCACTGTCCTGTCACCATTCGAGGAGGCCACGAGGATGGTGAGCAGTGACAGTGCATGCATCAGTGACACTGTCCCCCTTGTCCACCTGTTGGAGCACATGCTGCGTGGAATAATGGACAGGGCACTTGAGGCAGAACAGAGGCAGGAAGAGGAGGACTTCCTTAGCTCTCAAGGCCCCCTTTATCCAGACAGTGTTCCTGCGTGCCCGCCGATCACACAGGAAGAGGACGAGGAGGAGGAGGAGGAGGAAGATTGTGTCAGTATGGAGGTGGAGCCTGGCACTCAGCATCAGCAGCAGTCTTTAAGGGATCAGTCCCAAGGAACACATGGACTTGTACGTGGCTGGGAGGAGGTGGCTGCGGACGTTGTTGTCCTTAGTGACCCAGAGTACTCCGGACCGAATGCCTCAGCAAACCTACGCTGCATGGCCTCCCTGATCCTGCAAAGCCTGCGTAAGGATCCTCGTATTCGTGGTATCAAGGAGAAGGACCAATACTGGCTGGCAACCCTCCTTGATCCACGTTACAAGGGTAAGGTTGCGGACCTTATCTTGCCATCGCAGAGGGAGCAGAGGATGAAACATCTTCGGGAGGCCTTGCTGAAAGGTCTGTGCAACGCGTTCCCAGAGACTGGGAGGTTACAAACTCCTGTTTCTGGACAACGTGTTGCTGAGGCTTCGGTCAGTCAAAGAAGGAGCGGTGGAGAAGGTGGCCGTCTGACCGATGCGTTCAGATAATTTTTTGGTCCGCAGCCCCAAGGTATGATCGGTTCCAGCAACCATCGCCAGCGTCTGTTTTACATGGTGCAGGAATACCTAGGGGCAAGATCAGACTTGGACACCTTTCCCACCGAAAATCCTCTGGGTTACTGGGTCTTGAGGATGGATCACTGGCCAGAGCTTGCACAGTATGCAATTGAGCTACTGGCCTGTCCTGCATCCAGCGTTCTTTCGGAACGCACATTCAGTGCTGCTGGAGGCGTGGTAACCGATCACAGGTGCGTCTGTCCACCGACTCGGTCGATCGGCTGACCTTCATAAAAATGAATCAGTCTTGGATCACCACCAGCTACCAAGCACCTGATGCTGATGTAACCGAATAATTTTTTTTGAAATCTCAGATCCCTTCAAAGACTGCCTATGCTGATGCTGAGTGACTATCCCTGAGTAATTATCCTCTTCCTCCTCAATCATCACGCTGATAGCTTGTAAGAACATTTTTGGTTCTGGGCGCCAGCACCAGTGCCTAAGGCACAATTTTTCAGCCCCTGTTTAACAGGGGCGTGTAATTACAATTTTTGATGCAATACTTTGCAGCAGGGCTCGTTCCTGCGTTCCAACTAGAGTGTCTGTGAGGGGTTGCAGTGTTGTGGCACCAGCACCAGTGCCTAAGGCCCAATTTTTCTGCCCCTGTCTAACAGGGGCGTGTAATTACAATTTTTGATCTAATATTTCACAGCAGGGCCCTGTGAGGGCTTACAGTGTTGTGGCCACAGCAACATCTAAGGCCCAAATTTCTGCTGGGTATATAGGGCAGGACCCTACTTTCAAACATCTAACTTACAAACGACTCCTACTTGCAAACGGAAGGAGACAACAGGAAGTGAGATGAAATCTACCCCTAGGAAGGGAAATTCTCTCCTGTAAGAGTTAATATGGGAAAACAATTTCTCCTTTCCACTGATGCTTTCCAATCCTTGTTCCCCAAAAAAACCCAAATTTTCAAAAAACATTTTTCATTGGGACAAAAAAGTGAGGTGAAATCTTCTGAAGAGGAGGAAAGACAGCAAAACAAATGTCACAGGGGTGATAACCCTTCCCTATGTTTTCCAAAAAGCTTAGAAAAGATTTTTTGGCTGGAGCTAAACACGTTAAAAACGTTCAAAATTACAAACAGATTCTACTTAACAACAAACCTACAGTCCCTGTCTTGTTTGCACCGCCTGTATACTGCTGTTCAGAGTATATAGGGCCTGGTGGCCCCACACCTTTCCTTATTTTAATTTGGGTGCGGGGTTCCCCTTAATATCCATACAAGACCCAAAGGGCCTGGTAATGGACTGGGGGGTACCCATGCCGTTTGTCTCACTGATTTTCATCCATATTGCCATGACCCGACATGACATTAAACCCGCAAGCAGTTTTAAATGAGATTTTTTCCTTTAAAAATGACATTTGGTGCAGGGACTGTTCTAAACATGGGAAACACGCGTCACTTTACAGGCATACTATAGACACCCCCCAGGTACGATATTTAAAGGAATATTTCACTTTTTTTTTTTTTTACTTTAAGCATCATTAAAATCACTGCTCCCGAAAAAACGGCCGTTTTTAAAAGTTTTTTTTGCATTGATACATGTCCCCTGGGGTAGGACCCGGGTCCCCAAACCCTTTTTAGGACAATACCATGCAAATTAGCCTTTAAAATGAGCACTTTTGATTTCGAACGTTCGAGTCCCATAGACGTCAATGTGGTTCTAACGTTCGTGCGAACTTTCGGTCCGTTCGCGGGTTCTGGTGCGAACCGAACCGGGGGGTGTTCGGCTCATCCCTACTTCTAATGCACATTGTGAGAATTGTAGTGTGCGTGAAAATGTAGTAAGAAATTTCAGTACAGCAGAGGTTCCTGTACAACTGTCTGCTGATTGCTGGTAAAGCTGAAGTTTAGCTTTAAATGCAGCATAATACATTCTCAACCCGGAAGCAGATCTTTTTACAATGTTTGAGAATTTCAAATGAACATAAAAAATTGCCATCTAAAATTCTCTTTATTCTTAATCTAAATTTTTTTTCACAGGTTGAAGAATGGCTTTGAAAGTTATGGATAAAAGTAGAACCAGCCGGGAGTCTTTCCTACGGGAGTTCAGCATTTCATTCCTACTTTCTTCTCATCCCAACATCATGATGCTGTGAGATCATCTTCACCACCTTCATGTGCTTCGTCTTTACCCAGGAACTGGCACCTCTTAGTGATCTGCTCTCTCTGATTGTACCAAATGTAAGTCTGTTAAGATAAGTAACTCTATACAAAACTTGGAAAAAAAATATTTGGCCATAAAGTATGAGGAGTTAACAGTTAAACCTCCTTCCAGTCCTTTGGCACAGAAATTGAAGGGAAAGATTGCAACAGGAAGTGAGAGGAAACTCTCTTGGTTGACATTAGTACAGGTGTCCATGTTGGAGGATTTACACTTACCTTTTTGTTCTGACAACTCCATCACTTTGAATGATGTTGGTCCCCGGGACAGTTGATGAAAGTGGATATGGGGCAGGTATATACATACTATACATATGGCAATACAATCCATCTCTAGTCTAAAACTTAAGGAAAAGTATGGTTATACATATACCTTAACTGTTTCTGGATATGTATTCTGAATTTCTTCTTGTATTCTCTCTATTGTATTTAACATCTAAAGTATTTTTTTGTTAACAGACGTCTTAGTTATTTTATTTTCTCTTTTTAGGTGGGAATTCCAGAAGTTGTGGTTAAGAGATGTGCTGTTCAGATCTCCAATGCTCTGGAATTCATAGTGGAGAAAGAACTAGTACACCTAGATGTGAAGCCAGACAATGTTTTAGTGTTTGATCAGGAGTGCCATTCTATTAAGCTCACAGACTTTGGCCTGGCTAAGGTCACAGGGACAGTGATTAGATCCAAGTGTGGCAGCAAACCCTACAGGGCTCCAGAGATGTATGAAATTGCCCCTTCAGATGGACTGGCTGTAGATGGCAGCCTTGATGTGTGGGTGTTTGGTGTCGCCATCTACGTTCTGCTCACGGGGAAGTTTCCATGGTAGGACACCCTCCCTCACGATGAAGAATTTAAAAGTTGTGTTGTCTGGCAGAAGAATTTTGAGGTGAATAATCCTCCTGAAGCATGGGGAGAAGTTCCCACTGGGATACGAAGGATGTTTATTGATCTGTTGGCCATTGACTGTACTAAAAGAAGTCAGAGTGCAGAAGTCCTAAAATACATGGGTGAAATCAGAAAAGAAGAAACCCCAGAAAAGGATGAGGATCCCATCGAAAACAGTTCTTTCAAACCTTTTTTTTAACTAAAACTTTTTTATTTGTTGGTGTAGCAAATAATCATACAGGTATATAGCAAACATTGACAGGACTAAATAGAGTAACAATCTGTCAAAAACATACTATACATATCTTCAAATGTGACCATATATGTTGCAATGCACCATTACATAACCGTTAAAGCAAACTTTTAGCACTTGGTTGGACATCCTGAAAATCACAACAGTCTTTTTTTTCCTTTTCTTTCCTCCTCTCCATTTACTTTTTGCATTTTTAGAGTTGCAATAGTCTATCCATTACCAGATGTGGGGGGGGTGAGAGCCGGATCAGCCAGCCATAGCTGCCAGTTAGTTTCAGATTTGGACACGGCATTCCTATGATAGGCCAGTTGTTCCCTAATCAGGAGTGAGTTTATATACAATCCATTGTTTCCCTGTAGGTTCCACCCAATGTCTAGCTATAAGCTTTCTAGCTAGGTATAGTGGTCTAGTAATCATAATGTACATTTCCCTCTGATAAATCTCATCAATCGCTACCAATAGACTTAACAGAGGGGTGGAGGGCACCAGTACCTGTGCCAGCCAGGAGATATTCTGTGCCCAATACCTGTTGAGCTTTGGACATCACCACAGCATGTGAATGAAATCATCTTGCTGTGTTTTACATTTTGGACATAGGGGTGAATCCCTCAGGCCCCATGTATACTGTTTTGTTGGCGTCCGATGCAGAATAAAAAGTTGCAATAGCCTATGGGAGGCCAAGATAGAAACCATAGGGATCGATTCCAATGCCATGTCCCATTGATCACCATCAATCTCTCCAATGTCCGTGACCCATTTAGGTCTACATTTCAACGAGGCATGGTCCTGGGTGGAAGACAACAGTGCTGAGTAAATTTTTGAAATCAGCCCCTTCATGGCGTTCGTTTGAAGTAGCTCCGTTAGGTTCAGGGGTGAAGTCGCAGTCAGGGAGTATCTGTCCCTGAGCCTACAAAGCATGTCAGAGTTGGAGATGTTGATAAAAACATCTAGTGGGGAGAGTAAATTCTGAGCAAAGTTGTGCAAAAGATTTCAATACATTCCCTGCATATATCTGTGGAAAATAAAACATATCCCCTTGCGTTTCCATAGGGCGGATCACTCCAGTTTATTAAGTTCTGGGTATCTTGGATTGTTCCACAGAGGGGTGAATCCCATGGGCCCTCGACCCTCAGTGCCTCTCGGGCCGCCTCGCACACTTTTCTAAAGGAGACCTGCCGCTGGGGCGGTCGGGAGCAGGCTGGGAAGATCCATTTCCAAATGAGAGCCGGCTTTCAAATCTGGGTTGGCCTGGGTTACTCATCGTAAAATAGGATCATCTAAGGCATCTTATCTTCCCCACCCCATGATCTGCTGCATTTGGAAGGCCAGAAAATATAGTTTGGCATGTGGTACTGCTGGGCCCCCTCTATCCTTACTATATTGTAGGGTATTTAAACTGATTCTACCTCCTTTACGCTTCCCGATGAGATCCCGCATCTGGGAATCCACCCTTTGAAACCATTTGTTAGAGATCCACATAGGGGAGTTTTGAGAGATATACAGCAATTGTGGGGCCCAGATCATTTTTATTAAGTTCACTCTCCCTACCACCGACAGGGGGAGCTTGCACCAGCTAAGGGATTTTTCCCTCCGTTTATCTAACAAGGATCCCAAATTTAATTCTAGGTAGCTAGAAGTGTCCGCAGTGTCTGCCAGAAATATAAAGGTCACCAAGCTGCTTCTGGCAGCAGATACACCACATGTTGAAGTGTCCTTCATGAAAGGAATGTAACAAAGATAAAAGTAGTCTTTTGACCCAGTTCTTGAGAGGCCCACACACACACACACACACACACACACACACACACACACACACACACAAACTGAAAGCTATTGGATATATCCTGCTATTTATGTAATACATGTCTTGTTTTTTCCTTTTTGTTTTTGGTACTTGCTTAAGGTCCTTTAGCTGTACTAAATACATTTCTGTCGTGTTCAATCTCTATATAGTGTCCAACATGTATTCTCAAACCTTATACATGTAGATATGGAGGTCTATTAGGCATTTTGTTTTTATAACTGCAGGTAACAGTATTCATATTTGACACATTTCTAAAGTTTCTTTTCAAACCTTCTTTTTTTGCTTATAAATTTAACAAGTTTTAATGTTTTGCTCTCCAGGACACTATGGCCTCTGCTGACCATAATGTGGAAGGTCTTCGGGATAAAATGATCTCCTATGCACAAGGACTACAGCAGATATACTTTGAAGAGTACTTCCTCATTGAGGAGGAGCTTGGAAAAGGTGTATATGGAAATTTATTCTCGGTGAAGGACAAGGAAACAGGTGAGTGAAGTAATCTAGCCGCTATTTCAGTATCCTCTATGAATATGTATATGGATGTAAATTCAATCTGCAAGATAAAGGCTTTTTCCAAGAGGTCGCTAATTATAGACTTACTCTAAAATAGAAGGAGCATTATAGTAGAATCACTGTGCAACACTCGTAATAAAGAATAGCAGGTAAATGTATTGAGCAAATATGGCCCAATACATACATTTATTACATGTCTATGAATAGAAAATGTTGTTTCAAATATTCATGTTGGAAAAATGATTTAGAAACCTAAGCATTGGGCTGTTTCTTAGGAGTTATGCAAATATCAAAATGAAATATTGATCACATGTAATGTTGAGTCCAATGAATAAAAGGAAGGGGCTAGGAACAGTCAGCCTGGGGATTATACCATTGCTCATGATGCTGGATGTCCTCTAGTCAGGAAATGGCAAGGGCTCTATCTGGAGAGGTTCCTGTATAGATGAGTGCTGGTAAGGCTGAAGTTTGGCTTTAAATGTCCATGATACATTCGCAATCTGGGAGGAGCATATCTTATAAAAATGTTGGATATTGTCAAGTTAAAAACATACAGAAATTACCAATTGAACATTTCTAGTTCTTGATCTAAGTTATTTCATTTTTTTTTCACAGGTCAAAGAATGGCAATGAAAGTCATGGATAAGGACAGAACCAGTCAGTGATCTTTTCTCCATGAATTCAGTATTTCATACTTACTGTCTCCTCACCAAAATATCATCGGATGTTTTGGCTTCTTCTTCTCCACCATTGACTACTTTGTCTTTCCCCAGGAACTGGCACCTGTTGGAGATCGGTTCTCCATGATTTTTACAAATGCAAGTACGTTAAGTTTTAGGTATGGCCATTTCTTTTTTTATTTATTTAATTTTATTTTTTAAAGGATTAAATAGAGTTAAAACGAATATTTTGAATTTTCCATCACTTTTTTTAAATGTCTTGGTGACCAATGTCATTAAGACAAGGCAAATTTACCTGGGGGGGGACACCTTCAACAATAAAATCCATCCCCAGCCTAAAATAAATAAATACAATACTTTATGGCCATACATATATGTTTCAACTGAATCTTTAGTTATCCTTATATTCTCCCTTATTGTATTTAACATCTACCGTATATACTCGAGTATAAGTCGCTCCAAGTATAAGTCGAGGCCCTAATTTACCACAAAAAATGGGAAAAACTTAGTGACCCGAGTATAAGACGAGGGTGAGAAATGCACAGCTACTGTAAGTGGAAAAGAGGGTCAACAATGCCCATTTGCAGCCTCACTGTGCCCATTTGCCGCCATAGGTCCCCTGAACTTCAAACTCGGTAGTTAAGTGTTCCTAGATGCCCCCTAGCTGCAGCCAAAATTTGGGGTCTCTGAACCCAAATGGTCCCGAAATGACATTGCTGCAGATGGACACAGTTGACCGAATTTGGGGTCCCGTATCTCAGGGCCACTTAGTGCTAGGAACCCCACATTTGGTGTGCAAACTCAGTGGAACTAGCACCATAAAATATCCAAAGCTGGGGTTTCTAGCATGAAGTGTCCCCGAGATACGGGGCCCCAAAAATCAGTTCAGAAAATGTCAAGCACTTTTCTGCAGCAGAGAATGACATTTTCCGAACCGGCTTTGGGGCCCCGTAGTTTGCACACCAAACTTGGGGTTCCTAGCACCTGATGGCCCTGTGATACGTGGCCCCAAAGTCGGTTCAGAAAATGTCAAGCACTTTTCTGCAGCAGAGAATGACATTTTCCGAACCGATTTGGGGGCCCGTATCTCGGGGCCACTTAGTGCTAGGAACCCCAGCTTTGGATATGTTGTGGTACCAGTTCCACTGGGTTTGCACAACAGATTTGGGGTTCCTAGCACAAAGTGGCCCTGAGATACGGGACCCCAAAATTGGTTTGGAAAATGAAATTTTTTGCTGCAGAAAAGTGCTTGACTCGAGTATAAGTCGAGGGGGGCACTTTCAGCACAAAAAAAATGTGCTAAAAAAACTCGACTTATACTCGAGTATATACGGTATTGTTTTTGAACTTATTCTAGGTGGGAATTCCAGAAGATGCAGTAAAGGTGTGTGCAGTGCAGATCTCCAGTGCTCTGGAATTCATATCGGAGAAAGGTCTTGTACACATGGACCTCAAGCCAGAAAATGCTCTGGTGTTTGACCAGGTCTGCTATTGTGTTAAGATCACAAACTTTGGCCTCACTAAGGTCACAGGGACAGTGATTAGAGCAAGGTGTGGAAGCAAATCCTACATGGCCCCAGAGTTTAACTTGATCATTTCAGATGGACTGGTTGTAGATGGCAGCCTTGACGTGTGGGTGTTTGGTGTCATCATCTACTGCCTACTCACAGAAGAGTTTCCATGGCGGGTGGCCATGCTTGATGATGAAGTATATAAACAGTATGTTGATTGGCAAAATGATTTCCAGGAGGTTAATCCTCTAGAAACATGGAAAAAGGTTCCTGCTGGGATCCAAAGAATGCTTATTCATCTTTTGGCAATTGATCGCACCAAAAGAGGTAAAATTTCAGAAGTCTTGAAATACCTGAGTGAAAGCTGGAAAGAAGAAACTCCAGAGTTGACTTTATTACAAGAGGAGGGGGATTCCATTGAAAGGATTTCTTCAGTCCAGTCTGAGACAACATCTGCTTCCCACCTGAACACGTCACAGAGCAGTGTTTCCATCTCATCAATCAGCTCCTTGTCTTACCTTCTAACCACAAACACTTCTGGATGTCAGTCTGAGATCATTCCAGAGCCACAGAAGGACAACATGTCAGAGGCACCGATTATGTTTGATGATGAATTTTCCTTACATATTAGTGCCGAGGTAGACATTGGGAAACCAAGAATTGGTAAGTGATGGCGCGTCTGAAATAACATCACATAGGATCAACTTTTCTCATGTGACCATCTTGGGGAATCTCTAAAGAAATTTACTCTGCCACAACATTATTGATAGTGAAATAGCACATCTATCATCCACCCATTAAAACTATTGCGAACATGGCACCGGCACATTTTATGCGTACATACTTTGTGTTATGCGTTCTTCCCTTCCATCTCAGAAAGTTGGGAGGTATGCAAATATAACTTTATAAGCCATCAGAGTGGTGGGGCTCAGACTTGCAGTTAAGGTTATTAAAGCAAAACTATAAACAAGCAGGGTGATATGAAAGGTCTTCTAGCTTACAATGGTAATATCAGGACTCTTGTTGGATATATTGTTATCATTTTGTGATTATTTTAAATGATTTCCTGATTAATTTCCATTAGACATTACCAAGAACAATTGTTACATATTTAGTGCAGTAATTCATAGGAACTTGAGTTTGGTTTTTTATCAATCTAGAAGAGTAGAACTAGTAAAGGATGGTTTCTTTTTGGATGATTTAGGTCTCTATTCCTTTGTTTATTGTCTTATTAACTAAGATTAGCTATTCCAGGGCTGTTTTCTAATTTACACAAAACACCTATGTAGTCAGTGTCTGTAACCTTATAAATGTTTATCATTTCATATATCATTATTTACTGCAGGATATTTAGTCATTCTATAAGGAAGAAATCTTTCAGAACTGACCATGTGCAGTTTTTTATTATTAAATTCCATATTTAGGTTTGCTGTTGACAAATGATTTTCTTCATCTTGCTCCAACAATATTTCTTTATATTTTTTAGATGAGAAGTCTGGACTATCCCCAGGGGTTGAACAAGACCCCTGCCTGGTACATGAGGCATATAACTTGTACATATATAACTAGTTACCTCTCCTGTGCACTGGGTGGGTGCTCTTGATCTTGTTCTCCATACGAAAAAAAATGCCCGCTGATCCTGACAGAAATGCAGTGAGCACCTAAATTCCTGTTTTAACACTGGAGGAGTTATGCACTTATGAAAATGTCTTGATGGATGGAGGATGTCAGTCTGGAGGAGTGGATGTATCTGAACATTTTTTTTTAACGTGCATTGAGAAGTTATTTTGTTTCTTTTTCCCTATTTCCTTTAGGCTACTTTCAGACTGGGGCAGGCATGCGTTGGCGGTAAAGTGGTGCTATTTTTTTTCCCTGTACAACAATAGTGTGGGTTAGATGTGAGCTTCATAGGGAGGTTGAATAAAATAGAAGAGGGAGGCAATATAAATTGAAATTCCAGTCTACAGTATAAGGCCAATAAAGATATAGCTGCTCTGCATCCAAATGACCACCCCAAGTAAAAATAAATAAATAAAAGGTGGTGGGTATTGATGAAACAAACACACTTGTGATTTGTTTAAACAGGGTTCGGTGAACAGGTTTGTGTGCCTGATTTGAACCCCTTTGAAGTCAATGGGAGCCAAAATGTTAAGAAATACAGTTCTGGACATTTCCTGAGTTAATAGGTAAGGGAATGTGAAACAAATGAGATGGGTTGGTCACTGACCTTGGAGACATGTACCAAAGCAATTTTTTTCTTAATGCCATTTGGTGGGGGGGGGGGGGGGGGATCTGGGTTCTGCCCTTGGGGACATATAGCAAAGAAAAAAATTCTTATAATTCTTATTTAAACATTGAGGATGGGTTCACGCTAGTGCAAATTGGATGAGGGTTTCCCCCAGGAAGACACTGGCCGTGTTATGCTAATGACTGCCACAACCAATACAGCAGACAATGTTAGCAGGGTTACTACACCCCAAAAGTCAAGCTCAACAAATAAGAAGTAAAGTATGCTAGGTGTAACAGATATTAAAAATACAATCCAAAAAATCTTTATCTGATTCACTGACCACACATGCACAGCTCCATAGCCTAAAACTTTTATAGCAATGCAAAGAAAGACCACAACTCTTATAAAAGTGACTTGCAATTGTCACAAGTAGATAAATGTCCACTTTTCCAGAAATAACAAATGCTTACAATATTACAATTCCCCCAAAAATGAATCCTGGAACTCAGTTTCAATTGCCTGTAAAATACACTGAATTTAGTTGAGATAAAATTGAAATAATATGAATTATTGGTGTTTTAATTTTTCTTTTGAAAAAGCCTAAAAAAAAAATAGTCCGAGATTTTTCTGCCTTTATAAAAAAAAAAAAAAACAAGCAAAAACTGTGTAAGGCTTTTTAACCCTTTGCCGACCAGCCGCCGCAGTTGTACTGTGGCAGAATGGCACGGGCAGGCAAATCGCCATTATGTTACGTCGCTCCCTCTGGAGGCCCCTAGGCACGCGAAGCTCGCCCCGGAGCCAATGCGAGTGCCCGGTGGTCACGATGACTGGCGGGCTCCCGCAATAACACGATCCCGGTTCTGAGGGGAGAAGTGACAGAGCGTCTGTTCATACAAAGTAGCCTATTGGAGCCTAAACAAAGTTGACTGCCCTATTGGGCTTGTCAAATTTGTTTAGTGTATGATTTGTCTGCGCCTCATCGTTCTCACATCCCAAGTTTCAACTCCCTCATACCTTCACAGGAGTTTTCCCTTAAATATTTGTCAGTCAACCTAGCTATACAAGCTATCATTTGAATAGGAGCAGGCGCTTAGCTGTCCAAAGCGGACATCTTGGATGTCTTTAAGTTACTCCAAATGGAGCCATACCTCTGGCGGTGACACTGAATCAAGTGGAAATGCTTGTACTATTTTGCCACCAAGTTGACATTTGGCTCTAAAAGTAGCCCGTGGCTGTTCATTACATTTGCCCAGACCATTTCCTGAATCCTGTCGCATCACGCACGTTGTCAGAAAGTGATCCACTATCTCGATGACTTCCTTGCTCATCGAAAAACCCGATGAGCCCCCAGTAGATTTAAACAGCTTGAGATAGGTATTTAATAATCTTAATGTACCCATAGCAGAAAAGAAAGTGTAAGGCCCGGCAAGTCCATCACCTTCTTGGGTGTCACGCTCGACACACGCTCTATGCAGGCCAGCCTGCCTCCCGACAAGTTGACCCGCAATAGGTCAGTCGTTCATACCGTTATTCAAGGCTGCACCAAGAGGCAGCTACAATCTTTGCTTGGCATGCTTAACTTTGCCATGAGGATCATCCCTCAGGGGCGGTCCTTCATCTCACGCCTCTTAGCTTTCCTCTTGCAGGTGCAAGATCCCAACCAAATTCTTCAACTAGATACAGCAGCAATAGCAGATTTGTCAATGTGGGACGAATTTCTAAGTTTGCCGTATGGGTGGAAGACTGGCAGCACTGGAATGGTATATCAATGTACATTCCATCAGCATCCTCTTCTTCACCTCAGCTAGTCACGGATGCCACAGCCTCTACAGATTTTGCTGCAATTTTTGGTCATCACTGGTTTGCAGGACCATGGCCTCCAGAAATCCTCCTGATTGCCGAGTTCAGTCTGGGGCAGCACCTTGGCACGGCAAACAGTCACGTTTGCCACAATCAGGCCACGACAAATATCATAAATAAAGGCAGGTTCAAATTGCTGGCCATCATGTTCTTCCTGCGCAAGCTGGTGCAACTATCCCTACAGCACCAATTCAATGTGCACTGCATCTATATCCCCGGGCAAGTACAATACCTGGGCCGACGCACTATCCTGTTTTATCGTTGCGTAATTCTTTTTGCTGGAACCTGGAGCCGACGCGGCCACATCGCTTATTCCACCTTGGTAATCAATCACTATCTTGCAACACCCTAAAGGCCTACCATACTGCTTGGAAGTCCTACAAAACCCAGGGGCAGTATCAGGAGATCTCAAGCACATCTTTGCTTTTATATCATATTGCCTCACACAGTTGGCATTGTCACACAATACCATTAGACTCTATTTAGCTGGCATGCAGCATTTAATTTCCTTACAGGATTCCACCAAACCATCCTTGTTTGCTGTGCATGCAGTCAAAACCATCCTATGCGGTTTTCACAGACAACAACCCCAAACCAGTAGCACGTGCCTACCTGTCACCAGTGCCATTTTCAGAGAAATGTCTACCATCCTGTCACGTTCCCCTTTCAGGTTACTGCCCCAGCCTCATCATTCAAGCAGCCATCTGCCTGGCCTTCTATGGCTTCTTACGCCTGAGCGAGTTCACTGTCACCGGCCCCAGATGCCAGGTGTTACGCAGACGTCGTCTGACGCGCCACCAGAGTTACTTCATCCTGCACCTTGTGGCGTCCAAAATGCAACAGTCCAGTCCCGGGGTATATATCAAACTTTTCCAGACTCACAATGCCCGGTGCCCAGTGGCCATTCTAAATCAGTTGTTGGCTCATCTGTCCGACCTCCCGGTGTCAAGCCCGTTGCTACCTTTCCTTACTAACCCTTTAAGTGGTAATCAGTTCACCAGACACATTAGGATCTTCTTGCTTAACTTAGGCCTTGACCGCCAGCCGTTTTTTCTGAACATTTCTTCCGCATTGGAGCAGCGTGATGAAACGGGGTCTCGGACCACGTCATCAAGAGCATAGGCAGGTGGAAATTTGCTTGCTTTGCTCGATACATCCCCAATCCGGAAGCAGAAATGTCACAGGCCTTCAGCAAGCTTGCCCTGTAGGATGTTATCAGCTCAAATCCATTTCTTAGGCAAATCCCAGGTATGCAACAATTTCAATCATTCCAGCTGCAGTTATAATCAGTGTAGGCTCTTGCACGTGTGTTCTAATTGCTTTCGGGCACATCCCAAGTCTTCCTATTTGGTTAAACCCTTCAGTTCGGCATGACTAAGCCAAATTGAGGTTTCCACTTTAGGGGCTTATCTAGAGCAGTGTTTCTCAACTCCAGTCCTCGAGGCGCCCCAACAGGTCATGTTTTCAGGATTTCCATTGATTTGCACAGGTGATTTGATCAGTTTCACTGCCTTAGTAATTACCACAGCCGTTTTATCTGAGGGAAATCCTGAAAACATGACCTGTTGGGGCGCCTTGAGGACTGGAGTTGAGAAACACTGATCTAGAGGGTCACCCATACTCTGGTGTCAGGCAATTCCTGTTAGATGGGTTCACGTTTGGGTTCCACACAGCGTTAATCAAGCGGACGCACACGCTGACTTGGCTATGTGGGACCAGTTCCTGCGGGACTGGAATGGCATTTATTTACTCATTCCCCAGCCTTGCAGCACCTTGCCCAGGGTTTTCACTGATGCAGCTGCATCAAGGGGGTTTGCGGCCATGTGTGGGGTTGAATGGCTGGCTAGCCATTGGCCCCGGGAAGTTTTCCTTTTGCCTAAATTTGCACAGACTTCAGCGTTATTTGAAATCTACCCAATTGTGGCGGCAGCTGTCACCTGGGGGCCAGGCTGGGCAGGAATTTAGTCATTTTCTTCAAGGACAATCTGGCTACCGCCAACATTATCAACAAAGGCAGGTCAGGGTCCCTGGTCATTATGTCTTTCTTGCGCAGGTTGACCCACAGGTTCCATTTCCAGGGGGACTTCAGTGGCAATTTCAATAGGGCAGCTGATGCATTGTCTCGTTTTAAATTTGATAATTTTTTTCTTGCAGCACCCAGAAGCAGAGAGAGGGTGGGCAAGTTGGTTCCTCCATTTTCCCTGCTCACAATGGACTGACAAGGTTCTGGACACAGGCGATCGGTTTGGCCAATGCATCTTTATCCAGCAACACGTTCAAAGCGTACTACACGGGTTGGATGAAATTTCAAAAATTTTTGGGGCTTCATCCTTCTAGCTGTCCGTGGGACATCAAATCTGTAATGGCATTTGCGGCCTATTGCCACAGTGAGTTGGCTTTGTCCGCTAGTACCATCAAGTTGTATCTGGCAGGCCTACAGCATTTCAAGACCCTTCTAGTTCGTCCATTTTTGCTGCTCACCCTCTCAAGGCCTTGTTGAGGGGTATTCTGAAATCACAGGCTCAAGCGCAGGCTTCCAGACTGCCTATCACTGGTCAGATGGTACGGGATATTTTGGATTTACTGTCATCATCCCCTTTTGGTATAGGTCCCAGTCTGGTGCTTAAGGCTGCTGTTTACTTAAGTTTCTTTGGATTCCTGAGACCAGGGGAGGTTTCACAAGTTAATCTTCAGGCACCTTTCCTGTCCAAGGGCAGTCTCAGTAGGTATCCGGACCTTTTCGCCCTGCAGCTTAACAGTGATAAAACTAGACAGATGGGTCAAGGTTACGTGGTCAAGTTTTAATGTACCAATAGCAGATGGTGTCTGTTCAAGGTACTGGACTCACTTTCCAGATTTCTGGCTACTTCCCCACCACACAGCCATATACCTCAGGTTCTGAGCTCATTTGATCTGGACCTCAAGCAAATAATGTCTTATGGTGCAGATAACGCATCCGTCAACTATGGTATCCATCATCCCGTCTACATTAACTTAAAGAATTACTAAAGATAATTTTTTTTTTAATAACAAACATGTTATACTTACCTCCATTGTGCAGCTCGTTTTGCACAGAGTGGCCCCGAACCTGGTCTTCTGGGGTCCCTCGGTGGCTGTCTCGGCTCCCCCCCCGCAAGGACTCAACACCTTCATGCAAGCTCCCTCGCATGATGTTGAGTGCTTGCGGGAGCGCTCCCGTGATACAGCCGGCAGCCACAGCCGCTCACTCTATCACTCGGCCCCGCCCCCCGCTACACAGCATCATTGGATGTGATTGACAGCAGGGCGAGCCAATGGCTGTGCTGCTTTCAATCCATCCACTCTAGCCAATCAACGGCCAGGCTGAGTGGCGAAGAGGATGTCGGGGCGAGCGTGGGACTTTCAAGGGGTCAGGTAATTTAAAACGGGGGGGGGGGGGTATTGTCGGATGTTTTTTCACCTTAATGCATAGAATGCATCAAGGTGAAAAAACTTTTACCTTTACAACCCCTTTTAAGGTCGGAAAATTCTTTCCTTTTAGCCAGCAGGTTGCAACCGCCATCTGTTGCATAACGCTGCAAAACCTGGCTGTAAAAGGTTGATGTGTGATGTGGAAGCATTCGTAATTAAAGCCTACAATGAAGTTTCCTGCAGCGCTAAGCATGTTAAAGAACTCAAGTCATGCTTTGAATTTTTGGATATGGATTATCAGACTTTTACGACATGTACCAACACGATGGCTATCGTTATTTACAGCTTTGGATCGGTTGTTGAAGAATTGGCCTGCTGCGAAGATACACTTTATTCAAAAGGGAGAAGAGAACTGTCCATTTCTCATTTGGAATTCTATTAGGTCTCAAGAACATGGTCTTAATTCCGATTCAGATCTCACACTCCACGAATGTTACCTTTTTTTGTACACAATTTTTATGAATATATTCCAACCTGCTATCTTAAAATTGGAGAGTAACACAATGCAGTCAACTGAGATCTTTCATATTATTGAGGAAATTCTTAACAATCTTAAGTTGCAAATAACAAAGAATTTTTATTTGGCTTCAAAGTAAACCAGTCACTGAAGAATCTTCCACCAAGTTCACAGGAGGTATTCAAGAAAAATGCTTTAGAAGTTTATAAAGCATGTGTACAATATTTGGAGAACAGATTTAATTTCGGATCAGATTCCTATTTAAAGAAAATTGCCATTCTAAGTCTTAAACCTCAAGAGACTTTAACATTTGACAGTTTATGTGACATTAGGAAGATGTTGAACATAGATGTTGATGAGCTCTTCAGTGAGTTCACCATTCTAAACAAAGTTCTTCACACATTGGAGGGTCCTGATGGAGAACATTCTTTGGACCAAAGATGGGTAGCATTCTTTGAGAAATGCTCTGCACCTAATCTTCTTAAAATAGTGGAATGCATTTTAGCAATTCCTGTAAGCAATGCATTTGTGGAGCGGGTCTTTAGTGTTATGCAAAACCTTTGGAGTGATGAAATAAATTGGATGTCCTCCAATCCGGTGAAAGCAGAAATCTGCATAAAATTCAACTTTCAAATGTCTCGTATGGAAATTTATGACTTTCTAGTAAATAACAAACCACTACTAAAAGCTGCAAAGTCTAATACAAAGTACATATGGAAAAATAAATACTGTGTAGTTATTTTTAGTTTGATTTTGATGTGAACTTTGCATTGCTTGATATGCACTTTATTTTTTACTTGATCTCAAAAAAAACCTTTTTTTTTTTAAAGCAATGTCTTATTTAGTTTGGGTTCTGAAAATCAGTATTTTATTTATCAACATAAGATGGGCTGTTATTTGTTATTTATATTTTAAAAGCACTTTTTTGGGGGTTTATTAGTTATTACTACTGGATGTAGTTTTTTTGTATTGGTCATTGTTATGTATCAAGTGCACTTTGTTTCCTAAAAGTTAAAATAATATTTTACTTATGTACCAAAGTCCGTCGAATTCGTACGTGATGACATACGACCGGACTAAAACAAGGAAGTTCATAGCCAGTAGCCAATAGCTGCCCTAGCATGGCTTTATGTCCGTCGAACTAGCATACAGACGAGCGGGCTTTTCGACCGGACTCTATTTCGACGGATTATTTTAAAACATGTTTCAAATCTAAGTCCGTCCAACTTTTGAGAAAACAAAGTCCACTGGAGCCCACACACGATCGAATTGTCCGACCAAATCCCGTCCGCCAGGCAAAGTCTGCCGTAAAGTCCGCTCGTGTGTACGCGGCATTAGATGTAATAATATTTTTCTATACACAAGTAGTCTTCCAATGCATAAATAGTGTTTATAAAGTTTATTTCATCACAAAATATATGTATAGTTTATACTACAACAAAAATGCCGCTAAAGTGTTCAGGTTTGGCTTGAAGAAAAGGTGGCAACCCTATTCCTCCTGTGTGCAGACTCTGGACTCTTTTTCTGTCTCCCCTATCTCTGTCATCAGTTTCTGCAGAACATTCTTCAGTTTATTTTGCTCAATCTCAGAGGCCTCATCCAGAGTCTCCACCCGGTGTCCCTGATTTTCTCCATCCAGCCTGCAGGACATACAGATACAGGTGAAGTCCTCAATGCAGTAATACTTCAGTAGATCCTTATGGACGGAGCATGTCCTGTTCTCCAGGGATGTGGTGGGGTGGTGATTTTATGTGGACTCTCAGGTGATTGTCACACAGAGAAGCTTCACAATGCAAATCAGATATCACAGCAGGTACAGCAGTGTGAATACAATAAATAGAGAAAACCCCAGACTCCTCCTGATCTGGCTGAGCAGAATGGAAATTCTCCACTATGTTATGTTCCTCCTCAGTGCAGGCTGCTCCTGGAACTCTTCTTTGCATTCAGGATAGGTATAACCTCCAGACCCCTGTGTATTTAACACACGACCAATACAGTCCCGGCAGAAGTTGTGTCCACATTTTAGGGTAACAGGATCTTTAGAACTGTTCAGACAGAACATCCCAGGTTCTTTCTCGGATCAGCAGACACCATCCTTAAATTCAGAAGAGAGAAATGAAAGTAAAAGTCTCTGATACTCAGTAACCAGTTTTGTACATTCCTACACATGGTAAGACTGAGACTGAAAGTTACCATAGATGGACCAACATTTGGCTATTTAACAGGGACTGGCTGAATTTTGATCCACCTATGGCTGCTCCCACAAGAGAGAAGTCAGTCTAATGATCAGCTTCTCTCTAATGGGAATATTAATTGATCAATGTATTCTGATAGAGGAGGATTCCCCACTGTCAGGATACAATGGCACAGTGGGGAGGATCCCTCCATCAACCTTGCTTGTGTGTATGGGAGGAATACATTTTTTTTCTTTTCAGCCACCAGGTTGATTTGAAAATAAATAAATATATCAAACAATCCATGTGTAGTCATGTGTTTCCTCCCCCCCCATCCCTCCCCCTTCCCCTGTTTTCATCTCCCCTCCCCCTCTCCTTCCTCCCTTTTTGTGTCTTCCTTCTCTTTGACCACACATGCACACTTTATTGGTTTCCTTATCACCACACTTTACCACTTATTAGCACTTTCATGATTATTATTTATAATTTATGCCTAGTATATTGATGTTTATTATCCATCATTCTAATTAGAGATGGTCCTTTGCACTCCCCCTTGACAGCTGTGGGGGGAATTTTTGGGATTCTGTCGTTAGGTGCATCCTGGTCCATCTGGGTGAGCAGATCTTCTTGCACTTATACTTATTGTCACGCCTTGCAATAGTTTGTTTCTCCCTACATTGTTCTTTCTTTAATATATTGTTCTCCCATAGACCTCCCATCCTCCTGAAGAAGCGGTTACACTGCAAAACCGGTGGAGGAATATCTATACCCCACCTTAACAGAAACTGTACCGGGGAAACCTGCTATTAGTTCGTTTTGTGTGGTGTATACTATATTTTATAGTTTGTTTTGTATACATTCCCCTTCTTTTAATATACTGTTTGTACATTGTTACAGAATAAAATTTGTATTTTATCAAATTAATTTTGTTGTTATATCAGTACCGAGAAAGTCCATTCAATGTCTTTGGGTGTCTATGTGTATGGGTCAGCCTTGGCAACAACCCCCACATCTCCACCCTACCCAATTACATATGTAGCCAGTCCGATATTCCCAAAGCTATCCTAATGGGAAGCTCTGAAAGCCAACAGCCAGTCATAGGTAGCGGAGAAATGCCCTGCTTCCCAAAGCATACAGTAGTCTAATAGTCATAGGAATCCTTATATAGAGGAAAATAGATGATAAATGGGAGGATTCCTGACAATAATCTCCACATCTGGTGGGAAATAAAAGACATTTAATAAGCTGTGGAAACATTGTTTAGTCTACGATTACAATAACGACACATTATGGTTTATTTACTAAAGCTGGAGAGTGCAAAATCAGGCTCACTTTTGCATAGAAACCAATCAGATTCCAGGTTTCATTGCCAAAGCTTACTTGAACATGCTGAGGTTAGAAGCTGATTTAGCACTCTCCAGTTTTAGTAATTAAACCCCAAAGTGCCTAATCCACCCAAGATTTATCTTGCCTACCTCACTTGAAATGAACCAATCAGATGAACAATATACAGGATGTCGGCACTAATTTTCAGCTGAACTAGAAGACCCTTTATGAGGACAAATATTCCTGTCCACCTTTTTATGAATATCAGCTTCCATCCCTTATTCCACTCTTTAATTCAGATAAATCCCTCATCCAGCCTCATCCCCATGCACAATCTGCTGCAGCTCTGCATACAAAGCGATCAGCTTCCAGGTTTCAGTTCTCATGTACACTGAGGGCGGTTTTGAATTTGTGTGAGAACTGAACTCGCACAATTTCAAACCCAGATGTCCGTGCAAGTTCAGGGGCGATTTGACAAACATCTATGTGGGTTTTTGCAAATTGCCTCCAAAGTTGCCAAAAGTAACAAGAAACTACTTTTGGGAATCGGTACGGCGCCGATCGGACGGTGCCATTGCCAGCAATAGGATCTGATTTGGCATGTCAAATCAGCCCAATGTGAATGGGGGCTTATTGTCAAAGCTTATGTAGCACTAACTCACGGTGGAGCTGTTGATTTAAAGTGGGCTGTTACTGTCACCTTTTTACCTGTAATTTCACCAGTACCGGGACTAGGGTCCAGTTGAGCTTATTATCAGACAATGTAGGCACCAGTCACTTGAGTACTTTTCCAATGCTTTAATGGGAGATAACTGGAAGAAGTAGCAAGAAAGAGGTAGAAGAAGAGTTGCAGGGAAGTTGAAATACCTTTTCTTGGTGTAGCACTAAGGAATTGAAATCTTAGAGATGAATATATTTTCCTTTCAGGATTAAATCTTTGCCCGCCGGATAGGTCTCTCTCACCAACCTAGCAGCCAGAAAGCAGCACAAACAAAAAGTCTCTGCCACAGACTTGAGTGAAATAAAACCCGTACGATCCTCTGCCACAGGATGTAGTAGTTTTCGATGAAACAGCAAACACAGTGCCAGAACCTTTAAGCCGACCCGGCAGTACTTGTGCGGTAGGGTAGTTTAGGATACGTCCTCCAATCGAGTCACCAGGCCCTTCTTAAGACCAGCCTTGCATAGTCCCTTCCATGATGGGTCCTCCCCTGGATCTTCCCGATTGTCCAGCTTCTTCTCGCAGGACAGACAGCACAGGACCATCCCAGCAACAGCAGGCCTCTGGGTCTACCCGCCCGGCTGCAGAAACGCAACCCTCCAGGCTGGAGGGCAAGAGGTAGAACTCACTGACACATACCTCTAGGCGAAAGAACTGAACTCTCTAAAACATGGCGTCTGTCCCATAAATACCCTCTCCCAGAATGCAACTCGGAGGACCACCTCCACCGAGTTATCTCCGGGACTCATACACTTCAGCTTGTTGCTTTTACAACACCAACCCATGGTGACAACGACACCCACAGGCACAGTGTGAAACTACACGCAACACAGCCAAACTGGAACAGAGGCTAACTCTGACAATAAACTAAATCTGAACTATGTACAGAACAGATGACCCACTAAATTTACCTATAAGTAAATCAACCTCGCTGCATCTCTTCTTAGACAGTATAGTACATACCAAACTCATCCTACATAGAACACTGTGTAGGGCTCTCCTTATAGAATACAACCCTGCAGAGTTTGTCCTGTGTACTGCACTGTGTCTGGCTCGCATCCCCCTCCTGTCTTCCTGCACACACTACTGAAGTCTTGTTCTGAGTCCGGCAGTTGTAATCCACCTTTCCTTCTTCCACCCAGAGCTCTTCCTAGTCTATGGATCACTTCTCAGTTCACAGCTCTTCCCAGTCTATGGATAACTCCTCAGGTCAGAGCTCTCCAGTCTATGGATCACTCCTCAGGTCAGAGCTCTCTCCAGTCTATGGATCACTCCTCGAGTCACAGTTCTCCCCAGTCTATGGATTGCTTCTCAGTTCAGAGCTCTCCCCAGTCTATGCATTACTCCTCCCATCACAGCTCTCCCCAGTCTATTGATTACTTCTTAGGTCAGCACTCGACCCAACTCAGAGTGAGAAGGGAAGTTTCTGTCCCACTGCCAGATCACAGCTCTGTATACAGTGTAAGAGAGGGCACCTTCACCTAAATGCAGATTGTGTACAGAACAAGTGATATAAATTAGGAGTAACATTTTTGCAGTCTTGTACTCATGGGCAGGACTGGGGCAGAAAACAGCCAGGTGGGCTAGCATTCTGCAAGTAGAACTGGGATCAGTTAGCCACAGGAAGGCAGAAGAAAGTGTGTTTGCTGTTCACTTCATTTGTGCTACTGTGTTAGAGGCTGCAAGTCTCTGCCTGTAAGGGGCCTGCACTGAACTAGCGAAAACGGTTCGTTCCCTAAGGAGTTAATCATTAGGAGCTGTACATAAGAAACCAAAAGTGTGCAGAAGGACATGAGAGGAAGAATCTGTAAATAGGGAGGAAGCTGTCCTTAACCACTTCAGCCCCAAAAGATTTGGCTACTCAATGATCAGACCATTTTTAGCGATTTGGCACTGCGTCACTTTAACTGACAATTGCGCAATCGTTCAGCGCTGTACCCAAACAAAATGTACGTCTTTTTTTTCCCCACAAATAGAGCTTTCTTTTGGTGGTATTTGATCATCTCAGCAGTTTTTCTTTTTTACGCTATAAACAAAAAAAAAGCGTCAATTTTGAAAAAGACAATATTTTGTACATTTGCTATAATAAATATCCCCAATTTTTCTTTACAAAAAAGCTAATTTTTTCCTTGGTTCAGGCCTGATATGTATTATTCTTCATATTTTTGGTAATAAAAATCGCAATAAGCTTATATTGATTGGTTTGCGCAAAAGTTATAGCATCTACAAAATAGGGGATAGATTTACCGTATATACTCGAGTACAAGTCGAATTTTTCAGCCCTTTTTTTTGGGCTGAAAGTTTCCCTTCGACTTATACTGGAGTCCGCGCCATCTGTCTGCATGATCAGCGTGTCATGCAGGCAGACGGCGGCCGGCGTGTGATGATAATGCACGGAGGCTATTCCAGCTTTCAAAAGCCGCGCCTCCTGCTCTTCTGTGATAGGCTGAACAGCTGTCAGTGTACAGCCTATCACGGACATTCTCTAATCCTCGTCCGTGGTATGAGAATGAAAGAATGTCCGTGATAGGCAGTCAGCGGTCAGCCTATCACAGACATTCTCTAATCCTCGTCCGTGGTATGAGAATGAAAGAATGTCCGTGATAGGCAGTCAGCGGTCAGCCTATCACAGACGAGGGAGGAGGCGCGGCTTTTGAACTGTGGAATGGCCGCCGAACAGTATCATCACACGGCCGCTGTCTGAGGATGGAGATCGCCACAGGGAGGAAGGAGATTGCCACAGGAAGGCTACACAGGACACAGGTAGGCTGCACATGCACACAGGACACACATGTACAGGACACACATGTACAGGGTACAGGTAGGCTGCACAGGACACAGGGAGGCATGCTGCTGCAGATGGACATTATTGACCCTCTGCATTTCTCACCCTCGTCTTATACTCGGGTCAATAAGTTTTTCCCAGTTTTTTGTGGTAAATTAGGGGTCTCGACTTATACTCGGGACGACTTATACTCGAGTATATACGGTATAGCATTTTTTTTTACTAGTAATGGTGGTGATCTGCGATTTTTATCGGGACTGTGACATTAAGGCGGACACATCGGACACTTTTGACACTATTTTGGGACCACTGATCACTGTATATATGAAAGTGCTATAAAAATGCACTGATTACTGTGTAAATGACACTGGCAGGGAAGGGGTTAAACACTAGGGGGCGATCAAGGTGTTAAGTGTGTCCTAGGGAGTGATTCTAACTGTGGGGGTATGGGCTCACTACAACTTGACAGAGATCATTGCTCCTGATGGCAGGGAGCAGTAGATCTGTCATGTTGCTAGGCAGGACAGGAAAATGCTTTGTTTACATAGGCGTCTCCCAGTTCTGCCACTCCGTGTCATGCTAGCAGGCCCCCTGGCGGACATCGAGTCTGTGGGACCCGTGGGCGCTCACGCGCCCACAATGCCCACATCTTAAAAGGGGACGTACAGGTACGCCCATATGCGCAGCCATGACATCGTCCTGCGCTGGTCGGCAAGCAGTTAAAATATTTTACAGCATTTTGGTTAATAATACCCTAGTTGCCCTGTTCATTGTGAATATTGAGCAATGCTAGACTGTAAAATCTGTATCTGTTCATCTCGCATGTAATCCTAGGTATTATATATGGAGTGCCTTTCCTAAAAAGCTTGCAAACTATGACTCTAATATACTTTTTTCCCTCTGTAAATAAAACACTTTTCCATCATATTGTCATTCACACAGTCCAAGAGTGGTGCTCAGAAATATAAAAAGGCTAAGGAAAAGCAAATGAAAATTCAAAAACTGCCTAAAATAAGTCACTTCTTTTCCACTCCTAAAACTGTGGCTGAAAGTCCTAGAGATAGCAGGGGGGAAACTGAAAAAAAGTATTCAGGAAAGTGTAAATATCTCAGGGATCAGTCAGTGAAGAAACTTTCTCTACTGAATTTTCACTAGAAGATGACAGCAGTAATCCACTTGAAGGCTGTAGCACAATACAAGACCAACCTCTTGGCACCACCCCACATACTGATGAAGATTTAGATTTGGTGACCAGTAGAGCATCTTCAGGTGGTGCTATTGAAATTAGCATTGTTGGTGAAAAATATTTGACTGATAGAGGACAACACCCAGTCACAACAACAGATCCAAATGTTAAACGGTTTATATTAGCTCATGGCCCATGCAGACCGCGTGGACCTTTCCCCCCCGGGATGATGATACTAAACCCCCATACACACGATCGGACCTTGTACAAAGGGCGTTGTCCCTGAACTTGTATTGCATACAGACGGTCGGACTTTTAGGCAACAAACACGAACGTAGTGACGTTACAACATACTGACTACACTTCAAAAGAAGACGTTCAATTCTCCGGCGTCACCATTCGGGCTCCTTCCGCTAATTTGTAATTAGTAGACATTTGGTCAGTACAGATTTGCGGTTTCCAGTTCCGTGCATTACTTTGCGTTTCCGACCGTTTGTAGGGCAACCAGCCATGTTGCGCAATCCTAGGAGAGAGCATGCTGTTTATGGGCTTGAAGTTCTTGCTGTGACTGCAGCCCGGTCCAGGAATAATCGGAATAGTAGGATGAGGAGTATTTGGGCCAAAACTTGGCTACTTAATCGTGACCAATTTAGCCATATGCCCTTGCTGCGTGAGCTGCAGGAGAATAATCCTAATGATTATCGGAATTATCTCCGGATGACGAACTCCTGCTTTTAGCAACTATTGTCATTGCTGTCCCCCTATATCATGAAGCAGGACACCTGCATGAGGGCTGCTATTCCAGCAGAGCAAAGGCTCATAGCCACCTTACGCTATTTGGCGACAGGGAGGAGTCTCCAGGATATCAAGTTTACCACTGGTATCTCTCCCCAGGCTCTGGGAGTGATTATTCCTGAGACATGTTGTGCTATTATCCAAGTCCTGTAGAAGGACTATATTTGTGTAAGTGTTTTGCTTTAATATCACCTTCATGTTTTCTAATGTATTTTCTAAATTTTGTATTCCATCCTTCCCATTTTTGTAATATGCTGTGAATAAATGTCCTCATGCATGCTGTAACCTTTTGGTGGCCTACATGCATATTTTCCTTCACTAACCTCCCCAGCATGCTTCCCTAGGCCCATACACACCTAGCCTAGTAACTTAACACTATTTTTTATGCTTCATTTTTATGTTTACCCCAAACACCCCCTAAAATGTGTGCCAATCTTATTCCTGTCCTTTAAATTCATGCAGAGTGCAAGAGTCCCTTTTTGGTGGTGCAAACACTTATCCCCCCCCCCAAAAAAAAAACCCCAAAAAAAACAAAACAAAACAAAAAAAAAAAAAAACAGAGTCAACCGATAGAACTACTCTATCTGCTGATTTTGATAAATGCATACACAGTATACCTTATTTGTTGAGTTAAGATTGCTGCCTAAATTCTCAAAAGCATGTAGTGCAAGGGCCTGCCTGATTACCTTCAAAAGGTCCAACATTCGTTATGATGTATTTAGCATTATGAGGGGCTCCCACCATCCCTGTGCGGTTTTCATTATGAAGGGCTCCCACCATCCCTGTGCTGTTTTCATTATGAGGGGCTCCCATCATCCCTGTGCTGTGCTGACTTCCTGGGTTTTTAACTTTATCATAACGAATAATCATAATTAACGAACATTGTTATTATTTTGTCCGATTTATCTCAAAATGTGTATAGATTTGGACAATGTGCATTCTTATTTGTGTATTATGCCACTTCTTACCTGTCCACTGGCCTGCCAATCTTCTAAAGGTGGATGGTCAGGCAAAATTACACTTAATTTTTAATGCATTTAGCTCTCATGGAAGTGTAGAGGTTTACTTGTCAAAAACAGCTACCCATTCAACTCCCCCCTCCTAACATTTTTAGAATGTGCCACCAGAGGGGGTGAGGGAGCATATAATTATAACTTATCCTTTTTTGTAAATACACATTTAACTCCACACATTTTTTTTTTCCACAAACAGGCATGTTCTAAAACAGAACTTGCAAAGTTCAACTTTTCCAAAATTAGGCAAATATCACACTTTTTGTTTTTCTTTATTTTCTTTACTTTTTTTTTTTAAGCAAATTATATATAATTTTTTTTTTGGATTTTTTTTTAAAGAAATTATATAATTATTTATTTTTTATTTTTTTACAAAATAACCATGTTTACAAAAATAACAGACAACTAGGGAACTTACAAAGTTCTAGATTTGAATGTGGACAACATCATGCAGCAGGAAATGAAGAACATGATAAATGTTTTGTGACGTAAAAAGGGTTTATATTCTACCCAAAACATCCTTCATGATCTTCATTTGCTGCTGCATTCTGCCCAGGCAATTCCTCATGGCATCAATTTCACCATTCCAGCCCATGATCTCCCCAATGAGCCTTTGGGCGCTGTCCGTCGTGAAACGGTCTGCTTCTTCTTCCACAACCAGACCATCACCTAAAAATGTGTTAAAAAAACATGTATTTAGAAATATGCAGGCATACATAGATTACCTGAAGCTGGGGTGTCAGACACTCACCTGGTGAGGTACACTCTCCCACTTCCTCCACCTCTTTTTCCTCCACATCCTCAGTGACGCTTGGGCTGGTTTTGCATTGAGGTAGCGGGTCCTGGCAGGGTTGGGGGTCCCGGAGAGGTTGAGGGTCCTGGCGACCCTGTTGTCTGCGTCTTTTATCCCCTATGAGAAAGAAACAAAAGGTATACTTAGCACACAGATATTTGTGGCCACAAATAGGAATATGAAACATTGCTTTCAAGTGGTGTACAATTGTTTGTTTAGGAAGAGAACCAAGTTGAAGACATGATTAAAATTCCCTTTTACCCAAAATGCAATACTTACCTTTTTTGGCCAAGTTTCTCTGGTGTCCCACACTAGTGCTCCTGAGTCCAGATGTGTAAACAGCTGCTGAGTGTCCTCTCATTACATTCCACTGATCTATTTAGCAATTAATTCAAATTTCAAAGACATCTAGACAACAATGTCTTAAACTTCGTTCAGACAAATTATCATGACCAAATCAGTCATAAGCCTATATCAGCTAAAATCATTGTATTTATTGGCAAACAACCCCTTTTGTCCCTGCAAACGTCATTTCCTAGCTACGAACATTATTTCACACCTACAAACATTAAAGTACAACAGTAAAAGAAAAACACATGGAGCAGTATGCAAGTGAATAATCTTAAATAGGACACACGACAAGTACTTACTTTTTCGAAGTACCTTCTTAATTTTGAGATACTGATCCGGCTCCCCGTTTTTTATGTTGGAGCAGCACTTCCCCAGTAGGTCCTTCTTTCGCCGTACACCAAACTTGCGGTCCAGAGTCCTCACGACATGAGACAGGATTTTGTTTTTTACTAAATTAGGATGGGCATATGGACCATTTTTCCCATCATAATCCTCCCTAATTAAAATGTCCACCATCTCCACCATTTCAGCAAAGGCCTCTATTTGACATACTCCTTGAGTCTGGGGGCAGCAGTGAAGAGGAAGAGGGACAACTTGAGGAGGATATTCACACACAAGTCCAAAATGAAGTGCAGGCTTATTTTGCTGAGAAGCCACTTCCGAAGGAGGGAAACCCTTTGAATTGGTGGAAGGGTAACCAAGATAAATATCCTACTTTGGCAAAACTTGTGAAATCCTTCTTGTGCATCCCAGGCACCTCCACTCCATCAGAGCAATATTTTTCTGCTGCAGGCAACATTGTTTGTAAAAAGAGAGCCAGCCTTAGCCCCGAGCATGTTAACTTTTTTACATTCAAACGCAAAGTTTCTTGAACAGTTATAGTTCACCTCTTTTCAGAGTATTTGTTGTTGTGTACTACTGCAAAGTTATGTAATGTTAATGTTAAATGTTTGTTATTCTGCAGTTTGAGTGTAACACTCAGTTTTTTCATCATTATTTTTAAATAAACAAAAAAAAATGGCACATTATGTTTTTTTATGATTTTATCCGATTAATCGAAAAAATAATCGGCCGATAAATCGATTATGAAAATAATTGTTAGTTGCAGCCCTACTTTAAGCATTATAAAAATCACTGCTCGCGAAAAAACGGCCGTTTTTCAAAATTTGTTTGGCATGTACATGTCCCCTGGGGCAGGACCCGGGTCCCCAAACACTTTTTATGACAATAGACAATACCATGCATATAAGCCTTTAAAATTAGCACTTTTGATTTCTCACATAGACTTTTAAAGTGTGTTCTGTGGCTTTCAAATTTGCCACGAACAACCAAAAGTGTTTGCTGTTCGGCAAACTGGCGAACAGCCGATGTTTGACTCAAACTCCAAGCTCATCCCTAATTGCCATAAAAAGTTTGGGAATCTGGGTCCATGGACTTTAATGTTTAAAAGTGAAACAATAAAAGTGAAATATTCCTTTACATTTCGTAACTGGGTGGGGGTGTGGATGTCTATAGTATGCCTGTAAAGTTGTGCATGTTTCCCGTATGTAAAAACAGTTTGAGAGCAAAATTACATTTCCAAAGTAAAAAACTGACAATTAAAAGTACTAACGGTAGCGACACAATTTTTAAACATACCTTATTTTCACGGGTACTCTCGTAACGTTCGTCTCGCGCCTAAACAGAACGTAACATTACATCACACGCTCATTCAATTTATATACACTACCTATGCGTGAAAACTCCGCTCTCCGAACGTCATGACGCATTCGTTCGTACCGCGTGTTAACTTGACACATGCGTGAAACTCCGCTGGCGTCGTCCGCCCCCTGACGTTCTTTTTCTATAATATTCCCCGCCCCTTCTCTCTTCGGTGCGCAGTGAGGAGCAACATGGTGGAGACACAGATGGAGGATTCCCTAAACATAGTGTTTCAAGGCATTTCTCCACACACCACCAAAAAAATCCGGCATTGCTAAAATTTTGGGCTATAGAAAAATACAATGCACACTGGAGAGGGAGTAATAAGGTGAAAGAACTAAGCAACAGGAATCAAGATGAATTTTTAATATGCGTACACTCAAGCCGCTAGGCTTAAACATAGATTTTGACTTAAATTGTTTTATATCTGACTATTAAATATTTTTTTAGCATTTTTTAGTTTTTAATATAAATATATATATATATATATATATATTTAATATTTTTTTTAGATATATATTTTTGAAATAAATGTAAAATCAATCTGGAAGCAAATTTTAAAATAATTAATTTGTTCAGGAAGAGATAATAGTTAAAGGTTTATATATTTCAAATATGGATATGATATGTGATCTGATTAGTATTGAGACTTTATTAGATATCTCAGCAAAAGGTGAAGTTCCATGTGATAGGCAGTAGGGGGAGTAGTATACGTTATAATGAATGAATATAAATCTTTTAAATGTTAATATGCATTGTTTTAATTAGGAAGTCACTTTTTAAATTAGTATAGCCTATGGTTTCTTATTAGATCTTTTAAGGGTTTTTTATTAAAGTTTTTTTTTAAAGTTTGTTAATGCAGGTAGTATAATAATTAACCATAGAAAGATTTGTGAATGATCATTAATGAACAAGGGAGATCGCTCCATTGACATGATGATTGCTATGGCAACAAATACACACACACGCTATAAGTATACGGCAGATGGAAAGGACGGGTATCCTTGAAAAAGTCACGTGGCAGTGACGTAACATGTAGGAGGAGCCTGTGAAGTCTAGCACCTGAAGTGTGTGAATTGGCGGCGTTGTAGGTAGCGCCGTACAGCTGTATTCTTGTCTGCAACCTGATCAACTTACAAAGCGATCCCAGTGAGAAGGAGTCTGTGAGTGCAGCAACTCTATTTGCATTATAGTATCAAATGAATTTTTAAACCTCTGTGCAATGGATATTTTTATCTTTCTCCACATGTCCGGAATATGAGTGGAGCAGTGAATAACGTTGAAGAAGTGTAAGCAGTAAAAAGTAACATTTTTTTTGACACTTTCTTATTTTTTTGTTTCAACTTTGTCACAAGCTAATTGACACTGATCTGTGTGATTACACAACACATGAAAAAAAACTGTTTAAACCTCACAGGAAGGATTTTTAGGATTAAGGAAGGATTCTCACATTATTATTTATTTGTGTAGAAACTTTATGAAACGATATATGCAATTAGTTTTTGTTATATTTAATTAGTCTGTACTTAATTTATTTAATTCATTTATTTATTATAAGGAGTTTCTAGCTGGTTTAAACACATGCACATTTGAGGAAAGTTTATCACTGTGCGTCTTTTATGAGCACATTTATGCACAATGGTGGGATTAGTCTAATTTATTTATTTAATTATGCAGTAAGTACTATTAGAAGTGTATTTTATTTCATTTTAATTTTTACTGCTACCGTTTCTGTGGAAATTTTATGAGAGTATCAGAAGCATATATATTTTTATCCTTTACTTATATGGGAATACGAGGATAATATTAGCGCAACTGACCATTTTTACTATTTACAGATGTGTGATGGTCATCTAGTGGGGAGGAAAGGCCAGAGGCACAAATATCACGATCCAGGAGGAGGAGATGTTAGGCCACCAATATAGTATCCCTGTAAAGGGGCGCATGTTTCCCGTGTTTAGAACAGTCTGACAGCAAAATGACATTTCAAAGGCAAAAAAGTCATTCAAAACTACTCGCGGCTATTAATGAATTGTCGGTCCAACAATACACATAAAAGTTCATTGATAAAAACGGCATGGGATTTCCCCACAGGGGAACCCCATAACAAAAAAAATGATGTAGGGTCCCCCCAAAAATCCATACCAGGCCCTTATCCGAGCACGAAACCTGGCATCCTTACCATTTCACATGGGGGGTATGCCGGGATCTGGGGGTCCCCTTGTTAAAGGGGGCTTCCAGATTCCGATAAGCCCCCCCGCCCGCAGACCCCCACAACCACTGGCCAAGGGTTGTGGGGATGAGGCCCTTGTCCTCATCAACATGGGGACAAGGTGCTTTGGGGGCTACCCCAAAGTACCCTCCCAATGTTGAGGGCATGTGGCCTGGTATGGTTCAGGAAGGGGGGCACTCTCTCGTCCCCCCTCTTTTCCTGGGGCCTGCCAGGTTGTGTGCTCGGATAAGGGTCTGGTATGGATTTTTGGGGGGCCCCACGCCATATTTTTTTTAGAATTTGGTTCGGGGTTCCCCTGTGGGGAAATCCCATGATGTTTTTATCAATGAACATGTATGTGTATTGTCGGACCGGCAATTCATTAATAGCCGCGAGTAGTTTTAAATGACTTTTTTCCCTTTGAAATGTAATTACTGTCAGACTGTTCTAAACACGGAAAACATGCGCCCCTTTACAGGCATACTATAGACACCCCCCAGGTACGAAATTTAAAGGAATATTAAACTTTTATTGTTTCACTTTATGCATTATTAAAATCACTGCTCCTGAAAAAAAGGCCGTTTTTTAAAACTTTTTTTGCATTGATCCATGTCCCCTGGGGCAGGACCCGGGTCCCCAAATACTTTTTATGACAATAACTTGCATATAAGCCTTTAAAATTAGCACTTTTGATTATTCATGTTCGAGTCCCATAGACTTTAACGGTTTTGGCGTATTCAAACAAATTTTTTTGCCTGTTCGTATGTTCTGGTGTGAACCGAACCCGGGGGGGGGGGGGGTATTTGGCTCATTACTGATGGCAATTAGCTTGCATATTATCCATTAAAATGATCACTTTTGAATTCTCCCCTAGACTTTTATAGGGTGTTCCGCGGCTTTAGCATTTGCAGAAAAAAACATAAACGGTTTGCTAGTTGGCGAACGGGCGAACAGCCAATGTTCAAGTCAAACTCATGTTCGACCCGAACATACAGCCCATCCCTACTGCATGAATAAAGGCCTATATTGTGACCAGATTATGAGCTATACGCCACCCATTATGGTTTGTCTTGTGTTCTGTTTTGCAGACATCTGATACTTGTCACCAAAATGATGAAGTCAACTTAGAATTCACATGAATTTCTTAGCCAGTTTATTGAACAATACAGAGATCTCCCGTGTCTGTGGCAAGTAAAAAATAAAGATTATGGCAATAAAGCCAAGAGGATGGCAGCAATTGATAAACTGGAGGAATTTGCAAAGACTGTGTACCCCAGAGCAAACTACAGTTTGATAAAGACCAAAATTGGGGGCCTCAGAAGTATGTATTACAGGGAACGAAAGAAGATTGACGAATCAAAAAAATCAGGAGCAGCAGCTGAAGATGTCTATGTTCCCAAGCTGTGGTATTTCAACAGCCTCCATTTTTTGTCGGATCAAACTGTACCATGCAGATCTCTCTCTACACTACCCTCTGCATCAGCCGAGGCCACCGATACTGAGCCTGATCCTACACAGGATGAAGAGGAGGAGCTCAGCTTGACCCAGGTATAGCATGGTTTAAAAGCTTGCCTAAAAAATATAAATGATTTAATTAGATGGTAGCAATGCATAGTAATTTGTTGTCTTAAAAAAGTGAGTTCCATATCAATAGACAGTAGTGGCCAAAAAGGATTAGGACAAGAATGAGAAATGCTGGGGTCAGAATGATAGTCTTTACTATTTGGACACATTCCAAATTAAAGAGTCATGACCTGAAAAGTGTTTGCGATTGATGTCCAAAAATTAAAATGAGGTTGGTTTTACACACACAGGAACTTTTGAGCCAAGAAGAGCCTGGGCCCAGCAGCCAGACGACAACTGAGTGCAGGATCCCTCCCCTGCATCCTCCCAAAAAAAGGGCCAGGAAGAGCCATCAACCTGGATGAGACCACAGCTGAGTTCTTAACTAGGGCTACTTCTGTGATTACCACAGCACCCGATAGTGCTGAAGGGTTTGGCTGTTTTACTGCTAATAAGCTCCGTGAGCTTGACGCAGATCAAAGGGAGCTATGTGAGGGGCTAATCATCCAGCTCTTCAGCAAGGCCAGGAAACAAGAGCTAACCAGTAAATCTCATGTGTGTGATTTGGACCACACACCTCCACCTCCTCCACAACAAGCCTACCCACCCCAGCAAGCCCACCCACCTCAGCAGCATGGTGGTCAGTGGCAAAATCAGCCCCAGGATCCACAACAAGGCCAGTGGTCTGGGGAGTTTAGGGGCTACTAATTTAGCATGTTGTATTTTTTGATTTGAGTATGATTTAATAGGCTAAATTTTTTTTATTTTCTGTGTATCATTTGCTCTTTTTGTTTCTAATTTATAATTTTTTTATTGTGATGACAGAGAATATGTCTATTAATTTATTAATTGTATGCACAATAAACAAAATGGCCAAAAAAAAGACAACATTTTTTTTATTGATATCACTAGAACACAAATCCAAAGTAAAATATGTTTGTCTGTACTCTGTCAGTATCACCAGCAAAGCAGATTCATTATTAAGCTATTAAAAAGAAGAAGAGAATGGTGCACTGCATTTAGAAATGTCATAATTTGACATGATAAGAATGTGCTATCTCCATTACGAACGCTAGTTTTACAAGACCCACCGCTTCGTGCTGGTCCTTGCTTCCGAGCATGCGTGTTTATACTTTGGACTAAAGTCCGATGGTTTTTGTGTACACACGATCGGACTTTGCTCCATCGGACTTTTGTTGCCGGAAAGTTTGTCCTTTCGTACAGCCAACAAAAGTCCGATGAAAACAGAAAAAGTTGGTCCGATGGAGCGTACACACGGTCGGATGTTGCTCCAAACAGCTAATTTGCATGTTTGTTGTCAAAAAGTCTGATAGTGTGTACGGGCCTTTAGAAAAGATGCTTTTCTGAAAGTTATTATGAGCGAGTCACCAAGACAGGGCTTAAACTACCTTTTATTTTGGCTTTGTTAATCTCCAAAGTTTAATGCAGCGTACTGTGAACCATGCTGGTTGTTGACAGACCATAAAAAAGTAGGATTTGAACCTGCATGGGCAAAAAGGGATCCAGAAGTGGCAGAGGCTGTCTGCTAAAATTCAGCTCCATACATCTTCACAAACTCACATGGAGGCATGTGTACTCTATGATCAGTGGAGGCAAAATAAAACATTTGATGTGGAAATTGTAAAACAAATTTTGATGGGAAAAAAAACTTTTGGAGGCAGGTCCTACAAGGAATTGTAATGGCTAATCTAGCCTTTTGTGGTCACAGAGAGCGCCTGGGAGAGGTTAACAATGGAAACTTTCTCTCCATTATAAAGCTACTTGCCGAATATGACCCAATTTAAAAAAATTACCCCAAGGCACATTTAACCACTTCAGCCGGGGAAAAATTTGCTGCTCAATGACCGGGCCATTTTCAGTGGTAAGGCACTGCGTCGCTTTAACTGACAATTGTTTGGTCGTGCGATGTTGTACCCAAACAAAATTGAGGTCTTTTTTTCCCACAAATAGAGCTTTCTTTTGGTGGTATTTGATCACCTCTGCAGTTTTTATTTTGTTGCACTATAAACAGAAGAAGAGCGATCATTTTGAAAAAAAAAAAAAAAAAAAAACCACAATATCTTTTACTTTTTGCTATAATAAATGTCCCACATTTTTTTTTCAATAAAAAACTAAGTTTTTCCTCAGTTTAGGCCGATATGTATTCTTCTACATACTTTTGGTAAAAATAAATAAATATAATTGTATATTGATTGGTTTGCACAAACAAGTTATAGTGTCTACAAAATAGGGGATAGATATGGCATTTTTATTATTATTATTATTTTTTTACTAGTAATGGCGACGATCTGTGGTTTTATCGGGAATGCAATATTTGGGCGAAAAAAATCTGACACTTGACACATTTTTGGGACCATTCACATTTATTCAGTGATCAGTGCTATAAAAATGCATTGATTACTGTATAAATGTCATTGGCAGGGAAGGGGTTAACACTAGGGGGTGATCAAGGGGTTAACTGTGTTCCCTAGGTGTGTTCTAACTGTAGGGGGATGGGACCGTCTAGGAGGAGAGAGATCGGTGTTTATACTCTCTGTCTCTACTCCCCTGAAAAGAACCGGGATCTGTGTCTTTACATGCACAGATCCCGGTTCTCGCTCTGTCACGAGCGATCGCAGATGACTGGTGGTCACCGCACCCGCAGGGCACTTACATCGGCTCCGGGCACACGCTGCAGATGCGCGCTCACCCCTAGTGGTCAAAAGGTGAAGAGACATAAGGTTACACAGGAGGTGAGATTGAAAAAAGACACAAGTCCAACCTATGTGTGTGATTAAAGGTAAAGTCGTTTCGCCCAGCCGTGCCATTCTGCCTCAGTAAAACTGCGGTGGCTGGTGGGCAAGCAGTTAAATATTTGAGCCTCAAAATACAAAATGAGTTAATAGAAATTCTGTCCAATAAAGTGCAAAGTTAAATTGTTTCTGAAAAAAACAAACAAAAAAAAACAAAACAGAATACAATTCTATAATAATGGACACAGCCCAGGACATATCCAAAGTAGATCAGATATTTGGATATGTGTCTGTGGAAAGAGATACGAATCGGAGAGCCTGCAGTATAACAATAAATGAGGCTTTCTTAGGGTTCCATGCCATTGAAGATCAGAGCGCAGCACAGATTGCTAGCAATATTGTGGCCTGCATAGAGAGCAAGGGCCTTGAAATATCAAAGTGTCGTGGTCAGGGGTATGATGGTGGAGCAACAATGAGTGGTGCTTATTCTGGTGTGCAGGCTCGGATAGCAAAGATGGAAAATAATGCCATCTATGTTCATTGTGCAGCACACAATTTAAATCTCGTCATTCAGGATGATGTTTCTGACATAACAGAAGTTTCTAGATTTTTTGATGTGGTGCATAATTTATACACCTTCTTTGGGGTAAGTGTACGCAGATGGGCCTCTCTCTCTCATCATTCACATCTGAATCCTCAGTCACACTGACATGGCTTTGCCCTATATGGCGGTCTTCTAGACATGATTCCCTGATTGCACTTAGTTTCCGCTTACTAGACAACATGCAAGCTTTGTCAAAAAATAATCCTTCTTTCATCAAAACCAAAAGAAAGAGATGACGCTGCAAATCTAAAAAATAAAATTGAATCTTTTGAGTTTGTGCTTCTTGTCACCCTGCAAACTGAACTAAACTAAAATCTTGAACCATATGAATGCAATTTCAAAAGCCTTGCAATCAAAAGACATGGAACTGTCTGGAGCAGTGCAGCTCATTCAGAATACAGGGATCATTTCGAGGTAGCCACAGAAAAGTGGGGAATTGAAGTAAAGTTTTCAAATAAAAGATTTAAAAAATTAAAAGTGCCACTTGGATTAGCTGTGTATGGATGAAAGATTATCTGATCCAGAGGAACGCTTTAAAACAACTGTATTTTATAGATGTTTGGATAGGATTATAAACCAGATGTCAGACCGATTTACAGGAATGAATGCAGTCCTTCATAGATTTGAGATAGTTCAGCCTGCCATTCTTGCTTCTCAATCTGATGACAATCTGATTGCAGCAGCATCAAAACTGCATGGATTTTACAAAGAGGATCTATCACCAGATTTTCATGGTCAGCTTCTTTCATTCAGTTCAGCACTTCAATAAGAGGTTTGCAGTTGTTCCACTGTTAAGGATCTTGCTTACCTACTACTTGTTGAAAACAGTCCACTGTCTTCTGCTGTCCCAGATGTCTGCATAGCATTACTGCTGTTCCTCACACTCTGAGTAACTGTAGCAACTGCAGAAATTATGACTAAGGCCTTATAGGCTGAAACACGTCAACTGTTCTTATTTGCGTTTGGTCACTGTGGCTTGTCAATAAATATACTTCTTAAGAACAATCACCGGAGTGTGGATCATCTTTTCCTCAGCAACTGCAGAAAGGTCTTTTTTCAAAATTAAAACAAATTAAAAGTTATTTGAGAAACACTGTGTCTCAGCAAAGACTCTCTGGACTTGCTTTGTTACGCATAGAAAATAAGAGAGCTAGAAGACAACATCCAAAGCAGAAGCAAAAGCAAAGCATCATAATTTTTAATGACCATAGTAAGTTTGCAGTTATATCTGTTCTGTTACAAGTTACACTAAAGCAGCTTTTTTCAACCTTTATACCCCAGAGCTATAGTATTAGTATCCATTTATTATTATTAGCAGCTCGCATTCCTTACCATTCTCCACTACCCCCTTTCACCCACCCCCATTCACCTCCATTGGATCTTTCCTGCTGTCATACGGCCCTTTTCGGTTAATAGGGTATACCAAACCCCACCAACTAATAAATTTATCACCAACTGACAGCTCGCAAGAATCAAAGCGTCCGGACTTTGTCTTTTGTTTTTGTTTTTATAAATGTTTGTCGAGTTTGTCCAACGGTCATGTACTAGGTATTAGGTTCTACTATTTTTAATACTATGTTTTAATTGATTGGTTGCCTTACCAATTTTGATGTTTTTTATCACCATTTAATAAAAAGACATTTATATATTTTTTGATAACATTGTCAGTATTTTTGACATGAATAAATACTTGTTGCTAAAGTATTCCTTACCCGGCTTTCTAGAACCGGTCGCTCTTTTTCCTTTATGTATATTATGGTTACAGCAACAGACACCATATAAGTGTATAATCAAGTTGGTCACGTCATTTACCTGACCACCCCCGGTGTAACTTGTTCCAATACCCCCCCTTCCCTTTCCCCAATATACCCCCTTTCCTTAATTCACAAGTATTGTGACCCTTCTTATGGTCACTTCCAGCAAGAAACACCATATTTTGTTTACCATCAAATTGGTATTTTCAATTAATGAATTTGTCCTTACCCTGTGTGACCTTTTGAAGTAATGGCATTTATGCTAGGAGAGGACATTAACCTTGAGATCAGAACTGCTTTTCAGAGTGACACTCCCCAAACTATCAAACAAGAGGATGAGATCAGAAATAAATTTAAAGAACATAAAAAACTATTAATTAGGCTTCTCAACAGAAAATAGGATGTGTCCTCATTAGAAACATATATCTCACACAAAATAGTCCCTAGAGGACTACGTGATAGGACAATACCAGCAGAATATCTACAAACTGAAAGTTTCTTACCCAAGTGGAAGCAACTTTGTATTAATCACGGTTTAGCAGTGATGAGACTCATAGTTGAGGAGGAGAAGGCTCAATTGATAACAATACAGGCCCAAATAGAGGAAAGGGCTTGAGGTTTAGAGGCCTTAAAACATTTAGAAGAATTCACCAAACAGAACAATACCCTTAAAAAAGAAATTGAAGAGACACAATTAAATCTCAAAATAACAAAACAAAGTAAATTTAAACGAGATATCGCTGATTTTGAAAAAGATGAGGTGTTTGACTTGACCGTCCGGCGTGGCCATAGTAGATCACGCGGGGACAACGTCAACAATCAAGACAACGCCAAAATAAATCATATAGTGATTCAGAAGATGAAATAATAAAGTCAGTTACTTTTTTAGATCAAGAGGGTGCGGAGCAACAAACCACACAAGCCCCGCCTCCAGCATCAAAAATCGAAATAGGATCTCAAAAACAGAAGCAGACAAAACCATCAGTCGACCGAACATACACAAGGAGCCAAAAAAAAAAAAAGACACTGACAAATTCATCCTCTCAGTGTAACCCACATAATCTAAGGTCTAATGACCTAAAAGTGGTAAATTTATCCAACCACTATCTAAGTCCCTTAAATTAAATATGAAAAGCTGCGCTTAGAACAATGGTTTAAGTATGCTGCCCCCCTTAAAGGAGCTTCCCTAAGGATTCTCTGCTGATTGGAATTAAATTGAAAAGGGGTATGGCGCTCCCTATGGGGTAATGTATGGGAGGGGGGGGTTGTTATATTCCCAGGTGATTTCCCCCAATATGATCCTAGTGGAGGTACCTAATACCAGCAGGAAAAATTAGTTACCATAAATATATATGTCTATAACTACACACATATATATATATATATATATATATATATATATATATATATATATATATATATATATATATATATATATATATATATATATACATACATATATATATATATATATATATATATAAACATACATATATATACACATACATATATATATATACACACACACATACATACATATATACACACACACATATATATACACACACACACACACATAGGCCTGACTCTGCGAACGCTGCAGTTATGTGTGCTTAGTGTTTTGTAAGTGTCAGTTATCGATCGATACTGCACTTGGGTGGGCTGGGCTGGGCCGGGCGGAGGGGCAAAACGCAGGTGCTAGCGGGTATCTGGGCTGATCCCGCTAACACTGCGTTTTTGGGAACCCTAAACTGCTGGGGACGCTAGTATAGATCTGATCGGATCAGATATTGATCCGTTCAGATACTATACCACTAAGGGAGGCGTATGCCGCGTGCGTGGGTGTTAGCGGTACTGGCGCTAATCTGACGCTGCCTGGGGCGACGCATATCACCGCCGGGCGATCGGGGGGGTTAAACCTTTATTCGGTAATAAACGGCGGGTTCCCTGACACTATAAAAAATAAACGAACTAACCAGCGTCACCCGTAACGGTTATACGGTGATCAGTGGTGAAAGGGTTAACTAGGGGGCAATCAAGGGGTTAAAACATTTATTAGATAGTATATGGGGGTCCCTAACGCTATAAAAACGCTGACGGCGAACCTAAATATTTACCTCACTAACTAGCGTCACCAGCGACACTAATACAGCGATCAGAAAAATGATCGCTTAGTGACACTGGCGACAGGGGGTGATCAAGGGGTTAAAACTTTATTAAGGGGGGTTAGGGGGGTATCCTAGACCTAAAGGGGGCTAATATTCACTGTCCCAACACTGTAACTGTCACAAACTGACACCAATGCAGTAATCAGAAAAAAAAAACACTGCTGGTGTCAGTTTGTGACAGGGGGGGGGGTGATCGGGGGGGGGGGATCGAGGGGCGATCGGGGGGGGGAATCGGGGTGTTTTGTGTGCCTGGCATGTTCTACTGTGTTGTGTAGTGTTGGTGCACTCACAGTGAAGTCTTCTCTCCTCGGCGCCGGAACGGAAAATACCGAGCCGAGGAGAGATGACATCATTTCCTTTGCTGCTGTTTAGCATACAGCAGCAAAGGAAGTGATCTGATTGGCCGGCGGCGATCGCAAGGGGGGGGGCCACGAACGGATGGCCTCCCCCTCACCTCCGATCACCGGGGGACAAAACAGGACCGCCTCGGGCACCGGGGGGGGGGTCCAATCGGACCCCCCACCCGCGGGAGGTAAATCACGTACATGTACGTGATTTTGCCTGCCCGTGCCGACTTGCCGACGTACATCGGCGTGAGGCGGTCCTTAAGTGGTTAATATGACTAGTAATAGCTCTGCTGGCTCCACACTCTTCCTGAATTTAGTGTTCTGATGTTCCAAATAGCTGTAGGTCAGTCGTAGCATTTTGTAAAAACTAAAATTTATATATATACAAAAAAGGGTTGAGTATACATAGATACAGGGAAGATTTATCAGATGAGAAAGTGGGGTGAAAGGGAGGATAGCTAGCATATATGGGAAACATTTATTGGGGAGAGGGAGTTAGGATGGATGAGAAGAGGGATGTACTGTGTGTTATGGAGGGCGAAGGATAGTGGGGGGAGGTATGTTATGGTTATAGTTATGCTTAGGTTTAATCTCAGGGTTAAGCCTAACCGAAATCCAAACCCTAACACCAACCATAACCTCTACCCTAACCCTAAACCCAACCGGAACCCTAACCCTAACACCAATCATAACCAGAAGCCTAACACTAACACCAACCCTAACATTAACCTTAACGTCAAACCTAACCCCAACATCAACCGTAACCCAAACCCTGAAATCAAACATAACCCTAACCTAAACACTAGCCATAAAGGTTAGGGTTAAGTTTTGGGTTATGGTAAAGCTTAGGGTTAGGATTCCGGTTAGGGTTCGGGTTAGGATTCCAGTTAGGGTTGGGATTAAGATTAGGGTAGAGGTTAGGATTCCGGTTGGGATTAGGGTAGAGGTTAGGGTTAGAATTCCGGTTGGGATTAGGGTTAGGATTCTGGTTAGTGTTAGGGTCAGGGTAGAGGTTAGGGTTCCAGTTAGGGTTGGGATTAGGGTAAAGGTTAGGGTTAGGATTCCGGTTAGGGTTGGGATTAGGGCAGAGATTAGGGTTAGGATTCCAGTTAGCGCTAGGATTAGGATAGAGGTTAGGATTGCGCACTAACATACGAGTGTAGTTAAAAAAAATTCTCATTATGTGCACGTAGATCATTATAAATGAGCCTGAACTGGCCTCTCTCCTCCCTATTGGCACTTACAGGGTAGACCCAGTATCTTATATTTGGCAGCATCATCCTCCTCCTCAACCTGGCTTTTTTTCTTTTGTATCATGACTGCAGCAGTAGCAGATACAACTGCTGCCATAACCAAAGGCAATGACTGCTGATACATGCTGACACACAAACACACGCTCTTCTCCACACACTACACAAAAACCAGGAAGTGATACAGCTCTTTTTTACATCAGCATAAACACTGGGTTCTATTGGCCAGACATAAAATTGCATTCCCCTCCCAATTTGCAATGTTTGCCATAGATTCGCAAGAACAAATGGAGAATTCACAAAGAAAAATTGCAACACAATTGTATCAAAATTGTGCTAAAAATTGCACTGCAGCAGTGTGAACCTAACCTGAAAGTAAGTCAAACCTCCTGTCACCTGGGGGCGTGGCCGGCCGGGAACAGAGATGGTAGTGTGAGAGCTGAGCTCCTCTTCCCACGAATCTTCAGCGGCTCTAATCGGCTTCCCAGAGGAGGATTTCTCGCCACAAATAGAGCAATCTACACCCTACAGCACCAGGGACCATGACAAGGAAGAGAAAGGAGACGAGGGGACCCCAGAAACTGACGGACTTTGTATCCTGGCAAGCACATGGAGGTAGGCAAGATGGCGCCAGCAGCACATCTACCCCAGCCCAGAACCCACACTCCAGCCAAGCTAAACAGGCATCACATAGCTTCAATAGTGGGTCTCCCCGAAGCCCGCAGTCATGTCCTAATACCCCACAATCTGCAAGCCCAGCTAAAGCCAGATTAAAGATGGATGGCTCTGGATGCAATTCAGCAGCCAGTCCCAGCAGTTATTCAGGGGAAGACACTAGAGAACTGCCAGATAGTATAGAAGTGTTCCCAACAAATAACATGCCTGTTATGGACACTGTCTTAAAAGACATGTTACTATCACTAAGAAGCTCAATTCAAACTGACATGATGTCCTGCATGCAAAAATTCAATACAGACATCCAAGCAGTGGAATCGAGGGTGGAACACATTGAAAGCAAGATGGGGGAATTTGCATCCACCATAAATGATTTGGTGGATGTTCATCTCCCTGATCAAGTTCCAAGGGATGTAATATTAAGGCTACATTTTTTTCATGTGAAGGAAAAATGAATATCTGCGATGCGTTCCAAGGAGCATGTTCCCTTACAACATCAAAACCTGCAATTCTTTGCAGATCTGTCGCAGTACACCCTCCAAAAGAGACGGAACTTAGCTACAATTACTAAGGCCCTCAGGAACCATCAGATCAACTATAGATGGGGCTTCCCCACAAAAATCACAATCACCAAGGAAGGTCGCATTTTTAATGTAGATACCTTGGAAAAAGGATTGTCTTTGCTAAAAGAATGGAAGATCATTCTAGAGCCTGATAATAATCCTTCTCTCCCTAAGAGCACCTCACGTGTAAACCCTGAATGGCAAAAGGTCACAGACAAAAATTATAAAAAGCACTGACCATCTGGATAACATATCCATGCTATATACTGTTCTGGGGAGGAACAGCCTCTCTCGGCTCACGAACTCACCCCTCTGACTACCCTTGAGCAGCAAAATGCTGCATTCGGGTATACAATACCCATATTTGGTTCAAAAAGTTCAGTTACTACACTTACAAAGTACGTTTACTTCTCTGACTTTTCTGTTCATAATCAGTTATGGTTTTCTTTATAACATATTTCTCCAATACAGTCTGAACTTAGATTCCTTTACAGCCTTTTGATGACTTCAGGTATGTCTCCTCTGAGATAACATCTCTGCGAAAACTCCTCCAACTCCATATGCAAAACCACAACGAAAAAGCAAGATGCAAAATCTTCAATGTGAGCACAAACCATTTTAAATATTAGCTTTTCCAAATATATTCTATACCGGTCCTGACCACAAAAGGGAGCCATTCTCCCACAAAAGAACACTTATGCAAGTAAATTATCACCTGCTTGTATTTCTGCAGTACAAATGGGGGTAACTTTCTTCTCCATCAATGTGAAGGGCCTTAACCACCCTGTCAAGCGCAAATCAATGTGGAATGAAGCTATACAATTTAAAAGTGACGTTCTTTGTGCACAAGAGACGCACTTCAGCAGTATATCCCCACCAAAATGCTCAAACAGGCAGTTCCCCCATATTTCTACTGCTAATACGGACTTAAAAAAAAAAAAAAAAAAGAGGAGTTCTTATTGCAATACGAGACACGGTATCTTTCCAATCTTCCAAGGCAAGCACAGATCCACAGGGAAGGTTTATAATACTCATCTGCAGCCTAAACTCCTCACCATACACCATTGTGAATGTATATGCTCCAAACGCTCATCAGATACGTTTTGTCAACAGACTTTTTCGAAAGATTTTATCCCATCAAAAAGGGGCCTTGGTGGTGTGTGGGGACTAACATAATCCCAGATCCACACCTCTACTCTACGTCGCACACTACCAGAAAGCTCCCAACACTCCAAGAATCCATACACCGCCAAAACGTATTTGATGCATGGAGATGCCTCCATGCAGGAGAGAAGGATTTTGCTTTTTTTTCTAACCCGCATGGTACTTATTCAAGGATAGACCTATTCCTTGTGGACCAGTGGACATTATCCAGAACAATCTCAGCATCCATCAATGATATCACGTGCTCAGACCACGCATCAGTAACCTTGACAATAAGGGACTCTTTTTCTTCCAACCCTGTTCCAATTTGGAGAGCTAACCCACTTCTCTTACAGGAAGCTGATACCAAAAGGGTATTAGAACAACATTTAGTGCATTACTTTAGCGAAAATGAGCATTCAGTAACAGATAATTTTGTTCTTTGGAATGCCCTTAAGGCATTAATGAGGGGTATATTTATCAAACTGGGAGCAAGGAGGAGGAAGCAGCGCCAACAGAGAATTTTAGATCTCACAACTAAAATTCATGACTTAGAACAATTAAATAAACAAATCCCTACACCTACTACATCTAAACAAATATCTCAATTAAGATACGATCTTCATTTACCATTACTAGAGAAATTTGAAAAATCAGCCAGGAGATCAAACATGAACTATTATGTAAATGGCAACAGAGCAGGAAAACTCCTAGCACAACGCATTAAGGGATGCAGGTACAAATCCAAAATACCGTACATAACACACTCATTAACTAAAGGAAAACATTATCACCCACAAGATATTGCTGACACATTTAGTCATTATTATAGTTCTCTATACAACTTAGTGGATGACCCACATACCATACAACCAACCTCTGACGCTATAAACAATTTTCTGGAGAAAGTATCTCTACCACACTTAAATACAGATCAACTACTATATCTCAATTCACCCTTTACAACCCAAGAGATTTCCAAGACCATTGATACACTACCTTTAAAGAAATCCCCAGGTCCTGATGGATATATAGGAGAATACTATAAAACATTCAATCACATTTTCTCGCCATACTTAACCACTATATTTAATGCTGCAGCCGCTTCCTCCTCCTTCCCATCAGAAATGTTAAAAGGCGCTTATAATCACACTGCCTAAACCTGGAAAAGAACCATCTACTCCACAGAACATCAGACCAATGTCATTGTTAAATAATGATGTAAAATTGTATGCCAAGTTAATTGCATTGACACTAATTGATATAATGCCACAACTTATACATATGGATCAATCTGGTTTCACGAAGGGACATTAAACAACTGACGCTACTAGACGCCTAATTAATGTAATACATCATGCAAATTCTGGGAAAACGCCTTCTTTGCTCCTAGCTTTGGATGCAGAGAAGGCGTTTGATAGAATACATTGGGGGTATCTTGCAAAGGTGTTGGATAGGTTTGGATATCACGGCACCATATTCTCAGCCACTATGGCTTAATATTCCAGGCCATCTGCCCAGGTGTACACATCAGGAGTACTATCCACCCCATTTACCATTACAAATGGAACTCGCCAGGGGTGCCCGCTCTCACCGTTAATATTTAATCTTCTTATGGAACCCCTGGCGAGTTACATCCGCAATCATCCTCAAATCACAGGATTTAAGTTTGGCAACTCAGAACACACCATTAGCTTATTTGCTGATGATTGCATGCTCATGGTTACAGATGTGGAGACATCCTTGGATCCAATCCACCAAACACTTAAAATATTTAACAGTATATCATACTACAAGGTCAACGATACTAAATCCTACATCTTAGGAGTTAATATTCCTCCTAGCATTAGAAAAAGGATGGAACACCTATACCCATATATATGGTGCACCTCTGGTGTAAAATATTTAGGCATCACACTAACACCCAAAAAAACTGATTTGTTTAAAGCCAACTACATACCCTTCTTAGATAAACTACAATCCAAACTCCAAGACTTAGCTAAAACTGAACTATCCTGGTCTGGAAGACTAGCCACCTTTAAAATGGTACTCCTACCGCAGTTCTTATATTTATTCAGGACTATTCCCATTCCAGTACCTAACACTTTCTTTATTAAAGTGCAATCTATGGTTAATCAATATATATGGCAAGGGAAGAGAGCTAGATGTACATTTTCCAAGCTAACTGCCACAAGGAAAGCAGGGGGGGTGGGAATGGTAGTTCTAAAAGATTATTATACTGCCTCGATTCTGGCACAAATTAAAGCATGGTTCCCCCACCACCCCAACACTAGATGGAAAGAACTGGAAAAAATACAAATTAAAAGGAGGCAATCTCTATCATTTCCTTCTAGCCAGCTCGCAACATAACTTCCAACGCCTAGGGATCTCTCCCACTTTAGTAGCATCGTTGCATGCGGGGGGGTGGGAATGGTAGTTCTAATAGATTATTATACTGCCTCGATTCTGGCACAAATTAAAGCATGGTTCCCCCACCACCCCAACACTAGATGGAAAGAACTGGAAAAAATACAAATTAAAAGGAGGCAATCTCTATCATTTCCTTCTAGCCAGCTCGCAACATAACTTCCAACGCCTAGGGATCTCTCCCACTATAGTAGCATCGTTGCATGCGGGGGGGTGGGAATGGTAGTTCTAAAAGATTATTATACTGCCTCGATTCTGGCACAAATTAAAGCATGGTTCCCCCACCACCCCAACACTAGATGGAAAGAACTGGAAAAAATACAAATAAAAAGGAGGCAATCTCTATCATTTCCTTCTAGCCAGCTCGCAACATAACTTCCAACGCCTAGGGATCTCTCCCACTATAGTAGCATCGTTGCATGCGGGGGGGGGTGGGAATGGTAGTTCTAATAGATTATTATACTGCCTCGATTCTGGCACAAATTAAAGCATGGTTCCCCCACCACCCCAACACTAGATGGAAAGAACTGGAAAAAATACAAATTAAAAGGAGGCAATCTCTATCATTTCCTTCTAGCCAGCTCGCAACATAACTTCCAACGCCTAGGGATCTCTCCCACTATAGTAGCATCGTTGCATGCATGGGTAGCACTATCAAAGATATCACATCCGGGCCTGACAACATCTACATTAGAATTACCCATCCAAAGCTTAACCCACATTATTCAGGATCTGCGTATCTCACATTGGGTAGCACATGGGATAAACAATATTGCAGACGTATTGATAGGTCCGACAACCAAAACATTTAGATCACTACAAATAGAATTTAAGCTGGCTGATTCCGAATATTACACATATCAAAAGGATTACACACTTACTAAGCACCAATATGAACACGTCATTAGAAATGCCTTGGAGAGCGCTCCAATATTACACCAACCCTACGACCAAGATTAAAGGAATATCATTATTCTACAACCTATTGAGTAACAAAAACATATTGTCTAAAACAACCCATATGTTAGCTTGGGAAAAAGATTTGGGGTTCTCTTATTCATTAGACCAATGGAGAGAGGCACTACACATCACGTACGCTGCAACCAAAAGTGTAAACCTGTGGGAATTGTCACAGAAAATCCTTCTCAGATGGTATCTAACCCCCCACAGAATAGCAAAATTTTCTCCACAGAGTACTAACACATGCTGGAGAGGATGCGGGGCGGTGGGAACATTGTATCATATGCTATCAAATAACGAACAGTAAGATATATATATATATATATATATATATATATATATATATATATATATATATATATATCACCAGGCACAGCACTGCTATCCCTGGACATTGACTTAATACCAATAAGAGATAGAACTATTGTAATCCACATTTTATTAGCCGCAAGACTAACAATAATGCGCCATTGGAGAGACATCCAGTTTTCATCTCTCCAAGAGGCAATAAACACAACCAACACCCACGCAACGTACGAGATGATGTATGCATCAATCCAAAACAACCATAACAAAGTGAAGCAGAACTAGGGGAAATGGATAAACTGGTACACAAAAGCACGTAAAAGTTAAATGACCTAATTTTATGCTTTATTACAATACCCAAAGGAGAAGACTGTTCTGACTGAGAGGATGTTTTTTTTCTTCCTAAATTTATGTTCATCTATTTTTATTTTTTTTTATTATTTATATTTTTTACCATTATTATTATTATTATTATTTTTATTCCTTATCCTGTACATGGTAATCTAATGGTTGGACTGCCACCAAGATACCTACCTCTTGAGGACATTGCATATTGGGGAACAATGGGGAGTGCGGCTCTCTCACTGAGCACAGATGTTCCCAGTTGGGGTGCTTGGGAGGGAGAGCGGTGCACCTCACCCTAACATATAGTGGGGATCTTGTGTGACAATACAGCTGATTGTATGAAACAAAATGTTTAAGTTATTCAAATATGAATAGCCCACATATATCTGATTTATAGCTTAAATTGAGGAAAGTAATGTCTAAATGATTTTCTAACCGTTTGATAATATTTACTTTCTGTTTATATGTTTTATATTTTTGTAAAATATGCAAAAATCTTTCAATAAAAAATTGATTTAAAAAAAAACACACATTAACCTATCATTACACAATGCAAGTATTTGTAATTCGAGCATTTATATGTTTGTTTTTTTGGCCAGGGTATTAGTAAAGTAATAGTTTTATTTAGGGCTCTTTCACATGGGGCGGATCAGTGATGATCCGCCCCGTGAACATCTCCTTGCTCAGAGCAGGAAGGTGACAGGTCAGTCTCTGCACATTGTGCAGCGACGGACCTGTCAGAGCGCAGCTCTCCCCTATGGGGGATCGGGTGATGACGGACCGTAGAGTCCGTCGTTACCCAATCCGAAAATGGATGGAAAAGTAGGTTTTCCTCCGTTACACTTTTTCAGATCGGAGCGGGTTGGATGTCAGCGGACATGTCACCGATGACATCCGACGCTCCATAGAGATCTATGGAGTGTCCGTTCAGGTCCGCCTAAAAAACTGACAGGCGGACCTGAACGCACAGTCCGTGTGAAAGAGGCCTAAGACTGTTGTGGCTAATAATCTTGTGGGTGTCAGTAACTAAAATTACCATTTAGTCCATTTATTAGTAAAAGAAAGTAAATGTACCTGTACTAGTCCACACAATATTTAAATTAAAAAAAAATTGTCTTCACAGTCTCACACATTTATTTTTCTCTCTTTCGCTCATTCTTTCAGACACACTGAAAAGTTGTAAGCCTAAAGACATTTCTCCCTTAGGCTCCATTCACACTAGCGCGTTTTTTGATGCATTTTGCAGAAATACACAGGAATTTTTTAACATGGGTTCCTATGGAACATGTTCACATCAATGCCTTTTTGTTTCTCTGCATTTTTGGAAAGGGTCAGGGACTTTTTTTCATGCAAAATGCAGCGTTTTTGCATGTAATAGAATTCAATGGACAAGCATCAAAAACGCAAGTGCACCGTTTTTGCAGCGTTTTTGATGTGTTTATTTTTATTTATTTTTATTTTTTTTAAGACTATAAAAAAAAAAACTGTAAAAAAAAAAAAAAAAAAACGCAAATCGCGGCAAAAACGCCGCAAAAATGCCGCAAAAACGCTGCTCAAAAACGTGGCAAGCATGAAAAAAAAACCTCCAAAAACGCTCAAAAGCAACATGCATAGGTGTGAATCGAGCCTTAGAGAGTAAAGATTTTAATTATACATGTTTGTATTTTCTAGGTACATACAGCTGAATTTACAGAGCTCCCAATTTTATCAAAAATTTTCAGAAGATGTGCCATTTATTTTAAGAAATTGGCCACAAGAAATTGTCACTCATGTTGTGAAAAGAATGTCAAGCAATCTTAATGCTGCAGCTCTAAAAAACATAACTATTACATCTGGTGTATTTGAACTAAAAAGTGAATCCGAAAATTGAGAAAATGCACATTGTTGACCTGACTTCCGTGATGCGGACCTAGTCATACATATTCAGATGCTAAAATATTACTTTATCCCGGACCGCCGCAATATTTGCGTTCCAGGTCTCGGATTGGCAAGCCCCCACCTCCTATCTCCTGTGATACGCAGCTACGAGCGGCCTTTCGTCATTCCATATAGTATAGACCACATGATCAGCATGTGACTACAGGGGCGAATAGGAATGACACTCTGTTGATTGGAGAACGAAAGTGAGGCTTGGTTCTTGACCAGCTTCATGGGGTTACGATTGGCTGTTGAAATATCACATGACAGTTTATCATCGGTGACGCCGCCAGACCCGGAAGTCACGCCGCAATAGCACCAATCAGCTGTTCTATTTGATCTAAGTTGAGAATATATAAAGCGCAGTAGATGGGGGGTCAATCCATATCCCAGCAGAAGTCTTTGAGGACGAAACGCGTCGGGTCCTTATATTTATACCCTACCATCACACACTGCGCTGAATTTTACATTGTTTTTGCCATTTTTTAGCCAGGTTTTTACTGGCCATTTAAAAAAAAAAAATTTGGAAAAGAATTTTGATATCAATAAAACGCTATAACGCTTTTTAAAAAAGGATTCACACTATGTGGAAGTCTTTTTTTTTTCTACCTTTGTTTGCTTGTCCATGCGATGGGTCGCTGAGGAAATGATCGCCTGTTGACCGCAGCGGAGTATTGGAGGCACCGGATCCTGGTTTGGCACTTTCAGAGATATACCATCTGACAACATCTGACGAGACTCTGCACAAGACCACCACACGGATTGCCGTACCATACCGCTTGACGGTACAAGCTCGTTTGACTCACCGCCAAGGGCCTGTGAGTCCACCTTGTCTGGTAAGGGCATTCTTTTGCTTATCCCTTTGGGTTGATACCACCCTAATGAGTGAAGAATCCATCTCCAATCAAGGATCCTTTCAAACGGCTCACATTTACCCTACATGAAGACTGCTTGTTTTTAGACTGTCATAGGATTAATTGCAAGCATCCCATTTATTTATTATTAGATTTCCAGCATTTCTTTATGGACTTATGTGCCCTGGTTTTGCCCTGATGAACATAATCTGTGCTAAGTCAAACACATAGCACATTTTGATATTTTGCATATTTATCACATTATATTTTTTTGTGTCACTCTAGAATGTGTTATCCTATATACACTATTTATACTTAAATTGATACATAGGTTCAGGATATACCATTCACCACTTACATGTATTTGTGTATACCCACTCTTTATTGTTTTCTAGAGCTTTCATATTATATATTTTTTATTTTTGTGGTTTTTTGATGGTGCTGTATATGGATATTTCATCCTTCCATAATAGGTATCACTAACACAAACAGGTACACACTTCAGGATGTGATACCTCCCTTTTAATATCACTGTTATTTGACCAAATAACACGCATTTTGTCACCTGCTAGCGCCACACCCTATTATCACCTTCATATATGTTTGT